>CM029276.1:30942821-31120709 GCA_016920895.1 Vaccinium myrtillus | reverse complement strand
CCCTGAAATTTACAAAACAAAAAAAAAAGATTCACGAAAAAAATACATCTATTTATCTAAATAATTAGTACCCCAGCATAACAATCAAAAGATGTTCCCCATCCCACAAACACTGCAACAATCGGGTGCCTCTAACTCGGGTGAACTTCTGAACAGAATGAATAATCATGGACAGCATAGCCCGAGGTGCCCATACGCCGTTCGCAATTGATTGTGTCTGTCATGTGGGCAAACCACATAGGGCATGTCCGGCTCCAAGCCAACATGGTAACTAGAAAACAGAGAGAACACAAAATATGAGTTCTAGTTACCACATTGGAATGGAGTTGGACATGCCTTATTTGGCTTGCGCACATGACAGACACACGATCATTCCGGACGGCATATGGGCATCCCGAGCTACGTTGTCAATGATAATTCATTGTACCTAATCCAGAATTCCTTGTCAAGGGGGTATGATTACCCCTTCACTATTGGTGGTAGTTGGAGAAGGACATACAGCCGTTCCATCTAAGTAATCGTTAAAACCATTTGCGATCATGACGTTTTTGATTTGCACTCGCCACAACAAATAATTGGATCCATCCAATTTCACAGTCACAAGAGAATGAAAATTTGACACGAGAAACACAAGTGAAGGAGGCAGTGTTACCGTATTTGAACTCGAAGATGAGACGTAGAAGGTGCCATTGCCAGAATCTTGAATTGAATCTTGATTTGAATTCATCCAGTTACGAATCCACACTCACGTCAATCTTGTTTGTTCGATTTACTTCAGGATCGCACGACTTTCGTCTTCTCAAGCTCTGATACCATATGGAATTTTACAATTCAGAAAGACAAACCCTAACTATGCAAGAAGAGAAGCATAAGAGAGAAGAAGACAATTCTCATTTCATTTCACAGAATCTAATTTTTCGTTTAAAAAAAAAAGCCCTTGGCTTCCTTATATACTACACAGCAATCTCCCTCTTAACAAACTAAACAGAACTTAACTAAACAAACTAAACACCTCACTAAACACCCACGTGACTAGCACATGACTTTAATGACCTTGGCTAATAGGAACGAGGGTTGAAAAATTAGATGACAACGAGGGTTGAAAATGACATAGATAGTTGAATTGGGGTTAAAAAATAGAAAAATATGAGGTGGAGTGAAAGTTAAATTTGAAACCGTTTGGTTTTAAATAGAACCAACCACCAGAGAGACAGATCTATAATTTGGTCCAAAATAACACGCTAGTGTTGCAAAAATCAGTGATGAGAGGATAAATGTCAAAGACTAATTTTTGTGGCGCTAATAAAAGTCGGTCTTATGACTCTCATTATTTAACAAAGAGGTAACCATGCAATTCAATTTTTCAAGAACTAAAGATGAACTAGGGATGGGCATGGGGACGGATCGGGGCCAGAGAGTACTATCTTCACCCCCAATCCCCAAACCCCTTCTCCATATCCATCTCCCACACGATCCCCAACGGGGCTTTATTTTCATCTTCCATCCCCACTCCAAATGGGGAACGGGAATCCCCACGGAGATTCGGGGATCCAATTGTTTTTTTAAAAAAATAGATTACTAGAAATCTAGAATCCCGGTTACAAATTAAATGTTAAAATCAAGTTACGTACAGGTGTCGAACGGGCCGGGTCGGCACGAGCACGGCATGGGCACGGTACGTTTATCTTTGGCACGACACGGCATAACACGACACGGTAATCATGTGTAAGCGTAAGTGTTTGCCAGCTTCAATTCAAGTTGTATCAAGTATCAACTGGATTTCTAATTTGATAACTAAAGGAACCACAAGCAACATAGCATAAAGGAGTATTTAAATAGTGTGATCTTCAACTTCATATGAAGTAAAGTACGAAAAGTATACTTACGGTAATGACCAAACTCGATTGGAAAAATATTGTTTTTATTTTGCATTTTTTGTGTTTATTTTAAGGAATGCATATGATTGATAGTTGAGTAAATGTCAACCTAGTTCGAATGTATTCAAATTATAGTGATCCATATTTAATCACATTTATTGTATTACAAAATTCAATTATCAATAAAATGTTTGGAGAAAATTTAGTGTGACCCCATGCGTTTGGAGAAAATTTAGTGGGACCCAAAAGTTTCATAACTCATGAATAGACCCCTAAATCTAGGGATTCAGGGACAGGGAGGATAGGGGACGGGGCAGAGCAGGACGGGGATGGATTGGGGAACGGATTCGGGGCGGTGACATGCCTATCTCCACCCCCTACCCGGTCGCCAACATTTTTTTAAAAAAACCTCCATATCCTATCCAATTTCCAAACAGATCTCCATATTGCCGATCCGTTCGGATCAGGGATTGGATCGGATTCGAACGGATCGGAGGAAATGACCAACCCTAAAATGAAAGAACCTAAACATATACGACCATTGCCATAGATGCGTGCGTGAAATGGGGCTGGAGGAACAAAAATCACCAGTCCAACGAAAGCAAAGGAAAAATCAAAATAAGGCCTAATCTTTTGAAATGCAGTCAACCAAAGAACTTCAATATCTCCACTCCAACAAAAATGCGAGTGCAAAATAGAATTAGAGACCAATATTCTATAAATAGAGAACCCTTCAAGAAAAAAACTATACAAGTTATACAATATTATTTATTATATTATAAGATTTTTTTAAATATTTAATTATTCGATTCGGATTATCTTCTAAACCTTACTATGAACGATATGACAAAGTATAGCACTAACAGAAACCTTATTGCCTTACTCACTACACACAACAACGGCTTGATGAATACGCTATCATCAAAACCGAAATAAGAGGGGCGTACCCATCCATAAAATCCTCAAAATTGATTTGTCACATGTGCTAGATACCTTAGTCTAATTACACTTATACTACTTTCCTTCTAATTTTTTCGGAGGAGAAAAGACAATAAACATCCTATTTAAACTTTGGGGAAATTACATTAAAACCCCTCGGACTATCGCTATGACACGAGTTGCCCCCTCCAACTATTGGCTCAGACACTTAACCCCCTCCAACTTTCCATGCGTGTGCGAGTTACCCCTGCCGTCGAAACAGGCGCATCCAACTAACGGAATGGTAACGTTACCCTCTCTCTTTCCCTCCATTTACCGTTACCCATGTTTTCAACCCTAAAACCCACCCTAGAAACCCATCAATCACAATAGATTAGACGGGAATTTTCCCTCCAATCCTTCCCTCCCTCTATTTTTTTCCCTACATTTTATTGAGATCACTGAGAAATACAAAATACGTCTGAAATTCAATTGAGATGAAAAGATCTTTGAGTCTGGGAAGGTCATCCGCGATCAAAAGATCGAATAATAGATCCATCTCTGGTCTTTTGAAGTAATTATAGATTCTCAAATGTAATTCGAATTGCTTAATGAGAGTCACATAGGCCTTGTTCGGTTAGTAAGTTTAGTTTAGTTTAGTTTAGTTTTGATGATGTAAGCAGGTGTAATAAGTGGAGAGAGATAGAGAGAGAAATGAGGGAAATGATGATGTAAGCAAAATCAAAACAGGGCCAAAACCGGAGTAAAGCTCCCAACCGAACACTGCCATACTTTGGGTCCATTGATTATGATTATACAATAAAAGTTAACATTTTAGTGAGATCTCACTGAGAACTGAAATTTGTGAAATCATACTAAGAACTGGACATTTTAGTGAGATCTCACTAAGAACATAGACATTTTAGTGCGATGAACTCAAATTAGTGACATCTTACTAGACATTACTAGACATTTTAGTGGGATCTTTTATGAGAAATTAGTGAGATCTTACTAGGAAGGGCATTAGTGAGATCTCACTTGAACTGGAAATGCACATGACGTGCAGTAGTTTCCTTCCATTTTGGGTACTCAAAACGACCGTGAGAGAGAGAGAGAGAGAGAGAGAGAGGGAGAGACCAGCGTTCTGGGTTTTGATATTGTAGGGGTCCGGTATACCGAGCACTTTACTCACTTCTTAGAGACACCTCCCTGTTGGTCGACGAGGGCCTAGTATGGAGGGACTCTTCGGATTGGTTGTTCAATCTAGTTTGTAAGGAATAGATTGGGGCTTCGGGCCTCAGTCTCGGTAATGAGCCGAGAGCTGCCATATATTCAACTTGTTCACGACCTTTCAGGGTTGATGCTGAATGACCTCGGGGCGTACCCGAGAGGTGAGCTAAAGCTGGCTCCATGATTCGAGAATGTTCCGGAAGGTAGAATGCTGAGTCAGCAAAGCAATCAATGCGGCCTGTGCCCGTAACAAACTATGATCGTGACAGGTGACGTGATCCGAGCGGTTACGACACGTGTCGATATCCTACTGGAGGCATGCGTTCAACGCATATTCTTTCGGGCTCGTCACCATGACGTCAGCCGAGCGGTTAAGTCACGTGACGAGCACACCAGAGCTCACCTATAAAAGGTAAACTCAATCACCTGAGAAAGGTACGCAAGACTCTCTCCACTAAAACCCTAGATCTACTCTTAGCCTTCTCTGTTTACTTATTTGACCGTCGGAGTACCATTCTGGGCTCCAAGGTCCAGTCTGGTGCTAACGGTTCGTTGAGTGTGCAGGTCTAGGCACGACTCAAGAGCGAGGACATCACTTCCGTCTTCCATCACCATCTGAAGGGCTCATCGGAGAAAGAGGACTCCACAATTGGCGACTCTGCTGGGGACGAGTGATTTAATCACCTTTCCGGCGTTCTTCTCTTCTTCTTGGAGATTACTCTTCCTCTGTTTCTCAGCACTTCCATGGTGATCATTCCAAACGACGGTCCGGAGGCAGGAGCTGCCACCGGAGGTGGCTCTCGTGCAGCCATTGTCACTCACCCGATTACTGGGCTCACTCCGAGCCCAAATGCTTTTGATACCGTGCAGCAAATGCAGGAGCAAATGGCTGCCATGAAGGCTCAGATTGAAGCCCTCACGACGAAACAACCAGCAGCCTCAGCCTCGCGCTCGGGGGCATCGAGGCGGCGGAGGAAGGCGACGGCCCAAGCAACTCAGGCCACTCATGCCACACAGTACACCCAACGCCCCTCGGCCAAGGATCGCCTTGGTCAACAGATCATTGTCACCGACGCGACAGGACGAGTTATTCAACAAAGGGAACAGACCCCCTCTCCGCGTAGACGCTCGGATTACGCCCGAACGGAACGCACGACGAGGACGGGAGGCTACTCTACATCAAGCTCCCAATCCACAACCGGGCAGTCTTTATCTCAGACTGCCCGTCATAACGACATCCAGCCTCGTAAAAACCGTGACAAGGCTCCGGTACAATACGATGCAGACGGCCGAGAGATCATTCCAAACAGATCTAGCGGCCATGACGATCAACGCGGTGGTCATCACCGAGAGCGATACGACAATGCTCCGAGTAGAAGTGTTCATAACAAAAGCCCTCGGCGAAGCCGAGGTGACGGACACCTTGACAAACCGGGTTACGATATAGATGGTACCGGCGATTTTATAGTCGTTCGGGACCCACGTACCGGAGAGTCCAAAAGGTACAGAGCCGAAACTCCGCCCACCGATTCCGGAAAGCGGAAGGATCGTCCCCAAGACCTCGGCACGAACGATGAGCGGCACAGACTGAACGCCAAAAAGGCGTTCAGTACTGGCAAGGCCTATGAGGCCCCACGTTCAACCGAGAAATCAGCCGATTCAAGGCTTCGAAAAATTCAGGACTCACCGTACATACAAAAAATCCAAGAAACTCAGCCTCCGAGAAACTTCACGATCCCGAAATTTACAAAGTATGATGCTAAAACGGACGCTGTGATGCACCTAGTGCATTACCGACAGCTAATGGGGCTCTATGGCTACGACGAAGCCATGATGTGTAAGGCCTTCCCGGTGAGCCTCCAGGGGACCGGTTTAGTTTGGTTTAACCAACTACAATCGGGCTCCATCGGTTCCTTTGAAGAACTGGAAGAGGCCTTCACAGCTCGGTTCGTGACAAGTAGCACGCGACCGAAGACGATCGACGCACTCGTAGGCCTCAAGCGCCAGTACGGCGAAAAACTGAGGAAGTACGCCGAGCGCTACTGGGAGATTTACAATGCCATTGAAAGCTGTGACCCCCAGATGGCAGCCACGTCCTTCAAGTACGGCCTGGACGAGACCTCGGCGATTTTTGAAGAACTGATGCTGAACCCCCCGGCAAACATGAGCCGGTTAATGGAGACGGTGGAGAAGTTCGCCCACCTGGAGGATGTCATATCCGAGAGGAGGCTTTCGAGAACCTCAGGAAATCAGAAGGCTAACGCCGGAGATTACTCGGGAAAGAAACAAGTTAATACCGTCAAAACTGGGGACAACAGAGGTTGGAAGAATGACCGAGAGCCCTGGAAGGACCGGGCACAGTTCAGACAAGAGCGTGAGCCGAAGCCTCAGGAATATGTCGCGGTACGCACCGTGTTCAACCAACCTCTTTACAAACTCATACGGGCCATTTCTCGGGAACCATGGTTCGTGTGGCCGGCCAATAAGCTGGGTACAGCGGCGGGCCAAACGGCCGACTGTAAGGTCAAGTGTACCTATCACGATGAACTGGGACACTATACCACTGCCTGCCGGCCTTTTAAGGAGTTCCTCGAAAGGCAGGTTACGCAGGGGCGCTTGAACCAGTTCATTGACAGACAGAAAACAGGGGCCCAAGCACAGCAGCCACAACAGCTACTGGCCCTAGGAGGGGCCGACCCTCCGGAAGAGTTCGTGGTGCACGTAATCCACGGTGCTGCAACCAAAGAAAAGACAGCGGCGCTTCGGGCAGCGCCGAGCGCATCCTCCCAAGTCCTCACGATTGGGGGGAACCCTAAGCGAACTCTCTCGGATCGTGACGAGCAGTGGACTATCACGTTCACCGAGCAAGACCTAAAAGACGTGCAGCTACCCCACGGCGACGCCCTGGTAATCTCCGTTCACATGGGAATCCCCAGGGTCAAACGAGTGCTCGTGGACCAAGGGAGTTCAACCGAGATCCTGTATTATTCGGCCTTCAAGGCTCTGAACTTGAACCCGGACCATCTGATGCCGGCCGACTCCCCCCCTCTTCGGATTCAACGGGGCTCCGGTCTGGCCGATGGGACGGATCATCCTACCGGTAAGAGCAGGATCGAAGAACCTACGAATGGAATTCGTTGTCGTCGACGCGCCGAGCCCCTACAACGCCATCCTCGGGCGAACTTGGCTGCACGAAATGGAGGCCATCGCCTCAACTTATCACCAAGTTGTCCGGTTCATAGGCGCCGAGGGATGGCAAGAGGACATCAAAGGTGACCAGACGGTGGCGAGACGATGCCAGGTGAACGCAGTTCACATGAAGAAGATAATCACCAAGGGAAAAAAGAAAAAAGAGCCAAAACCTAAATCTATAGAGCAAGCGGACGGGCCGGTTTTGGAGGACGTCGGTTTACCAGCCGAGGAGAAAGCGGTGGAGGACCTCGTCACTGTACCAATCAACGACGATGGGACCCGTTACTTCCTCCTCGGATCAACATTGACAACCTTCGAGAGAGAGCAACTGGTGGAGTTCCTTAAGAGGAACATCGAAGTCTTTGCCTGGACACCATATGAGATGCCGGGCATCGACCCTCAGTTCATCTCTCACTCACTTAGCGTCGATCCTCTCCGAAGGCCCGTGGTACAAAAACCGAGACGCTCGTCTCCGGCCCACTCAGATGCCGTTATAACTGAGGTTGGGAAGTTACTCGATGCCGGGGCTATCCGAGAGCTTCAATATCCAACATGGCTAGCAAACACCGTAGTTGTGCCAAAGAAGAATGGGAAGCTACGCGTCTGCGTAGACTACACCAATCTTAACGACGCCTGCCCGAAAGACTGTTTCCCCCTTCCACGGATCGACCAGCTAGTCGATGCCACGGCGGGACACGCTCGGCTCAGCATGATGGACGCCTACAGCGGGTACCACCAAATAGCAATGGCGGTAGAGGACCAGGAGAAAACAGCTTTCATATCTCCCCGAGGGACCTACTGTTACAAAGTCATGCCCTTCGGCCTCAAAAACGCTGGGGCTACCTTCCAACGAATGGTTACCAAAATGTTCGCCAAGCAGCTCGGGGACACAATGGAAGCATACATTGATGACATGGTGGCCAAGAGCAAGCACACCTCGGATCATTTGGAGCACCTCGGCGAAATTTTTGCTATCATGAAGAAGCACAAGCTGCGCCTTAATGCCGAAAAGTGTGCATTCGGCGTCGGCTCTGGAAAGTTCCTCGGATATATGGTCACCCGAAGGGGCATCGAAGCAGACCCAAGGCAGATCATTGCGATCCGAAACCTCAGGGCCCCGAGCACCATCAAGGAAGTCCAAAGGCTCACGGGAATGGCCGCGGCGCTCAACAGGTTTATCAGCCGGTCTTCGGATCTGTGCCGACCTTTCTTTGAGTCCCTGAAAACAAGCAAAAGGAGTTTTCAGTGGACCGAAGAATGCGACCAAGCGCTGGGCCAGTTGAAAGACTATCTCTCCCGAGCTCCTCTCCTCGTGATGCCTCTGCCTGAAGAAGATCTATACCTCTACCTCTCGGTTTCGGGCCATGCCGTGAGCTCGGTCCTTGTGAGGAAAGAAGGGGCCAATTTCCATCCAATCTACTATTCCAGCAAGACCTTGGTTCCCTCCGAGACAAGGTACCTTCCCCTGGAAAAGCTGGTGTTATCCCTTGTAACGGCTAAAAGGAAACTGCTCCCCTACTTCCAAGCCCACACCATCATTGTAATCACCGAATATCCTCTAAAGCCCGTACTCAAGAAAGCCGACCTCTCCACTCGGATTTCCAAGTGGAGCTTGGAGCTAGGAAATTTCGACATTCGGTAAGAACCCCGAACTGCTATTAAGGGACAGGCTCTGGCAGATTTCATCGCCGAACTGACACCTGAAATCAACCTGAAGCTACCCGAAGGAGTCACCGTAGAAAGTTCGATGGAGGCCGGATCGAGCGAAATCATTAAAGGGACTCTGGCTGTAGCCGAGAAACCTTCAGAAGAAAGGCGAGGCAAAACTTGGAGAATATTCCAAGGAGATACGTGGCGCTTACATGTTGACGGAGCTTCGAACAGCCGAGGAGCTGGAGCAGGCGTCGTACTTATCTCTCCGGAAGGTGTCATGCATGAAAATGCACTAACGATTGGATTCCCGGCGTCTAACAACGAGGCGGAATATGAAGCACTAGTCTCCGGCCTAAAGATGGCCAAACACTTAGGTGCCGAGACAGTGCAAGTATACAGCGATTCACAGTTGATTGTTAACCAAATCAAAGATCAATACAACCTGAAAGACTCAAGGATGGAGAAGTACTACGACAAAGTATGGGAATTAATAAAGGAGATCGGGATTGTAGATATCGAATGGGTAGGCCGAGAGCGAAACGCCCACGCGGACGCTCTGGCCTCCCTAGCAACGGCGTGTGCGGTCTGTCCAAACCGAACCATTCTCCTTGGAGAAATAGAGGGTCCGAGCATCGAGCACGAGAAACAAGTGCTAATTGTATCCCTCGGCCCAAGCTGGATGGATGAAATCTACGCCTACCTCAAACATGAGAAGCTCCCGACAGATAGAAAAGAAGCCCACAGAATCAGGTGCAAGGCCTCTTACTTTTACTTGGATCCGAACAACAACA
Source organism: Vaccinium myrtillus (assembly GCA_016920895.1). NCBI lineage: Eukaryota > Viridiplantae > Streptophyta > Magnoliopsida > Ericales > Ericaceae > Vaccinium > Vaccinium myrtillus. Next base: position 31,111,048 of record CM029276.1, on the reverse strand, counting down.
TATACCGAAGGACCTACACGGGCCCGGATTTAAAAGTTGTCCACGATTCCCAAATAGAAAGCATCCTCCGAGAACTCCACGAAGGAAACAGCGGGTGCCACTCCGGCGGACGGTCTCTTCATCTCCGAGCCCTTACTCAAGGGTACTGGTGGCCAAAAATGATGAAGACCTCCGAGGAGTTCGCAAGGAAATGCGAACAATGCCAAAAACACGCCTCTCACCTGCACCAGCCTGCCGAAGCTTTACACCCTATAACCAGCCCTTGGCCTTTCGCGCAATGGGGGCTGGACATAGTGGGAAAGCTGCCGACGGCTCCCGGAGGTTTCAAGCACTTGATAACAGCGACCGATTACTACACCAAATGGGTAGAGGCCGAGCCCCTAATCACCATAACTGCCACCGATGTAGAGCGTTTTATATGGAAGAACATTATCTCTCGCTTCGGTGTCCCGTATGCGATCATTTCGGACAACGGGACCCAATTCGTGGCCGAAGCAATTGAGAAGCTTTGCAAAAGGTACAATGTTCGGATCTTCCACTCTTCGGTAGCGTATCCACAGGGTAACGGTCAAGCCGAGGCGTCAAACAAAACCATATCTTCTGGAATCAAGAGACGCCTAACTCTAAAGAGAGGTAAGTGGGCCGAGGAGCTCCCAAAAGTTCTCTGGGGCTATCGAACCACACCCCGGCGCGCAACAGGCCGAACTCCATTCTCTATGGCTTACGGCATGGAAGCTGTTCTTCCCCTAGCCACGCTAATCCCAACAGCTCGTACCGAAAACTTTGATGTGCCGAACAACGATGAGGCCATGGACAGGGAGCTTGACCTAGCTGAAGAGCTTAGGGAAGAAGCACACCTGAAACATGCCTCGTATCAGCAAGAGGTCGCTCGGGGATATAACAAGAATGTCCGGATGAGGCCCTTCAATATAGATGACCTCGTGCTCCGAGAAGTGGTCCAGAAATCTAAAAAGACCAAGTTTAAACCGAACTACGAAGGACCCTTCCGAGTGGTCGCAAAGGCCGGACATGGGTCCTACAAGCTAGCAGAAATGGATGGAACACCTATTGGCAACCCCTGGAATGCCACTAAACTTAGGAAGTTCTATGCTTAGGAAAAATTTTGTTAGAAGAAAGTATATTTGGGCTACCTGTTTTGCCCCTTTTTCGCTCTTGTTATCTACGATGTTCGGATAAATGAATGAAAAAGAAACTTTCGCTACAACTATTGCTTACTTAGATTACTTCGTCAAAACAACTATCAAAGTCCGGTGTTCCAACTAAACACCTCGGAAATGGCTAAGGCCCGGTGCCACGCCATTGGAAAATATTTGTTCCATTCATATTATTGCTTCGGTTCCAACCGAGCAACTACTTCCTCTGATTAGAACCGAGCAGGGGCTATCAGTGGAAAATTTTTCCAAGTGTTGGAAATTTTTATCATTTCATTTTGCTTCGGTTCCAACCGAGCAACTACTTCCTCTGATTAGAACCGAGCAGGGGCTATCAGTGGAAAATTTTTCCAAGTGTTGGAAATTTTTATCATTTCATTATGCTTCGGTTCCAACCGAGCAACTACTTCCTCTGATTAGAACCGAGCAGGGGCTATCAGTGGAAAATTTTTCCAAGTGTTGGAAATTTTTATCATTTCATTTTGCTTCGGTTCCAACCGAGCAACTACTTCCTCTGATTAGAACCGAGCAGGGGCTATCAGTGGAAAATTTTTCCAAGTGTTGGAAATTTTTATCATTTCATTATGCTTCGGTTCCAACCGAGCAACTACAAACCTCTGATTAGAACCGAACAGGGGCTATCAGTGGAAATTTTTTCCAAGTGTTGGAAATTTTTATCATTTCATTTTGCTTCGGTTCCAACCGAGCAACTACTTCCTCTGATTAGAACCGAGCAGGGGCTATCAGTGGAAAATTTTTCCAAGTGTTGGAAATTTTATCATTTCATTATGCTTCGGTTCCAACCGAGCAACTACTTCCTCTGATTAGAACCGAACAGGGGCTATCAGTGGAAAATTTTTCCAAGTGTTGGAAATTTTTATCATTTCATTTTGCTTCGGTTCCAACCGAGCAACTACTTCCTCTGATTAGAACCGAGCAGGGGCTATCAGTGGAAAATTTTTCCAAGTGTTGGGAATTTTTAGCATTTCATTTTGCTTCGGTTCCAACCGAGCAACTACTTCCACTGATTAGAACCGAGCAGGGGCTATCAGTGGAAAATTTTCCCAAGTGATGAAAATTTTCATTTCATTTTATTATTGCTTCGGTACAAATCCGAACTACTATATCCTCCGACCTGTCCCGAAGCAGGGGCTACTAAGAAAAATATTTTTGATTAAGGTATTTTCTAAGTACTGAGCTCGTAAAAATGAAAGATACGAGCAGTCATTCATAACAAAAATACTCATTAAAAGTAAAACTTTCACCGCTTCGGTGAAGCCGGAGCGTGGCAGGGTGGTACTTGTTCGATGCCATCTCCGTAAAAAGCCTGTTTCAAAAATTACAAACCCACTGGAACGGCAAACTCCTATTGTTCGGAGCCGTCCAGTACCAAAAATAATACGAAAAGTCAAGTCAAAAGGTTCAGAAATCCCTATCCTAGGGGGTGATGGAGATAGTTTCATTCAAAAGGGGCTCGGAAGTGGTCTCCTCGGTTGGATTCTTGTCCGCAAGACCTTTCTCAGGCGGAGTCCGGTCAGCTGACCCTTCGGGCACAGGAGTACTAGTACCTCCGTCATCCTCGCCATCATCAAAATCATCGGCAACCTGGAGAGTCGGGCATTTCAGGAACCACATATTTGGGGTCTTCGGGAGCAACACCGAAAACATCGCAGCAATGCAGAAATCCTTTCCCGAAGCCCCTTCGCTCTCCTGCTTTCACCAGCTTCAGTATGTCTCCGGCATATGCCTCTCCGGCCTCGGTGAAACCGGCAGTATGCCCCTCTTGTTTCGCCTCCTCCAGAGCCTTCTGATGCTCGGCCTTCACCTTCTCCAGCCGTCGGTCAGACCTCTCCCTCCATTCAGCAAGCTCCTTCTTCAACTTTTCATTCTCCTCCCGGAGCTCTTCTGAACGGGATTCGGCAGTTTGCACCTTGGCCAGAGCAGCGTCTGCTCGGTTTTTGTATTTCCTTGCCACACCATTGAGCTCCAGCACTTGGTCGTGCAGCCTTAGCATGGACTGCCCGGTCTGCAGAAACCAAAAACAAAAACATTTTTTGTTATTATTATTACTATCAAGGAAAATGAGTAAACAATTATTCGCAGTACAGGATTAAGGAGTTTGGATCCGAAGTCTTACCTGCACTATCAAGGAAGAGCAATGATTGAGATTATCTTCCAGTTTGTTCGGCACCAAAGCCATATCGGCCGGAAGAGCGAGAACTGGAAGCATAGAGAGTGCTAGCCGAGAATCTGCATGAACACTATCGGTATTCATCACGCCCTTCCCTTCGGCACTAACGAGGACCGGAGCCCAAGGCCTTGAGAGAACCTCAACGTCGAACCACAGGCTTTGTCGGTTTGTAACCCTCGGCAATCGAAGGAGCGGAATCCTCCCCTTCTCGCTTCTTAGGTGGTCTCTCATCCTCGGGAATAGTGACCCGAACCACGGAGGAAAATCGCTTGTGCTCCGAGGAAACAGGAACCTTCCGGAATTGCACTGCCTTGTTTTGTCCTTTCGGACGAGGTCTTCTTCGCCTTGGCCGCCATCTCAGCCAACTTTGCCTCAAGATCGATCTTCGGAGGCGCCATATCTTCTTCTTCTGAGAGGTCGGGGGAGACTCGGTCTACGGGGACTCTTTCTTTCCCGCTAAGAGATCCGGAAGGTTGAGATTCCAACCGAACTCGCGCCTTCTTCGGAAATTGGGGACGCTCGGCCTTCCCTTTACGTTTTCTCGGTCTCCGTGCCCTAGATGGTCTCTTTTTCAACCAAAGCACCTATATGATGGCGGTAGTCGAGAACGACGTGCGCTAGACGTCCGGGCACCGGTATGCCGGTCGGTATGCTCTCTCGGGATCAGCACGCGTCTTTAGCCGCCGAGTGATAGGGGCAGGACCTGCAAAGCACGGGAGTCAGTGAAATCGCTGTAAAGTGTTATTCATAAAACCGACAAGTGCAAAAACGATAGAAGGTATTAACTGTGGTCACCCCGAAGGGTGGGGACGGGGAAAGGATCCTCGTTTATTGGCAAATTATAGTTCCCAGACACCATGACGTAGATGTCCTGAAAATGATCGGAGTCGGGGAGTTGTTCAACTATCTGCTTCTTCTTCGGTCTCGTCATAAGGAAGTACCTCCCGTACTTCGGATTGCGAGACATGGCGTAGAGCTCAAATAGGTCCCATACCCGAAGCTCCAGGTTATCCCTCAGCTTCAATTCGTAGGCGGAGTTGATTACCCGGTAACTATTGATCGTCAGTTGGTCGGGGGAAAGAAAGTAGGTGTTTAGTATCGCTCGGATAAAATTGTTCATCTCCTACCCGCAAACCCAGAAAACGCAGAAGAAAAACTGGAAAAAGCTCGACGAAAGCATAAAGAAACAAGCAAATACAGGCAGAAAATACAGAAACGAAGTTGGAACGGAATTTTACCTGAAGATCTGATGTAATATTGGTTGCAACGACTTCAAATCAGCAAGAAATCTTCAAAACTTCTAGAGAGAGAACGTCTGGATGCGAAGAGATAGAGAGAGAAAAACGTTTCTTCTCTCTTTGTCACGGTATTTATAGAAGCAACGAAAATTCAAAAGAGCGGTGAGCTTGGGCGGGAAACTCACGGTTACGGGGAAGAACTCGGATCGGCATGTGCTCGGCCAACGAACGCTTGACACGTGTCCTAAAGGACGACGCACCGTAGCAGTTCTCATCCGTGACGTCAGCAATACGGCATGATGCGACTACAGCTGTCACATCGCCGCTGATACCCTACTCATAGGGGACACGCGGCGGTCCCCGAGTGGTCGAAAGGACGGCGACGACAGGGAATCTAATTATGAGCCTTATCTCGAAGTCTGGGGCTCGGATACGACCCTGCTCGGCACCCGAGTACTCAATCCCTCCAATGGCGTCACATGGAGGACTTGAGGGGCTATTGTAGGGGTCCGGTATACCGAGCACTTTACTCACTTCTTAGAGACACCTCCCTGTTGGTCGACGAGGGCCTAGTATGGAGGGACTCTTCGGATTGGTTGTTCAATCTAGTTTGTAAGGAATAGATTGGGGCTTCGGGCCTCAGTCTCGGTAATGAGCCGAGAGCTGCCATATATTCAACTTGTTCACGACCTTTCAGGGTTGATGCTGAATGACCTCGGGGCGTACCCGAGAGGTGAGCTAAAGCTGGCTCCATGATTCGAGAATGTTCCGGAAGGTAGAATGCTGAGTCAGCAAAGCAATCAATGCGGCCTGTGCCCGTAACAAACTATGATCGTGACAGGTGACGTGATCCGAGCGGTTACGACACGTGTCGATATCCTACTGGAGGCATGCGTTCAACGCATATTCTTTCGGGCTCGTCACCATGACGTCAGCCGAGCGGTTAAGTCACGTGACGAGCACACCAGAGCTCACCTATAAAAGGTAAACTCAATCACCTGAGAAAGGTACGCAAGACTCTCTCCACTAAAACCCTAGATCTACTCTTAGCCTTCTCTGTTTACTTATTTGACCGTCGGAGTACCATTCTGGGCTCCAAGGTCCAGTCTGGTGCTAACGGTTCGTTGAGTGTGCAGGTCTAGGCACGACTCAAGAGCGAGGACATCACTTCCGTCTTCCATCACCATCTGAAGGGCTCATCGGAGAAAGAGGACTCCACAGATATGTTAACCCTGAGTGAGATGTATTTAAATGTATATGTTAACCTTGAAGAGATGTATTTAAATGTATATGTTAACCTTGAAGAAGAGATGACCGTTGGGGTTAATAGGAAACGTATTCCGTTAGTTGAATGCACCAGTTTTGATGGCAGGGGGCAACTCACACACGCCTGAAAAGTTGGAGGGAGTTAAGTGTTTGAGCTAATAGTTGGAGGGGGCAACTCGTGTTAGGGCAATAGTCTGAGGGGTTCCTCACGCTGTTACTCTGAAAACAAAACACAAAGGCAAGAATAATACTAAAAAATTGGTAAATGCACCTGTGGGGCTTCCGTAGGGTAATGCTTAAGGAAATCAACGTGGAGCTGGTACGTCTCGTTCGCGTATACCCATCTTTATACAAACAACAATATAAATAGCCGGTGTTTTCAAATTGGAACACTTATCTTTTCATTATACAGATCGAATCGGGATACGTATCATGTATATTTAAGATACGTTTGTTGGAACAACAAGAATTTCTAATATCAGTTAGACAAGATTTTGGAAGAGAGAGAAATACTTCAGACAAGAGTGAGGAAGGAGAGATTGAACTCAATTTTTTTTTTTTGGCTTAGCACAAAATGATTAGGAACCCATTCCTATTTATACTATTTCAAGGAATGCTCTAGTTCAAAGATATTTTCATACGAGATAAAATTTAAGGTAAGTTCTAGAATTACACATGACTATTTTCATAGAAAAATCTAAATCTTTCACAAGGATATTCTAGATTATCTAGAAGCTATATATTTTACAACTTCGAAAAACTAGATATTTATTTATCATTCAATAATATCTATCATCTTTATGCTTTGTAAATCGGGCTTCACTTTTTTGATCCAATATACTAAATGTCGTTGATGCGTCAAAAAAACTTAACCATAATTAAACTATGCTTCTATTTTAAAAACGAAAGTTTTTAAGATTCAAAATTTTAAGTTTTTCAACCCCAAGGGATTGGCAAAGTGGTATTGTCTTGAGATTTAGGGGTTTGCTTCCAGGTCTTCAATTCAATTCCCTTTGCCAGCAAATTTTTGGGGCCACTAGGGGTTATGCCCGGTCGTTACCTCTAGGCTCTAGGGCCCCAGAATAAGTCGATGTGTGCGTTGTTGGAAATGAGTGTATTTTGTTTATAAATTTTTTGGCACTTTGAGGTAAAAAAAAATAAAGTGGGACCAAGAAACCTTTTGAAGTGGGTCCGAGTGGGTCTAAACCACAGAAAGAATGAACAAAATTCATTAAGGAATGAATGAGAAATTGTCTCATGAAGTGACCCTTTGGGGATACCCATTTTCCGAAGGAGGGAGCGTGCACACTATGTGGGCTTTGGGCCTCGACCCATAAACAATGCGCGTGCGCGTCGCCGTCGTCCAACCGAACCAGATGAATTGGGATAGTCCTTGTTTTTTATGGACTGAATTTTCGGAATTGGGCTAAACTAAGTGCTGCCCATATAATTGGTCATTTAATGAGGATAGTTGATTCTATAGTTTTGCATTGGGAATTCAATTTGGGAATTGAAGTACAGATTCAATATTTTGGCCGTCGCAAATTCATCCTTCAATACCAACAAAAAATCAATGTTGATTTTCCGTTACAAGAATTCAATTTCGATATTGAATTCAGACTCCATATTAATGACAGAGGCTCCCCTTGAATATTATAAATTGACATCTCTTCTCTTTGTTTCAAGCAAAAAATTATCCTTTTTTTTTTTTTTTTACATTCGAATTGTTCTTATTTCTGTGTGAGGGAGTACTACAAAGTTTGGTTCGTTGAACAATTCCGGCGAGGTGCAGTCGCTATTGTGCAACCTTCGTATCATGGGAAACAGATGACGAATATACTCAAGCATCATGTGGTGAGGCGGCGATTCTATCTTAAGGAGACCGTATGAACTACGGGATTTGGTTTGAATTTCTTGACTTATTTCAGTAATTGTTCATTTTATTTATTTATTTTGTAATCTCAATTTTGTATTCATAATTGGTGTTTGTTATTTTTTCCGTTATTAATAATAAAAAAAACTTAGAATTTGTTTTTCCGCAATATTTATTCCTACAAGCGCAAACTGTCCCAGACAACTACTTAGAAAAAAAAAAAATTAAGTCTCCCAACTGAGTTCTATCATATTAAGAGGGTGTTTGGATGTCGAAGTTTTCCATTTTCATTCTCACCTTTTCCCAACTATTGGTGTTTGTACCAGTTAGTAGTATAGTATGTTTTGCAAGATTTTCGAAACGGAATTGTAATGTTGTTAAATTCAACTCAAAAAGGTTGTTTGATTAAAGAAAAAAATAAATACTCAAATGATAGTACCGACTTGATTTATTTTTCTGAACAAGTAAATTAAAAAAAGATGGATTTAGGACTAAATAAAATAATTTTTTTAGTTACTGACTTCGTTATTCCTGATTTTTTTTTTTTTTATTTTTAGATTCTTGTCTTAAAAACGATTCAAGAAAGTAAAAAGAAAAAGTTACGTTAACAAAAATATTTAAGGCAAAAAGAACTCCTCCAAACTGGGCTTGACAATTTACGACTCACCTGCTGAAGGCCCATTGGCATGGTCACAATTTGTAGGATATGAGAATTGGGCATTTGGTTTAATGGGCTTTTGACTACAATGTACACAATGGGCTTGGACCCACCAAAAGCAGATGGTGGGTTTTATCATAAGCTTGTAAATACTGTTCCACATCAAATAGATGCATATATAATTTGAATATCCCTCTCTCAAAAAGACTAGTCACTTGGCTTTTTAAATTTTGTCTTTCTTCAAAAAAATTCTCGTTAATTAGTTTAACGCCAAAATTTTATGGATTATTCGTTCATCTTGACAAGAGAAATCAGAAAAGTAAAAACTTATGATTTTTACCCTATTTTTTAAAAAGAAATATCCGACTTTTAGCACAACCAAGTCGCACCATTCGAGTGAGCGTGCGGAAGCAAGTGCAAAACGAACGAAAAAGCATGTTTCAAAAATTTCCGAAACTCAAAAAATTCACGAGCGGATATTGTGAGCAAAAGGCATGGCAGGAATTGAGAACAGAGGACACTATTGAAGAATTATGTGACTAAGGTACTTAGTATATAGACCAGAATAGCGGATGTTAGGTAGATACACAATACATTTGAATACGTCGTCAGTTATGATTCGAGTGAAGATTGTGCAGCTATGATTCGAGCCTTTGATCTTGATGGAAATGGAGTTCTTGATTTCTATGAGTTTAACAAGATGATGATCCCAATGGCTTGAATATTGAATCCCATGCTTCTATATGTTTGTATTCCCAATAATTACTTTTAGTCATTTTGAACCTAATAATTCTTTCAATTATTTTAACTCAATCCTCTCCTAAGCAAAACAAACATTTTATTAGTAATCCCATTGTCTAATTGTTAGGATTTTCGCAACCCCACAACACTCCTACGGATCTTGGAAACAATGAATCACAGAACAGAAAAACAAGTAGTCGTGTGTAATGAAAATCGAAAAGAAAAACGAGACACAGATATACGTGGAAAACCTCAATGCGAGGAAAAACCACGGGAGCCACACCAGTCCACTATGAAATCGAAATCAAGGGTATAAATCTTCTCGCAATCTCTCTGAGATCTGCGTTTTCTCTCGCCTCTCTCTATTTTCTCTGAAAACGTCTTACCCTAATTACACACTAACAACGAAATAATTAGGTCGGGCCTATGGCCGAAATTACACACTGAGGTCCCTCAAATATCGTTTTCGCTGCAGTCCGGAGTGCGGGCCCCCACCCCCCGGTACTGCTGAAGGTTGTCTGCAGCCCAACACTAATCTCGTGCAAAACAAATAGCACGAGAGAAGGATTCATATCCTCATGTATAATTCCACCTCGTTTTCAATCTCTATCACAATCCCACCTCATTACAAATCCCTCCAAAACGAAACCTCGTATCAAACAGGGCCTTAATCGATACCGGTGGTGTTTTTGCAGATTGTTGGCCTCTGCCAAGCGCTGAACGATGTAATTGATAGCATGGCAAAGAAGGGATTGCCGATTCCAGTCGCATTCTCATGGCAAGTAGGATGAGAATGTGATTGTAGATTTTCAAACCAACGTCTAACGATGCCAAATAAAAAATTTCTGGATTTAGTTCCATATGGTGTGGGTGTAGCCATATATTTCTGGTTATGGGGAACCGTCATGTGGTGCTCGTAACGGTATAAGGCTGTAGTATCTTTTATTGTTAAATCAGGGGCATCAAGCAGGCCTCTTTATTCATTGTTTCCCTTTTTCTGCTAGAAGTATTTGATTGGAACACCAATTTTTTTGTTTTAAGGTTCATTTATGCATGTATGTTATTAGACTAAAGCAGTATCAAGGCATTCTTTCACAATAAATGAGGATATGAATTCCACTTTTGATTCATTCCACGTCTATTTTTTCTCCGTGAAGTCAATATTGTTAGTTGAAAGTGAGGTATGAACCATGTCAAATTTAAAACTTACAGATAAGCTAGAGAAAATCAAATGATATTGCACAATCCATTATTCAATAACTCAAGAAAAGCCGCAATCTCCTCTTCGAAATACACTCATATCAACCAACATTAATACAAATTATCATACTACTACAAGCACCCTAGGGAAAAAGATGAAAGTCTTCCATATCGAGAATTCATTACACGAGAGAGAGAGAGAGAGATTAGTTAGATTCCGCCGTTTCCGTAATATGATTCGATGGATTGAATCTTCTTAATCTTGATGTACCTGTAGTAAACATACTGAAGGATGATCTGTTTTGTCAATCATTAAGGTGAAACTGTTTATATTCACTGATGAAGGGCTAAAAACTTCAAAGAAAGGGGGGAAAGAGGTGCAATTTAAGAGCAAAGGATACAAAGAGATCAAGCACCACACAAACTACTGCATCCAGCAGCCAAGGCATGTTTGCTTTTATCTTCTCCCATTCAGTGCTTCTCTCCAGAATACTGCATTTGTCCAGTCCGAAAAACATGGAATTAATAGTGAAAACTTTTAGAGATAAATTTTCTAAAATCCAAACCAAACAAAGCCTCCGTGTTTTGTGTGTGTGTGTGTGTGTGTGAGAGAGAGAGAGAGAGAGAGAACCTTCCTGTGTAAGTGGCATTGGCAATCAGAGCAAGGATGAACATCAGAGGATTCAATCCCTACAAAATCCGAATACTTAGTGTGAAAAAATAACCTAATATTGCTCCGTCTCCAGTTGTTAGTCCTTCTTGGTAGTTGCGTCAACATTCAGATAAAAAAATTAAAAAAATTTGCTACTGAAAATGCATGAATTTTCATCCGAATGCAGGTACAGTTAACCAACCGTAAACGACCAATAATTGGCGACAGAGTGAGTATTAGTTAATGGAAGACTATTATTAAACTAGATATATTCTTGTACATAACGACTTAATTTTTACCTCCACATTTCCTCTCTTGATCTGCCCATCCAGTACCATATGTCCAAATAAAATAAGAAATTACAAATTAAACTCCACACATAAATAAGAAAAAAGGTTTCCCAAATGTGTTTATGTAAAAACTCACATTCAGCCAAATCTGTGGAACTCGGCCGCCCATGTATATTGCAGCCATTAACCATCCCAGCCATTCCCCCAATGCGTTTTCTTGATCAAATTCATGCGAATCATGCCCCTGTTCGAAGTTGAACAAGTACGATTTCATGAACTTATCTACAACCTTCAAGTGAATCACCGCGGTATTCATAAAAGTTAATAGAACAAAAATTTGTAGCGCAACATACTCCCGGTGCTGCCCAATTGTGACCCTCAAAATTTACGTGTTTGAATCATATTCCGATCACATCCATGACATTGGACACGAGGACATAAGTTTTAGGTACAAAATGGTAACCAATTAACATTTAGGAAACAATTAAAACCGTCATAATAAGAGCAGTAATATTATTAACCTGTAATAATCTCCTCCCAGATGTTTTCAAGTATGCTTCTGTCAAGGCTCTGCTTAGGAAAGGCAAGTTGGCCGAAGTAGCCAGAAAGGCTCCATAGCCCACCTAAAGCAATACGAAAATACGATGTTTCACACAATCTATTGATCAATTTAATTGAACAATTGCAAGAAAGATAGGCAGTACTAAAAAGACAGTTTGCTGAAAGGACAGTTCGATAAAAAAGACAGTTTTCTGGAATAAAGTCTTAATCAACTTTGTATTTGGTACGAAATATTACCGAACGTGGAATTCTGCGAGGCTGAGAGTACTTCTTGGGTGGAGCATGAGTCGTTTCATCTTCGGATGATGAATCACAGGTAACCTCCAGGGCAGAAGGACCACTTTTAGCCATTAAATATGATCCAAACGGCGGTGTATCGCTTCCAGCCATTGATCTTGCAGACCTGATGGAACAAGAAAACATAAAATTGTTTCAACCAACTAGCAAGGTGATCATAACGTTTAGAAAAATATATTTTAACTATAGTCTATATGTTATGTATGTATACATATATTTTACTTGATTACTTTAGTTTCCAATGTGTCTTGTTCTTCTTTGAAATATTAATAACAGAGGAGACCGCGGGGCTGGCCGCCTGCCGCCTGGCCCTGATATTTCGGCGGCTTGAGTCACACATTTGATGTTAGGCCCTTAATAATATATTTTTAAAATATACTGTATAAAACAAAGAAATTTACTTTTTAAGAACAAAAACATGTATTCAATACAGGAAACCCCCACAAAAGGAAAGTTTGTGAAACACTCACTTCTTTAAGAAATAAGAAAAAAGAAAAAAAAAGTATAAAAAAAAAACCAAAATAAATAAAATAGAAGTATCAAACTCACTTCTTTAAGGAATAAGAAAAGAAGTATAAAAAGGAAAACGAAAAAAAGAAAAAGAAAAGAAGTATCAAACATGCACTTACCAGCCGTTCAAAAAACATGCACTTACCAAATATGATCATTTTTCAAGCAATGGGCCCTCATTTGTAAGACCTTGGGCCGATAGTTTAACATGGGCTATTTGAGTTCAAAATTGGGCCCTTTAGTGGTGTTATGCCCAAAAAAAAAAAAGAAAGAAAGAAAGAAAAAAAACAAGGTAAAAATGTTGGACTTATATGCGGAGAACTAAAAAAAAAAATGTTTTTTTGGAATATCAGTACTAAAAATAAGTAGGGCCCCTAGTTTTGGAGGCCCAAGGCGCAAGCTCTGGGGACGACAAAAGGACTAGGTTTAGACGGAAAATGGTAGTGTAAGATTTAAATTGATAAATTTAGACTTTAGAGGCCGCGGTAAAATCTATCTAAATCTATGGGACCAAGGGTGTCATTATCATTATCAAAGGCATGCAAAGTTTTGAGGTTTTTGTGACAACCATAGAAACACATAAATTATGAATTCTAATAGAAATGGATAAATTTGTTTATTGCAGAAGTGAAATTATAACATACTAGGTTTTAATTTTTTTTTTTTGGTTGAACTGGCAACATTCGAGTGTAAGAGACAAAGGTTCGGTGATAAAAAACGCCCATAATATTTAGGTTGCCACTTACATATAGTAGAATTTCCTTTGTTGAGGCACTTCAACAGGGGAATTTCTTGCAGCTTTGCTTGCATCCACAGAGTCAGTTTTCAGAGGTTTTGAGTCATCTTCAATCTAACAAAGTTTTCAAAACCCATCAGAAGAGTTCCATTTCATAGTTGTGTTTGGATATAAATGAGTGAGAGAGAGAGAGAGAGAGAGAGAGAGAGAGAGAGAGAGATGTTGTATAACCAGATTAACTTCAATGTTCTTGCAATTCCACCACCGGAGAAGGTGATCATAATATATGCATTGCAACACTAGTATCACAGTGGTTGTAGTGTATAGCTGCAGTCAAAGATAGAAGATAACACAATTTAGTACTTCTAAGCTATATAGCATACATAATTATTTCTGAGTTTGTGAGCGTAGTTTCGCATTATAGCCAGCTCTTTAGATTGATCGAGATCGAGAGACAGAGACATGAGTTTACCAAAGCAGTGTAGAATTGGGTCGGTAACTGCATCGAAAGAAGGAGTTATGTTAGTTATAGTAACATTGAAAATTTGAAAGATTGAGTCAATACTTACAGTTATCTGATTGAGCTAATTTTATGCAATATTATTCCTTGGGACGGAGGGAGTAATACTTACGAGTTGACCCCACACACATTGCATTGCTCGTCTGCATCCCTAATATTTTAAGTTGTGTAAAATTTTGTTTGTAATTTGTTTATTTATTTATAAACGACAAGGACATATATGTTTTTATGTAAATATATAGGCCCACCACCATCGATATCATCCACAGAGCTCAAGTTATAAGATAAGAAGCAATCAAGTGGTCCTGTCACGTCGCAGTCTCAACTAAACCCAAATCTGTTTTCCACGTCCTAGGATCACTAACACCCAAATTGGTTGTAATAAAAAATGTGGGAATGATTAGTACTAAGCATATTTTATAAGTGACAAAAACTTTTTTTTACGCATGCGGCACAAACGGAGGATTTGTGCTGCGCGAATCTCGGCCATCCACCCCGAGATCTAACGGCTCAGATTGGTGCATAATTTTTTTTTTTTTTACACCTGCACTAATTTGAGCCGTTGGATCTCGGGATAGACGGCTGAGATCCGCGCGGTGCCAACCCCCCGTTTGCGCCGCATTCGTAAAAACGTTTCTCTCTTTATAAGTACCCAGGTAGGAAAGAATATTAATCAATTAGCTACTGGAATCCGGGGGGAGGTGCTGTGCAGTAGGTGTTTTGCGCCGTGTTGTGCGGCAAAACTACGTCGTTTTGAGTATAGTGGATTTAGACACTCAGGTTTAGGCACTTTGTAGTGTTTTTTTTCTTCCTCCAAATAAGGCCTTTGGAAGCTTTGGAGGTGTGCACAAAAATCAAGTAAAACGACGTAATTTTTCCGCACAACACTTATTAGCTAACTTGAAACAAACTGTAGCCGAGTCAAGCTCGAGTAGCTTGTCGTGTATAACGTATTTTATCGGGATGCGTTCAAGCCAAATTCCAAAAAATTAACAAGTTTCGAAGTGCATAAACGCTAAGTTTGTTCGACAAAAAGTACACGAGTCGAGCTCAAATAACTTAGTTTGCTTTACGGCCTTCCGCCTGAGACCCTCCCTCTTAGTTCCTTCATATTCTTTGCCATAATCCCTGGTATTACAACGATCACGCCAATTAAGAGGGGAGAATTCAGACAACAGATCTGTTTCGTTCTTCTTCGATCTTTTTTTTTATACGAAATTTTGTTCAATTTTGCTTTGAGTGAATTTATATGTCAAAAATGAACCCTCCATTGGTAACAACAATTTTGTTTATTTAGTGGATTTTCCTAAGATCAAAAAGTTCATAAAGCAGAGTACGCCAATGTGCGATTGTTTTACCGTGGCTGGCTCGAGAACGCAACCCACAAGGTTGAATATGTCTCTGCATAATCAAACATTTTCATGTTAGGTACCATGTGATAAATCGTAATAGAAATCTACGTGCACGGACTTATATGTACGTGCAAAGATCTGAATACATATGTTTGGAACGGTCCAATACACGTGAGTTCCTTATTGGTTTGCGAGACTCACGTAAATCGTACGGTTTTGAATAAAGACGTGTTCGAATTTGGAACTTACCCAACAATCCAAGTGAAGAGAAATGCTAGAGACACTCCGCTCCCGGATTTGTTACCGAAGTTGGTGATGATTTGGGGGATTTCAGCTACGCCCCAACTCACTAAACTCACCAAACCCAGGCCAAATGATATGTCATCGTTGAGGTTGCAGAGGCAGTCTTTAAAGTATTTCTCAACCCATCTAACACAACCCCTTTTCTCTTTTGGGCAATAGGAAATGAGTTTTATGGGTTTCATATCTCTCTAGCTCACTTTGGACAATGCTATTTAATGGTGTGGAAAAAATGAGAGTGCTATCAAAGCTTTTATAGCCAAGGGGCAAGGGTGGGGGTGAAAGACTGCCCCTGGCTTAGTCTGGTTGGTGGATGGGTGAGTTTACCTCCATACAATTGACTGGAATTCGATTTTTGAAGTTATGCTGTAATAAAGTATAATTTCTTGTGAAATTTTCAGTTACGACATGGATGACTTATCTTTGACCGGACTGGAGAGGAAGCACTTAAGCTGGTCTGGACACCCTGACCTTCGATAGTTCGAGGTATAAGTAACAAAATGACCGAGGGACAATTATCTACTAGTAGAAAACAAAATAGGGTAAATCCGCTTAATGCCCCTAAAATATTACTAGATTCTCATTTTGGCCCTTGAACTGAAGAAAGATTTTTCTAATTAATTTGGTCATTTTTTTTTGACACGGAAATGAGAAAATTATATTAATGAACGCCCAACAGCACTTACAAAAACGGAATTCATTAATAAGATCTTAGACAAAGCCAAACTAATCATCTTAATAGAGAACAAGAAACGCACAAGGCAATCGATGTGTTTCACCCTAACCCAGACAAAGCCTGACGCAAACAGCAACACTTACAAGATTCATACCTAGAATCAGCATCTCTAAAGAGACTTAGTGCTAGTTAAAGATAAAAGACAAAGAATACCCAGACGATTGGATGGACTCCAACCAAACATGCTCGCACCAATGAACTCCCAAAACTACAGATCTTCAAAGCCGCCACGAGTTGCCCTGCCAGCGATATCATGTAGGGTAAGAACACTGTTGGCACAAATACCATTGTAAAGCAACCACGCCTGAAAGTACCCAATCTGAAGACGAAAATTCGTCCGAAGACGAAACTAACAACTCTCACAAAGCGAGAGACGTAACCCTCTCAGATCAAACGGCAAGTCGTTGATCAGGAGAGACAAAAGAAAAAGAAAGAACGAACGAAGAAAATAAATAGTACCATGGCCCTCCCCTCCCACCACCATGGGTATTGAAACTCTAGGGGGGAGGGGAAGGAGGAAGAGTAATATTAGTGGTGGCTAAGGTTTTCGGAGAAAAGAGAGAGAGAGAGAGAGAGAGAGAGAAAAGAGAGAGAGAAAAGAGAGAGGAGATGATCCATTAGGCAATGGCAGTCA
Source organism: Vaccinium myrtillus (assembly GCA_016920895.1). Classification (NCBI taxonomy): domain Eukaryota; kingdom Viridiplantae; phylum Streptophyta; class Magnoliopsida; order Ericales; family Ericaceae; genus Vaccinium; species Vaccinium myrtillus. The sequence continues at coordinate 31,094,121 of CM029276.1, read as the reverse complement.
ACAAGCACATTTTTCGTCAAGGTGATCTATTAGGCAATTGCAGTCAATTTCTCTTAGCGGGACACTACGTCGCGATGAAATGAAGAGCAAAAATAAGAAAAGTCTAATGTGTCCAGGGGAGAAAAAATATTACTTGATTCTCAATTTGACCCATGAATTGAAGATGTTTCCGACCTGATTTCTAAACTTAGAGATACGAGTTGACATTGTAATGAAGAGCTAAAATAAGGAAAGTGCAGCATGTAAATGAGAGAAAATTGAAAATTTCTGTTATTTAAGCGGATGTAATTAGAAAACTTAGGGTGAGTTTCCAATATGGTAGTTTTGTTATTTTTCAGTATTAAGTTGTAGTCCGCTAAGTATACCATGTATGGTATTTTTGTGATGTATGTGAAGAGAATGACTTGCGTTGAAATGCGTGAAAAGTAATGAAAAACAGAGAAAATACCAAGAATACCGAAAATACTGCACAATGATGTTTTTCCAATAGGAAATTCAAGAAATTCATAACCGGATAAAAAATTCGAAAAATTTCACTAGTTGAAGGACCAAAGTGAGAATTGCTAGCTAACAAGTTGATGGTGCAGCTTACCCAACCTAAATAAAATACTGACAATGCAATGATTAATTATTATTATAGGAAGACTGGAAAAGACCTATAGGATATTCGTGGTGAACATGAGAGCATATTTTCCCTCCTTTATAGGGTTTTTCTGTCGGTAGGAAAATAAAAAATACTGTATAATATACGAAGCAGGACTATATAGTACGCATAGGGATGGCAATTCAACCAGCCCAACCCTGCCCCGATAGGGTAGGATTTTTTACGATTTTTTTGAGTAACGGGTAGGGGTAGGGGGTGATTTTGAAAAACCCGCCAGGGTTAGGGTAGGGGCAGGGGTATGGCCACCCCGCCCCGATATAATCCCCCCGACATACATATATATGTATAACTATATTTATATACTCTTATATGTATATATCAAATTATATTTTCTCACTTATATGTATTAAATTTTATTTTTATTCTTATAATTTTACTTTTACAACTAAAATACAACATTAGATAGTATATTTTGGTTAAGTTGTAAAAGTTATTTTGTGAACTTTTATCATTTGTACTCACTAATTGGAGTTTAAAATATAATTAACTAGTATGTGAACAAAATAGGGGCGGGGCGGATAAACCCGATACCCGATAGGGGCAGGGGTACCCATAAATTACCCGGTCGGGTTAGGGGCGGGTTAGGAGTGGGTTAGGGAATTTTAGGGTCGGGGCAGGGATCATCAAAACCCGCCCCAACCCGCCCCGTTGCCAACCGTAAGTACGCATATTCTATTCTCAGATGCTTTCGACGTTGATAGTACAATTACTATTCCCTCTCTCTCATTTTAAATGTCCTCGTGTGCCATTTTAACTTTAAAAGAAAACATATTTCTAGATATTTTTTTCAAAATTTTTTACACCATTCAAAAGTACTCGTTGAGATCTTTTGAATGGTGGAAAAAAATTTTAAAAAGTAGTTCTGAAAGTATTTTATTTTTTAAGGTCAAACTTGCACGGTCTTCCGTAGATGACATTTAAATTGGCACGGAGGGAGTATTATTTTTAAAGTTGGCGATTAGGGTGTCTGAGCCAATTTATGCATACTTCAATCCCCTCTCCGGTCAAAGGGTAGGTTGATAGGAGCATAAATGTGCCCATTTACACTCCTTAACTTATTATTGTTGCGTCTGTTTAATATATTATTTGGAGCTTGATACTCGTTTTCTCTATTTCAGGACTTGCGAAACACGTGGACGATATTTGGAATTAAAAAGCCCAAAGTTGATTCGATGGAGAGAGGCACCCAATTAGAATTCTAATTTGATGGAAATTTGGAGCATTAAACTGATATACAAATCACGTGGCACAAGTTGAATGCAATTGGGTATTTTTTAATAAGGTTTCTTAAGCATATGGGATATGTGGGCCAGCCAAGGTTTGGACGAGGATGATGCTTTCTCAGTGACTGGAAAGTTGGGTCCCGACTCCCTATTCGGCACTTATAATACGAGGAAAACGGTGGGTTTGGAGGGGGGGCCCACTAATTATAATTTAGAGAATTGTTTGCCCATACAAAATATGGACATCGAGTATAAAAACGAGGCAGTAGGTTACAGAAAGGGGGATTGACAGATCAACAAAGCCGACTTCGAGATCAAGATCACGAACCGCAGAGCCTCACGGCTGCTAGCAGTTTATTCACCATGCTCGGCTAAAGCCCCTCATCTAAGGAGAAGATGAAGCCTCGCTCCAAGTAATTTTGTTCATGTATAGGATTTATGTTTATTTATTCGAATCAGTTGTTTAACTAAGAACCTATTTCATTACGATCGAATGGAATAATTTTTATGCTTTCAATCTATTGTGTATTTGTGTGCGCGATCTCAAATACCTAGTTAATCAATAGTTTTCTATGTTTATACTTGGGCAACTGAGATGGATTATGCTCGTAAGACGGATCGTGCCACTGGACAGCCTATGAAAGAGACGGGTTGTGTCAGCGAGACGGTCTGTGCTATGGGATAGTCCATGCCTGTTGACAACTCAATTATCCTCTTGACAATTGCGATTCGAATAATAATCCTAGCCTATACATAGCCTAGTTACGTGGTCGAGGTGGATTCGAAACCCTAGATCTTTCTCTCCATTAATTTCAATCAATTTTATTATTGTTTGTTTTAATTTAGTAATTCAAAACACCAATCAATCAATTTCTTTCTCCGAATTAAATTAGAAAATAATCGAAGCTAACGTAACTCAGCCAAATTGTCTCCGCGGATCGCACTCGGACTTAGCCACTATTCTTTTGAGTAGTAGTTAATTCTAAGTAATTATAAATATATTTTTGACTCGGCACGACACGATCATAGGTCATCCAACCGGGACTGACAATTGCACAAGAGAAACTCTTGCAGTAAAGTTTCAAACTGGGGATGTTTGTATTTACAACTCATCGATCCATGTTATTAATTGAACCATACCTTGGGGTTGATTGTATAATTATTAAATGACAGTGCTATATATGTAAAAAGATTTATGTGCACAAATCTAGATAAAGATGCATCTGAAGCCGTCTGATGTATAGTGTCCACTTGCGTCGGCTGGATTAGCTCATAGCTGCGCCCGGAACCGTGCATATAAGTCTGTGCACACAAACTTCTGGTTAGTACTGGAATGCCCTTCTCTCACTCCATGCATTGATCGACATTCTCTTGGTATCTCAGTTTTTTTATTACTTATCAAGTTAATTAAGAGGTTTGGCTACAATACACAGCTGTTGGGTGTGTATGTTATCTCCCATTTAATTCATAACATTTGTTTAAAAATTCAAAACGAACAAATGTTATGAATCTAGAACGAATTGTTATGAATTGATATACAAAAATTAAGAATTCAAGAGGAATGTTACGATTTTTATATATGTAAAATGTTATGAACTTAAGGCGATTCAAGAGGTGCATACCGTATTACCGTACACACCCAAATAGAGTTGAAATAGATTAAGTACGGCCGACATGGCTGTTATGGATTTGCGCGCTTTAAAAGCACAGACAAACACACACAATCGAAGAACAAACCAAGAACAGAAAACAATGAGAAGCAAGAAAGAACAATAACTGTGTTCACTTTACATTTCCCAAAAATTTTCCAAAAAGATTCTTTCCCCATCTCTCATCTCTCCAATCATTAATCACATTTATCTCTCTACTCATATCCCTATATTCAATCATTATTCTCATTTCTCTCTCTATCTCTCTCCAATTATTACACCTATCTCTAATTATTACTTTTTCCAAAAATTCATCCAAACACAATCTCAAAAATATTTTTCAAAATATTCTTTTCAAAACTCTCAACCAAACACAGATTTTTACGTGGTTTCGACTTAAGTTGATTGCTTAATCGTACTCTACGGGGAGCTATGGTATTTCACTATGATGAATAATGATCAAAGTTATAATGGGGGCTGCCGTAAGTGTCCCTTTTATAGAATAAGGCGACACAGTACATCAGAAACCCTAAAAAAAGGAAAAAACGTACGTTTTTCCGTGCTAACTGTTCGGACAGATTTGACCACCGTCCGGACTAGAATTTCTGCAACTTCTGAACTCGACCAAAATCCTGCAGACAGCATTTCAGCAATTTCCATCCAGACCGCCCGGGACCCCGTCCGGACGGCATCTTCAGAAATCTCGCTCTTGATTTTTCTGACAGAACAGTTTTCATCCCAACATTAGCTATCGTTATTAATTAAAGGATAACCTCCACGATGAATTCAAGATAACAATAAGTAAGAAATTGATCCTTTCATGGAATGGAAACGTGCAGCAGCAATGCGGATTGGTATTGATTTGTCTTTGTATGAGTTTGCAAGGAATTAATTAAAAATGTGTGTGTTTGTTAATGATTGACCCATGGCTACTTGAAAGTGTACAAGAATAACCAACTCGATAATAGCAAAATTTTCATTAATGACATGGTCAAAAATTTCAAACAGTACGACACAAAACGGTCTTTTAAATGTAAGTGAAGACTTGATTCCAGCTTCTTTAATTTCAAGAAAATTTTGAAAATAAATGGATTGGTATATAAGTTCAAATCGAAAAAAGAAAATTCTAAAATCAGGCTTAAAAAATGTATTGAAATATGTGAAAAATGTATAGGAATGTGTAAAAGTGTATAGGAAAGTGAAAAAAAGTGCATTGGAGTTTGTGTTTTTCTGTTTTCTTCTTGCCTTATTGTCAGCCCAATGGACTGACAATAGAAGATCCCATCGAAAAAAGTGAAATTTTTAAACAAAAATTCTACATAAAATTTATCTTCTCTCATAATAGTGTCAGCATGATGATCCTGGGGATGGTGACATGGAGGCATGGAGCTAATTAAGGTGGCCCTGAAAATATTATGATGAACCAAAATGGGAATCAAATCTTCTGTTCCAAAAATTTTCTATACCTCTGTTCCGGTGCATTTTCGGCTATTGGATTACATAAAAATTTTAAAACAAAAATCAAAACGCATACAATCTAATGATCCAAAATACTTCGACACAAAAGAACACCATTTTTCCGGAACAGGAGATCTCAAACGACAAAAATAAGCCTTCAGTATTTCCTTGTCAGGCTGCATGCTGCCTGAGTACCTGTACTATCTACATCCAAAGGAGGAGTGCGCTATCAAATCAAGGTGAATGGATATGTATAAGGTCTTTCTTGAATAGTTCTTGCACCTTTTTTTTTCACTTTTTTTTTTTTTTTTTTTGTCTTTTACATATAAAATTACAATGTTACCCTTTCATGTTGAAGTTTTTGAGATATATGTGAAAGGACATGCAATAATGTATAGGGTAATGCTACAACGCACACTTATTTCGGTGTTTATGGTCTGCAACCCTAAAATCGCTTTGAATCTATCAAATTTTTCTAGAAATTTAGAACAATTTACATGAAATTCATCACATTAGTGTAAAATTTCAAAACATTTGCACAGGAAATGCTTCAATACACACCTCTATTGGGTGTCTATTTTGGCTAATAACTCATAACATTTTAGATAAATTTTCATAACACCAATCTCGAATTCGTAATTGTTGTATAAAATTTTATAACAGTAGTTCAAATGCTATGAATTGGAGAGGTACATACTGTACACACCCAAATAAAGGTGTGCATTGCATCCAGGGACGGAGCCAGGATTTTGGCGTAGGGGGGACGAATATACACAATAAAAAAATTAAAATTAAGACAATGATATGAATTTTTACTAACTCAAAAAAATATACTCCCTCCGTCCCTTTTTAAGTGTTGACATTTCCATTTTGGGTTGTCCCTTAATAAGTGTGTGTTTTGAAAAGTTAATGGGTAAAAGTTTGTATAATTATTATTTTGCCCTTTTGAAAAGTTAGTGGGTAAAAAGTTAATGGGTAAGGGTGAAGGATAATTTTGGAAAGTGGAGGTAAAAGTTGATGTGGAAAGTGAAAAAATTGATGTGAAAGGTGTAATGATGATGTTTTTTTAATAAGTTGGATTTACGAAGCAACACATTTAAAAAGGGACGGAGGGAGTATATTCATATGAAATTAAACATGTTTCTAATATCAATTTAGATTGCAAAAAGTATTAACGTTTTGTAATCCTATCTATGTTCAACCCTCGAGCATTATCTTTCTCAATATAAGTAATCAAGAAATTTGCTAAATAATCATTCTCCATCCGGTTGCGAAGTCTTGTCTTCACACATTTCATAGCAGAAAATGCATGTTCGGTTGTAGCCACTGAAACATTTAAAGTTAATATAAGCCGAATCAACCTATCGAAAAGATGATATATCATGCACTTTCTTGTCTTCGTCAACACTTCACTCAACTTTGAAATCGTTGACAGATTTTGTAACTCAGGATGCCTAGACACATCAATCTTATAATTTTGCAATTGATATCGATCAAGTTGTACTTTTCTTACTCAGTGAAATCCATTAGATAATACTTCTCTGCAAGCTTGCAAGTATATTTAATGTTGAATGATCTGAAGCCATCGCGAGGATCTAGAGATGTGCTGAGAATTAACAACTCCATTCTATCTTCCTTAAACCAAGTGTTCAATTCTTGCAATTGAGAATCGACTGTCCTGGGAGCCCCCAATTTCTTTTTCTCTTTTCTTTTTCCTTCACTTTGATGTTCAAAAACCACGTTAAAAGAGTTTTGGGCTTCCGAAATTTCAGTGAGCCTTAGTTTTTAAAAGTTAACGGGCCTTGAGTCCCTGAAGTGAGTTGAGTTATAAATTTTGGGTGTTGTTCTGTTTACAAGAATTGTAATTAAGCCTCATTAAAACCAATTTTAGTACAAAGTTGTTTCATAGCTTGATAAGTATTAAAACTGTTACTATTATTATTATTTTTTTAATGAAAAAACGAAGGGGGGACGAGACTATATAGTTTGATGATAAATTTATTTTTTTTCAATGTAATAATATGAATTTTTTAAGACTTAGGGGGGGCGACTGCCTCTACTAGCCCCCCCTGGCTCCATCCTTGATTGCATCATTTGCCAAAAAAAAAAATGTACAAAAAATGTCGACAGATGATGACATCCTAGGATATTTGTTTTGTACGAAGTTTTTGCATGATATTAAATATTTGAAACCTTCCTATCTTGAAAAGAGAGAGAGAAAGGACATGCATGTATATTCAGTCTAGCAAGCAGCTGTATCCCCTTCAAAAAAATAGAGTATTGTCACCCAATGATTGCAAAGCCAAATAAAATATTTAACATAATTTAAAACCAAATGATCGTATTTTTCAATATAATAATTGGGGCAGCTTCTGTCTTTCTTCTTCTTCTTTACGTATTTACTATTTATTTATTTATTTATTGCTTGACTTAAAAGTTATGTCACAGTTCTATTTTTATTGTCTGTTTCGGTGCATTTCCGGCTATTGAATTACATAAAAATTTTAAAACAAAAATCAAAACACATACAATCTAATGATCCAAAATACTTCGACACAGAAGGACACCATTTTTCCGAAACAGGAGATCTCAAAGACGAAAATGAGCCTTGAGTATTCCTTGTCAGGCTGCATTCTACCTGAGTACCTGTACTATCTACATCCAAAGGAGGAGTGCGCTGTCAAATCAAGGTGAATGCCTGAATGGATATGTATAAGGTCTTTCTTGAATAGTTCTTGCACCTTCTTTTTTTTCACATTTTTTTTTTGTCTTTTAAAAATAAAATTACAATGTTACCCTTTCATGTTGAAGTTTTTTAGATATATGTGAAAGGACATGCAATAATGTATAGGGTAATGCTACAACGCACACTTATTTCGGTGTTTATGGTCTGCAACCCTAAAATCGCTTTGAATCTATCAAATTTTTCTAGAAATTCAGAACAATTTACATGAAATTCATCACATTAGTGTAAAATTTCAAAACATTTGCACAGGAAATGCTTCAATACACACCTCTATTGGGTGTCTATTTTGGCTAATAACTCATAACATTTTAGATAAATTTTCATAACGCCAATCTCGAATTCGTAATTGTTGTATAAAATTTTATAACAGTAGTTCAAATGCTATGAATTGGAGAGGTACATACTCTACACACCCAAATAAAAGTGTGCATTGCATCATTTGCTAAAAAAAAAAAAAAAAAACCATAATTGAATTAAACACTGTACAAAGAATGTCGACAGATGATGACATCCTAGGATATTTGTTTTGTACGAAGTTTTTGCATGTATATTCAGTCTAGCAATATTTAATATTCATGTATATTAAATATTTGACACCTTCCTATCTTTTTTTTGATAAGCTAAGAATTTTATTAATCTCTGAAGAAATACAAAGATTAAAAGGGAGGAAGGGTAATTACGTCCAGATAAACGGAGGAGGGAATTTCACCCTCACAACCACTAGACGCAACAAACCACATCGGACCCCAACGGTTGGCAAGGAGCCAAACGAGAAACCAAACCAAAACCCGATAAAAAATCTCGATGTCAGCCCATCCAAACGAATCCCCAAGTCTGCCGCCGCTGCCTCCAAACCTATTCAAACCAGGAAATGTCGCAGAAGCCGCCAAAACAGCCACGTCGACGCGTCCCGAACGAGCGGCCGAAACTCCATGAGTGGCAGCCAAGACGCCGCCAAAACGGATCTTCTAAACTACCCGGAGTAGCAGCAACACCCCACAACATTAGTTCCATCCACGCCAACACCTTCCTATCTTGAAAATAGAAAGAGAGAGGACATGCATGTATATAGTCTAGCAAGCAGCTGTGTCCCCTTCAAAAAAATAGAGTATTGTCACCCAATGATTGCAAAGCTAAATAAAATATTTAACATAATTTAAAACCAAATGATCGTATTTTTCAATATAATAATTGGGGCAGCTTCTGTCTTTCTTCTTCTTCTTTACGTATTTACTATTTATTTATTTATTGCTTGACTTAAACGTTATGTCACAGTTCTATTTTTATTGTTTGTAAAAAGTAAATAAATAGGTTGATAGGTTACTCTACTTTACTTATGTTAGGACTAAAACTTAAGTAATAAGTCGTAACTTCCACGTGCTTCGGGCAGTGAAGAGTAGCGTCGCCAAATGGCTATGGAATAAACTATTTTGGGATATCGAATTATATTTAAATAATCATCCATTTTTTAGGGGCCCTGTACGTTTTAAAAAAACTTGTTCGACTTGTTTACTACAAATTTTAATTATCATGTAAAATCTCGGCATTTTTCAAAGTGAATGATGAACCAGAACTTCTTGTTTTTTGGACAAATTTTTATCAAAGCCACCATTTAAATCCAATGATATATTCCATTATGAACCAAGATGAAAATGAATGAGACTGGACGGTAAAGAATGAGATTGAACTTGGTTATTTGTTATTGGTTATTTTTACCATAATTTCAATAACGCGGATCATTAGTTTATATGACTTGTTACATTGAATCATGGTAAAAACATTTTCAAATCTTGTTTTAATGATTGTGGTAAAAATTAAACAATTACATAGAGAAAAATGGTAAAATCTGATTCCCAGATTAGTAAAATGGTTTAATTTGTAGGACTTGTTATATTGAATACCATGGTAAAGAACTTTTTTCAATGATTATGGTAAAAATACCCAATAACAAATAAAATATGGTAAAATGTGTTTCCATAGCAGTAACATGGTTAATTCAAACAACTTTTTACATGACTCCATGGTAAAAAACTTGTTCGACTTGTTTACCACGAATTTTAATAATCATGGTAAAATCTCAACAACTTTTAAAGTGAATGATGAACCAGAACTTGTTGTTTTTTGGACCAATTTTTATCAAAGCCACCATTTAAATTCAATGGTATATTTTCCATTATGAACCAAGATAAAAATGAATGAGACTAGACGGCAAAACAATAAACCACAATTGGATAATGCATGGTTAACACTACACCAATATCACACCCTACCTCATAATCCATTGATCGAACATAACTGGAAAACAAGGAAATTGTACGAGAATATGCATAAACAAAATTATGGGCGAAATTAACCATGTCAACTATTGGGTAACAGAGTGACTAAAAATCACATCGTCGCCTATTGTAACTGTAGAATCGGCCAAAAATTTATACTATAGCTGCAACGATTACATCAAGAAACAAAAAACATGTTATATAGTCCTCAATACACACTTACGATGTAGTACCATTACACCCCACCGGTGTATCCTATTTTCAATTCTTCGAACAAATTGAGCAGGTCGGAAAGGCGACAAAGACGGGACCCAATCGGAAAGTCGACGGGCAATTTATGGAGTAGGTCATCAATGCCTTGTTAACCGGGAAAAAGGACTGTCAGCGACGACGTTGGACCGCGATGGTGAATGTTTCGATCGGCGATTTGGAACTGCCTGAAGTTTTCTGGCAGTGGGTGAAGGTTTTCGATCGAAGAATTTTTCAGGATGTCAAAAAGGATTGTCAATGGGTGAAGGTTTCGTCCACGATGGGTGAAGGTTTTTAATTAACGAATTGACTGAAAAGGTGCTGCCAATTGATATCTTATTCTACGGTTTAAAGGAGGTAGAACAATGCAAAATTTAGGGGATTTGGATGGATCCCAAATTCCTAAATTGCCGCTCCACTTCTTTGCAGTTTTGAATTTAGTCCAAATTACCCGGTAGTTGGCGTGATTTGGGTACCGGGTAATTTGGGGGATTGGGTTTTATCCCCAATCCCGTAATTGCAGCAGAGGACCTCATAATTTTGAAAATGGTCCACTACCTACCACCCCATATATGCAACTTTTAATTTAGTCATCAATCCCTTAATATGTTACAAAGGGCATTTTAGGGTTTATTTGAATCTCGGGATGGAAACATAACTCCTAAATAAGCTCATGATGATTTTCTAATTTCAAGTGACTAAAATGATGATTATTTAAGTGCCCCTATAAGACCAAGCAATTCAAAAGCGGATAATTCTAACTGCACAAAAGGAAAAGAAACAGAAAATGTACAGAGCAGCTCGGAGACCCACTTTTGGATTCCACACAAACAATCCGAGCCGTCCATTCATCTTAGAATAATTTTCCGAGGGCCTCCGCGGGAAATCAGCTCAATCGGACTTGCGCAAGTGATCGATCCAAAACCCACCCCGTTGCATTGAATTTTTTTGAATGAAACGGGGTGGGTTTTGGATCGAGCACTTCTACAAATCCGATTGAACTGATTTCCCGCGAGGCCCCTTGTAAAATTATTCTAAGATGAATGAACGGATCGGATTGTTCGTGTGGGACACAAAAGTGGATCCCCAAACTGCTCTGTACATTTTCTGTTTCTCTTTTTCTGTACCCATAGCACGACCCTTCAAAAACTACCCAGATAAATTGAAAATAAAATTTAACCTAACGAGATGCTCTCTCATGGATCCGAATATTCTGATTATTTTACTATGAACCATTTTTATTTTTATTATATCTATACATATGCATATTCAAACTACTGGTAAACTTGCTTTTTTGGAGACTGAATACTTGTTTTTTTAACTCCATGCATAATTTTCTATTATTCTAAAATATCTTCAATTAGTTAATATGATTTTTTTTTAGGATGTAAAAATCTAATTATTATAGTCTCATATGGGTATAAGGTAATAAAATTCGCTCGTAAATCATAGCATGTCTAGATTCAACGTACCAATTTATTCTTGAATTGCAACAAGTCTTGATTCAATGTACCGGATTTGATTTTCCAAGCTGGAAATGATCACCACAATACCCTGAAATGCTTATTATAGTAAGAGAAATGCTAACGGGTGCCATAGTGCACCCGTTAAGAGTACATAACAGTACAATTTCAAAGTACAAGTTATATATATCGTGTTAATCATCACTTTAGAAAATTAAGGAGTACGTATTCATTCGTTTTCTATTTTCCTACAAAGGTAAAAAGGGGAAGAAAAAAAATTGAGCAATGCTACGCATACGATTTTAAAACCTAATTCCAAACGCAGTTGTTCCTAAAACCGCTTGATGCACATGAGTCCATATGCATCGAACAATTTCGGATACAATTATATTTAGAGTTGCATTTTAAAGTTGTATACATAAATTTTCCGGAGATTCTTACACTTCATCCACGTAGCATAATGATTGCATTCAAAACCATTCCAAAATTGCCTCGTAGGATGGACTAGTGTCTAGGTACATTGTACCAGGTTGTAGTATAAATACTTTTGCAAGATTTTCGACATAAAATTGTAATTTTGTTAAATTCAACTAAAAAAGGTTGTGTGATTTAAAAAAAAAAAAAATACTCAAATGATCGTACCATTTTGATTTATTTTGCTATACAAGTTAATAAAAAAGATGGATTTAGGAGTAAACAAACTCATTTGTTTAGTTAGTGACTTCGTTGTTCCTGATTATTTTTATATTTTAATTTTTAGATTCTTGTCTTAAAAACGATTCAAGAAAGTAAAAAATAAAAAGTTACGTTAACAAAAATATTAGGCAAAAAGAACTAATCCAATTCAGTCCAAACTGGGCTTAACAATTTACAACCCATCTGCTGAAGGCCCATTGGCATGGTCACAATAGGCATTTGGTATAATGGGCCTTTGACTACAATGTAGTAATGTGAACAATGGGCTTGGACCCCACCCAAAGCAGATGGTGGGTTTATCATAAGCTTGTAAAATTATTCCCCATCAAAAACTAGTCACTTGGCTTTTTGGATTTTATATTCATACAATTTTTTTTTTTCTCGTTTATGAGTTTTGCGTTAAAATTTTGTAGATTATTAGTTCATCTTGACAGGAAGAATCGGAAAAGTAATGTTTTACTTTTTCGATTCCTCTAGATGAACCAATAATCTACAAAAGTTTGGCGCAAGAATACAAATTGTTTTTTTGAATAAAAACAACCCAAAAAGCAGTTTTAGTCAAGTGACTTTATTTTGGGAAACCAATTTGCTACTTACCCAAAAACCTTGAGGCAAAGATAAGAAAATTTTTAGGCCTGCCTAATTCATTTGGAAGCATGAAATTAGGGTATGAATCCATCAATAGTACCAAAATTTCACATAGATAACTACTCTTGTTATAAAATAAGAGAAGTTCTTTGACAATATGTATGTGCTTTCAATTGTATGATTTCAAGTCTTGATTGCTTTTTCAATATGTTGACATATTGTTACATCTGAATTTATTTCGGTGGAGGGGAATCTCTACAAGTGAGAGCCATTTTAGACTATAAACAAGTAGTGGTCCCGTGCGATGCACAGATAAGAGATTAATGAAAAGTTTTATGTACAATAGGCTTAATTTAACATAAAAACATATTTTTTTATCAATTTCTAAAATATATTCAACATCTTTAAAGGTACTCAATTTATCAGAGTGGTTGTAAAGAAAAAACTCAAATTAAGAAATCGACTTAATTTTTCAATTTTTGAAAACTCAAACGTTCAATGTTTTGGAAACGTCCATTCCTAAAGAAAGAAGGGGATAAAAAAAAAATAGAATTAAAAAAGGAAATAAAATCTAACGAAAAAGATGGTTTGGGAAGAAGAATGGAGTGGGATTTCTATTCTTTTCTCTCAAACCAATGTGAAGGGATCTGGGGGTGCTGCTGTGCAGCCCTGTGCACAGTAGGTGATGTGCACATCCGGGCCATCCGTTGTTTTGATGGATGGCCCAAATTTTATCTTGCACGCACGACAACGAATGGTTCGGATGCAAAGGTGCCGAGGTAAAATTTAGGTCGTCCATCCGAGCAATGAAAGATCCGATATGCACATCAGCAACCCTAGGTCCAATGTGTAAGTATATGTCTAAGTTCATAACTAAGTCACACAATTTAGGTGCGAGTGCGGAAGCAAGTGCAAAGCGAACGAAAAAGCATCTTTCAAAATTTTCCAAAACTTCAAAAATTCGCGAGTGAATATTGTGACCACGAGGCATGGCAGGAATTGAGATCAGAGGACACTATTGAAGAATTATGTGACTAAGGTATTTAGTATAGACTATAGACTAGAATATCAGATGTTAGGTACAAAAACAATAGTACATTTGAATTCATCGCTAGTTTTTTTTTCTCAAACCTTTGAACCCTGGAATATCCTCGAAATTGGAGCTATTCAAGGTTCTAAAACTTGCTAGGCGCTTCGAGGGCGGCCGGACACCTTCTAGCTTCCAGGGCCGAGTACTCGGCGCCTAGTCGGCTAATTAGTCGGGATAGTGAGTCTAGTCGGGCTAATCGGCAAGGGTCCTTCTAGACCTTCTTTTAGAACACTGGAGCTACTAACAAAAAAAAGTTTCGGAAAAGTCTGAAACTACTTGGACACAATGTGCAATAACCTTCCAAGAACCTTCATGGAAAATCCATCCATGAGAGAAAATTGAGACGACATTGATCAAATGGTTCAGCTACTTTCCAGAGCACATGCACTTTAATGGAAACCCATCAAATTTAAGGTAACCCCAAGAAACTGCTTTGCATCTTCACCAATGCTATTAGGCAATTTCTTTGCAACTTTCACTTGGCCTTTTTTTCTCCACTTGCTACATTATTCATGTCCAATAATGATCTTTAACACAATCATTAAAGTTGCTCGTATCTCGAATGCCACTGTCACATCATTTTTTTAAAAATTCAATATCAGATTTCTGAAACACTATCATTTTGTTACTCGATTTCAAGCAATTTCTCACACGAAATTATCAGAATGTAATTGTCACATCATACATAAACTATTGTGTTTAATATTGTAAAAATAAAATAAAAATAGCAGTATGTTTTTTGATAACCAGATCACCAGGCCAACTTACATTAGAAACTGCTAAATGTCTTATATATAACTTGCTTCCGATCATATGTTTTTCCACACAAACTAAGTCTTCGAATGGCTCTAGCTAGCATTGCAAAGGGATCCAAATGGCTCTTCAACAAGAGTCTCAAGCTAACTCATCCTCACCTCCATCATCCAAAACCTAAAACTCCAACACCACACTCTCTCCTCCCACCAAAAGGCAGCACGAAAGAAGAGTTCCAACAAGTTTTTCTCTACTTTGACACCGATGGCAATGGAAAAATCTCGGGTGATGAACTCCAAGCCTACTTCTCTTCGATAGGCGAGTCCATGTCAAGTGATGAGGCCCAAAGGGTGATAACAGAATTTGATAAAGATGGAGACAATTTACTAGAATTCGGCGAATTTCTTGAGTTAATAGGAGAGAATGAGGGGGGAGATGATATTAGGAGGGCTTTTGAGATGTTTGAGGTTGAAAAGGGTAGTGGTTGCATCACACCAAAAGGTCTGCAACAAGTTTTACACCGTTTGGGGGAAGAAAAATCATGTGAAGATTGTGCAGCTATGATTCGAGCCTTTGATCTTGATGGTAATGGAGTTCTTGATTTCTATGAGTTTAACAAGATGATGACCCCAATGGCTTGAATATTGAACCCCATGTTTTTATATGTTTATATTCCCCCAATAATTATTGGATACAACCATGCATTAATTTTGTGTCAATATACAAATATGAAACTTCACCTGGACAACGATTTTCATCAACCATTTTTTTTTTCTTTTCCGGATCATCAAATTGGACCTTGGCAGATCCAATTTTTTTTTTTCTTTTTGGTATCAAATGTGGGATCTTGACTCCATTTCATGGGATGGCGACACAAGATCTCTAAGGATGCAATTAAGTTGAATTGAAGGTGAAGTAAAGTTTCAACCTAGGGGCCAATAGTTGGTAGATTTCAACCAAATGATTCAGATATATATGCCCAGACCATCCATTTATGTGTTGTGTCGTGTCCATTTCCCTTGAAATAAATCATTCATTTTGATGTACATCATACCAGAGAAACAGAACAATCCAGAGATGTGGACTGATCCATGATTATGTCTGCCGATGAATTTGTTTCCTTTGACAAGAGGGGAAGAACGCAGGAAACTGGGAATAGTGAGAAAAGGGGCGAATCGTTTTAGTGTTTTCCACTAAAATAGGGAACGAAAACTAAGGGTTTCGCGCCATTGAGATCAGAAAAATACTCCAAAAGAAATAGAAAAGGAACAGAAAAATGAGTTGGACGCCACCTAAGTTTCAGGGAGGGTTTCAGAGAGAGTTTTTCATGCACCATACTAGGCCTGTCAATGGACCAGATTGGATTCGGATCCGATTAGTTCAAATCCGAATCCAGATTAGATGTAGAAAAATCCAATATATGCAATCCGAATCCGAACTTTCGGATATCCGATCCCTTTTTTTCGGATATCAGAATTTTAGGAAAAATCAATGTTGTAGATATACTAGAAGAAAATCAATTTCACAGAAATCACTTTCCCTTCAATGGACCAAAAAGCCCACCCATTGGCAATGCCAACTATTGCTTCATTTAGGCTTTATGCTTCCTATACCTAACCCAAAAGTTTGAAGCACTTAGATGCTTCAAAAGTCAATAATCAGAAATCAGTCTGACGTTACTAATCAACAGCTTGTGTGCACAGACTTATATGCACGGTTCCGGACGCAGCTATGAGCTGAACTAGCCGATGCAAGTGGACTTCTATTGTTTTTTGGAGTGCTCTCTGGTCGTCTTCGACTAGTCGGATACTAACATGGACATGGTTCATTGTTTTGTAGAGTCCGGTGAAAGGAGGGCTAGAAAACTTAAATCCGGCCATGCCCTTCAGGTTTTACTCTAAGAAATTAGATGCACATTCATGCAAACTTAAATTCTTTATTGTCGATGTTGGCACCTCACAGATCCATTGACTAATCAAAGAGCATACAACGATCATGCAAACATATACACAATTCAACAACGTAAATGTTTACTACTAACCTTGTCATCCTTGCCCATCTTCCCTTCACTCTGTCTCTCCGCCGTCTCCTGCTTCTGCAACCCAACATTACAATCGATATCCTCAATCACAACAATCGACCGATTCCCCGTCCCAACCAACAACCTCCTCAAATCGGAATTACACTGCACTTGCCTCAAATCCAAATCATAAACATCAAACTTGAGGTAGTTCGCCATAGCCGCAACCAAGCTCGATTCCCCCATCCCCGGCGGCCCGTAAAGCAAATACCCTCTTTTCCAAGCCTTCCCAACTCTCCTATAATACTCCCTCCTTTCAATAAACATATTCAAATCCTCTAATATCTCCTCCTTCATCTCTGCTGTCTCCATCGCCATCTTCTCGAACGTCGCCGGGTGGTTTAGTTCCACCGAGCTCCAGTAATCCGTCTGTCCGCTGCTGTAATCCACTGTGTCCCGCACCTTAGAGGCGGTGAAAAGTGAGTCTTTTATGTCTCGTGTTTGGATTCTGGCATTAGCGATGCATCTCTGACTCTATTTTTCTTTCATTGTATTCATTCGAAAACTTTGTAAGCCCCACATGCCTTTATTGGAATAGAATCATTATTGTTGGATAAAAAAGAAAGAATGAATTTTATTATTGTACCATCAAAATGAATTTTATTGTGCCATCAAAATGAATTTTATCTTGACTTCTACCTTAATTATTTGTTGAGAATGAATCCTTCTGTCTCATGTATTGTATAATCCAGAATAATTAAGTGTGGTTTTCCTTAAAAATCGTGCTTTAATGGATTTTCACTTTTGACCCCTGCCGTGGTTTTTTTTCCTCTGCGAAAGTCAATATTGTTAGTTATAAGTGAGATTTGAACCATGTCAAATTTAGAACTCACAGATAAGCCAGAGAAAATCAAGTGCAATTGCACAATCCATTATTCAATAATTCAACAAACACCACAATCTCCTCCTCGAAATATACTCATACACACCAAAATTAATACTAGAAATTATCAAACTTCTACAAGCACCCAAGGAAAAAGAAGAGTCTTATATAAACATCGAGAATTCATTAGACGGGAGATTAATTAGATTCCGCCGTGTCCGTAATATGATTCGTTGGATTGGATCTTCTTAATCTTGATGTACCTGTAGTAAACATATTGAATGATGATCTGTTTTGTTAATCATTAAGGTGAAACTGTTTATATTCACAAATGGAGGGCTAAACTTCAAAGAATTTTCTCCTTTTCTAAAACAACAAGAAGAAAGGATACAAAGAGATCAAGCACCACACAAACTATTGCATCCAGCAGCCAAGGCATGTTTGCTTTTATCTTCTCCCATTCAGTGCTTCTCACCAGGATACTGCATTTGTCCAGTCCAAGAATTACTATGTGTTTGGGGAAAACAAGGCCTTGTAGTGCCCCTTCCCCGCTACAAGTTATAAAGTTCTCATCCTAGCTGTTCATCTTGGCGATCAATGGTTCAGATATATTTGTTAACTCTTAATAGTAAGAGTGGTTCTACGAATCTGAACCATCGATTGCGGAGATGGACGGCTCGGATGAGGACCTAGGGGTGCTGGGGTGCACCCCTAGTGTGAAATCCGAGCCATTCATTGCCGCGCATCAGGGCTGTTGATCTTGGCAATGAATGGCTCGGATTTCACCTCAACAATGAACAGCTCGGATAAAAAATGTGCCGAGATGAAATCGGAGCCGTTGAAAACACACTGAGTGGTGCGAGAGAGAGAGAGAGAGAGAGAGAGAGAGAGAGAGAGAGAGAGAGAGAGAGAGAGAGAGAGGACCTTCCTGCGTAAGTGGCATTGGCAATCAGAGCGAGGATGAACATGAGAGGATTCAATCCCTATAAAACCAGAAAACTTAATGCGGAAAAATAAACTTATCTTGCTCCATCTCCAATTGTTAGTCCTTCTCGGTAAAAAAAAAAAAACTATCGAGTTTGTTTGAAATTGAGATCTCTTGAAAGTGTAAAACTAAATATTTTTTAAAAATTACAACTGAATAAGCATGATTTTTCATCCAAATGTTCATACAATTAACCGGAAAAGACCAATAATTGGCGACAGAGAGAGTATCTGCTTAATGGAAGACTATAATTAAAGTATTAAACTAGATATATGCACATAATCTGATACAGAGGTATATCGAAAACGAATTTTATTTTTTTTTACCTCAACACTCCCTCTCTTGATCTGCCCATTCAGTAACATATGTACAAATAAATTCAGAAATAAGTACAAATTAAACTCTACACATAACCATGAAAAGGTTTCCAAAATGTGTTTATGTAAAAACTCACATTCAACCAAATCTGTGGGATTCGGCCGCCCATGTATATTGCAGCCATTAACCATCCCAGCCATTCCCCCAATGCGTTTTCTTCATCAAATTCATGCCCCTGTTCGAAGTTGAACATGTACGATTTCATGAACTTTTATACACCCTTCAAGTGAATCACAACGGTATTCGTAGAGTTAATAGAACAAAATCTCTAGCGCAACATACTCCCAGTGCTGTCCAATTTTTGACCCTCAAAATTTACGTGTTCTGATGATATTACGATCACATCAATGACATAGGCGCCAAAGCCCACCACCTCATTGAGAATTTTCGAGACATACGAGTACCTGTAATAATCTCCTCCCCGATGTTTTCAAGTATGCTTCTGTTAAGGCTCTGCTTAGGAAAGGCAAGTTGGCTGAAGTAGCAAGAAAGGTTCCATAGCCCACCTAAATTAATTAGCAATAGGATGTTACACATGATTTATTGATCAATTTAATTGAACAATTGCAAGAAAGATAAACAGTACTGTTTTTTACTGTCTTTTCACGCTCTACGAGATAGATCATTCTGTAACAATACATCAACCGAAAAAGCCAAAAAAAAAAAAAAAAAGTTTTCTAGAACAAGGCCTGGAATTTGTATTCCGTACGAAATATTACCGAACGCGGAATTCTCTGAGGTTGAGAGTACTTCTTGGGTGGAGCAGGAGTCGTTTCATCTTCAGATGATGAATCAACGTTAATCTCCAGGGCAGAAGGACCACTTTTAGCCTTTATATATGATTTAAAAGGCGGCGTATCGCTTCCAGCCATTGATCTTGCTGACCTGATCGACCAAGAAAGCTTAAAATTGTTTTAACCAAATAGCTAGGTGAATATAACGTTCAGAAAATTTTAATTTTGCACCTTTTAAGTTTTATTTAAAAGAAGTACTTTCCTTGATGCTTCAATCTAGTTTCTCTGTCATGTTGCTTTCATTTTTTTGAGAAAGAAACAACAACAAGACATGCAATTCAAGAAACAAAGGTTCGGGGATACCCCTCATATAAGGTTGTAACTTACGTGTAGTAGAATTTCCTATGATGAGGCACTTCAACAGGGGAATTTCCTGCAGCTCTGCTCGCATCCAAACGATCGGATTTCAGATGTTTTGACTCATCTTTTACCTAACAAGTTTCCAAAGCCCATTTTAGATTTCCATTTCATAATTGTGTTTGGATATACCCCAGAGAGAGAGAGAGAGAGAGAGAGATGTTGTGCAACCAGATTAACTTCAATGTTCCTGCAATTCCACCATCGGAGAAGGTGATCATAATATATGCATTGCAACACCAGTATCACAGTGGTGGTTGTGTATAGCTGCAGTGAAAGATTGAAGATAACACAATTTAGTACTTCATAAGCTACATAGCCCATCATTACTTCTGAGTTTGTGAGGCGCCTAGTTTCACAATATAGCCAGCTCTTTAGACCGAACGAGATCGAGATCGAGAGGGGTTTACCAAAGCAGTGTAGAATTGGGTCGGTAACTGCATCGAAAGAGGGAGTTATGTCAGTTACAGCTAGTAACATGGATATGAGTATAGTAAAATCAGCTAAATCGGATAACTGTAAGTATTTGATTCAATTTTTCATTCAAAAAAAAAAATTTAATTAAGTACTTACAACGATCAATTGAACTATATTTAATAAAACAACTCAAAAAATTATATAAAAAATTAATAAACGGCTCAAATCATTTATGCGAGACTTACGAGTGGGTCCCACACATTACTGTGCACTGCTTGTCTACACCCCTAGGGTGCATTTCTCGTAGCTTTGTTTTTTGTCTTTACGTTGTTGACAAAAAACTAAAGTTGTTTATCTTATTGTGACTTTTTGATCTTTTGAGACTTTTTTATCGGAGAATTTTGAGCAAAAAAGTTGAAAATGTCGATAAGGAGAACGGGGTATATATATATATATATATATATACTCCTATATATAAACGACAAGGACACACATGTTTTTATGTAAACATAGGACCACCACCATCCATATCGATCCACAGAGCTCAAATCAGATAGGAAGCAATAGTGGTCCTGTCACTCGCAGTCTCAACTAAACCCTAATCTGTTTTCCACGTCTCAGGGTCACTAACACCCAAATTATTACGAGTAATTAGTAAAAAATATGGGAATGATTAGCACTAAGCATTTTATAAGTACCCAGGTAGGAAAGAAATTGAGTCAACTACTGAGTTTTCAAATTTTATTTTGAAACTTGCCGTGGTTAGGTTTTTGTCCAAGTTTAACTTGTTCAATATGTGTATGCAAATTAGCTAACATGAAACAAACTGTAGCCGAGTCAAGTTCGAGTGGCTTATCGTGTATAACGTATGTTTATTGAAATGTTTTGCCGTTATGTTCTTGGTCTTTTTAATCTTTGTATCTCTCTTCAACGATTAGCAAATTTCTTTTGGTTAAAAAAAAATAAAAAAATGGCCACGACAATGTGCGATAGTTTTACCGTGGCTGGGTCGAGAACGCAGCCCGCAAGGTTGAATATGTCTCTGCATAATCAAACGTTTCAAGTTAGTTTCCATCTGATAAATCGTAATAGAAATCTACGTGCACGGACTTATATATGTACGCGGAAAGAGATCTGAATACAGTTATGTTCAGAACGATTCAATATACATGAGTTCCTTATTGGTTTGCGAGACTCACGTTCATCCGACGGTTTTGAATACAGATGTGTTGAAATTAAATTTGGAACTTACCCAACAATCCAAGCGGAGAGAAATGCTAGAGACACTCCGCTCCCGGATTTGTTACTGAAGTTGGTGATGATTTGGGGGATTTCAGCTACTCCCCAACTCACTAAACTCACCAAACCCAGGCCAAATGATATGTCATCGTTGAGGTTGCAGAGGCAGTCTTTCAAGTATTTCTCAACCCATTTAACACAGCCCCTTTTCTCGTTTGGACAAGAGGAAATGAGTTTTATGGGTTTCATATCTCTCTCAGTTTGGTGGAAAGAGTGAGAGTGCTCTCAAAGCTTTTATAGCCAAGGCGCAAGGGTGGGGGGTTGGGTTTTGAATACGAAAATTCCAAGTATCCCAAAAACTTGCCATGAAATTACTCCGAAAATAAAATCAAGGGTTTAAATGAACATCTAAGTGAATTTGAACCACTAAATTCACTTTTGAGGTACCTAGCATTGCTCTTTTGAATATGACCTCGGGACAGCCCCAAAGTTTGTGCGGTTGCTTGGTGGGGTTTGCCCTTACGCAATTGGTCGGGGTTTGATTCTTTGTGATCATCTCACAAAAAATTCTTGTGAATTCCTTAGTCCGGGACATGGATGAAATGCCTTTTATTGGACCGGAGAAGAGATTAGTCGAGGTGCACGTAAGCTGGCCCAAGCACCCATGATGTGGAACAACAAAATAAAAAAAAATGACCAAGGGACAATTTTCTACCAGTAGAAAACAAAATAGGGTAAATCTACTTAATGTGCCCCTAAAATATCATTTGATTCTCATTTGGCCCTTTAACTAAAGATTTTTCGTCAAGGTGATATATTTGGCAGTTGCGTGCGGTCAATTTCTCTTAGCGGGACACTTGGTCACGATGGAATGAAGAGTGAAAATAAGGAAAGTTTAGTGTGTCAAGGGGAGAAATAATATTACTTAATTCTCAATTGGACCCAGGAATTGAAGATGTTTCCATCCTGATTCCTAAATTTACGTACGTTTTACAAAGTGATCCGTTAGCCAGTTGCATTAATTTTTCTTACAGAAACACGAGTTGACATTCTTATCGAGAGTAGGGATGGCAATGGGGCGGTTCGGTTCGGTTATTGGTATAACCGAACCCACTACCCGAACCCAGACGGGTACCCATAACCGAGCCGAAAACCGTTCGGGTAGGGGATTTTGAAACCCGTAACCGAACCAAACGGGTTTCGGGTAATCCCCGAACCGTTTGGGTACCCGAACCAGATTTTAAAATTTTCAAACAAGAGTAATGGTTTTCAACTTGAGATATAAATTTTCAAACAAGATACTAATTATTTTCAACCACAACAGCAGCATATGAAGGCTTGTTGTAACAAACCACAGTCCACGGCAGCAGCAGCAGTTGAAGAGTTTGGGTATCAGCTAAATTACACCACAGAAGTGAGTGAGTTCAAATCCAACCTGCGAGACTCGTTGCAACCTCTTAGGGTGCGTTCCAGAGCAGATCGACAATCTTCGAGTCTCAAGTGTCTGGAACCCTAAATGTGAGCCACTGAAAACACAGATGTCTGAGATGATGATCGCCTGGGCATGTCGGGGAGGGAGGGAGAGAGAGAGAGAGATGTTACCAGGTGAGGTGAGGAGTGAGGACTGAACAGTCGAGCAGAGAGAGAGAGATGTCTGAGATGATGATCGCCTCTCTCTCTCTAAGTGTCTGGAACCCTAAAATGTCAAATGACACGTGTAACAGTATATATATAGACGGGGTAAAATATAATTAACATATACTATAGGGGTATATGTGTAATTAAAAATTTTGGTTCGGTTCGGTTCGGGTTACGGTTCGGTTCGGGTAACGGTTAAACCCAGAACCGAACCGAACCCGTTCGGTTATCTAAAATCCTAACCCATACCCATACCCATACCCATACCCACGGGTAATATTTCGGTTATGGTTCGGATAAAAATATCGGTTACGGTTCGGGTACCCATCGGTTCGGCCGCGATTGCCATCCCTAATCGAGAGCTAAAATAAGGAAAGTGCAGCATGTGAAGGAGAGAAAAGTGATACTTCCCATATTTAAGTGGATGTCAGCAGAAAAATTTAAAAGGCTGGTGTTTTTTCACTAGTTGAAGGACCAAAGTGAGAATTAGTTACACGTTGAGGGTAAAGACCTATAGGATATTCTTAGTGAACATCAGAGCATATTTTTTCCTCCTTCTAAGGGTTTTTAATGTCCGTAGATTAAAACAACGATGGAGGACTATAGTACGCATATTCTACTCCCAGATGCTTTTCTACGTTGATAGTACAATTATCACTACTTCTGGACTGGCGTTGAGAGTGTCTAGATCAGCTTACGCACACTTCGACTATATCTCTTCTTTGATCATTCAAATGTAGGCCAAATACGCGTGGACTAGGAAATTCAAAAGAGAAACTCTTGCAGTCTAACCCCGAGAAGTTGTCAAGGTTCGAACTCAGGATGTTTGAGTGTAAAACTCATCCCTAGCACCATAAACCATTTTGGGGTTTATAGTACAATTATTGAAATCTAGATAAAGATGCATCTGAAATCGTCTGATGCAGTGGATTCCAAGAAACAATAGAAGTCCACTTGCATCGGCTAGTTCAACTCATAGCTGCATCCAAAACCGTGCATAACTGAGATGCCGTTCTCTCGCCACCCACCGCACTTGACAATCTCTCGCGCTTGACAATCTCTTTGTATCAAGTGAGTACGTTATGTCCCCTTTAATTCATATTAATATTTTGTGTAGAAATTCATAACTGAGATTCGTAACATTTGTATAAAGATTTGCAACAATTACATAGAAATTCGTAACAGTTGTTTAAAAATTCATAACATCAAGACAAATTCATAACGAACAAATGTTGTGAATCTAGATCGAATTGTTATGAATTGTTCTACGAAAATTATGAATTCAAGAGAGCTGTTATGGATTTTTATATATGTAAAATGAGTTGTCTTTGTATGTGTTTGGAAGAAATTTATTAAAAATGTATGTGTTTGTTAATAATTGACCCCTGACTATTTCAAAGTGTACAAGGATAACCAACTCGACTAAGAGCAAAATTGTCATTAATGACATGGTTATAAATTTCAAACAGTGTGTACTACGCAATATAGTTTGTGTGTGATATGCAAAAAGTGGTTTGTGTTTTTAAGGACCGGAGATGCTCCAAGTTGGAACCCGAGACCTTGTAGGATACTTCCTAAGTTTAGACATTGATTGGACGGATGGACTGTTCGGATTTCGCACTATACACTGCTCCTGTAGCCCACTCCGGGTCCAAGTTTTCGAATTGTTAGTTTGTTCTTCCTTTTTTATGTGCCACATTCATTTACCTTGTCATTCATAGTGTCACCATGATGATCCTGGCCTGGGATGGTGACAATGTTCAGAGGTGGCCCTGAAAATATTACTATGAACCAAAATGAGCCTTAAGTTCTTTCTTGGATGGTTCTACACCGTTTTTTCACTTTTTTTTTTTTTTGACTTTTTATGTATAAGACAGTTGTAGCTTTTTTAGATACATGTGAAAGGACATGCAATAATGTAGAGGGTAATGCTACAATGCACACCCAGCTTTATTTCAGTGTTTATGTTATACAACCCCAAAATCGCTTTGAATTTATCTTTTTTCCTAGTAATTCATAACAATTTGCATGAAATTCATCACATTAGTGAAAAAATTCAAAACATTGGATAGTAATTCTTAGCATTTGTTTAGAATCATGGCATGCATCATGAAAAAAAAAATCCAAAATTGATGTTAAAATTTACATCCAAGCTAATGAATTTCAACACAAAAGTTATGACATATTATGGTTCATCAAAAACTGTGAAATAAATAGGGAGGAAAAGAGTACTTTTTAAGGGTAAAACTAGAAGTTTGACATATTTTGATAATTGATTATTTTAGAAATAGGACCAACATTTTGGGACATCCCAAAATAGAAAGAGGGACCAGCAATTTGAGACGCTGGGAGTATAATTCATCCATCGGGGACGTTGGTTATAATCTGTCTTGTTTTCAAAAAAATTTATTTTATTTAACAACAAAAAAAGGGGAATAATTCAATACTCATTCTATTGGGTGTCTATTTTGGCTAATAACTAGTACTAACATTTTAGATAAATTTTCATAACACCAATCTCAAATTCGTAATAGTTGTATAAAATTTTATAACATTATTCAAATGCTATGAATTAGATACGTGTATAACGTACACACGCAAATAAAAGTGTGTATTGCATCATTTCAAAGACCAAGAAAAAAAAAACATAAGTGAAACACTGCAAAAATAATGTCGACAGATGATGACATTCGAGGATATTCTTTTTTGTACTAAGTTTTTGCATGATATTAAATATTTTACACCTTCCCATCTTGAAAATAGAAAAAGAAATAGAGTATTGTCACTCACTAACCTAGGAGAAACTGTACAATACATAAGAATCTCACCTACTGATTGCAAAGCTAATTAAATTATTTAACATAATTTGAAACCAAATGATCGATTTTTCAAGATAATCGGGGCAGCTAATTGTATTTTTCAAGAATCTCGCGTATTTTTCAAGAAATAGAGTATTTTTCAAGAATCTCACCTAATTGTTTGTCACAGTTCTACTAATTTTTTTTTTGGGGTAAAAAAATAAATAAACAGGTTGATAGCTTGCACTACATATGTCACAAAACATGCATTCTCTAAGTATCATACAGCCATCTACGGGGGAGTGAATCACATTTATGTTGAGACCAACCCTTATGTTGAGTTCAACCCTTAAGAGTAATAAGTTCTAAGGATGGGTGTAATTTGTGTGCCGGGTTCCGGGATGGGTGTTGTGTTGTAGGTGTTGTGCGCCCTGTTGTGCGGTAAAATGACGTAGTTTTTGGCATACCTCTGAAGCTTCCAAAGACCTTGTTTGGAAGAAGGAAAAAAGCTACTACAAAGTGCCTAAACCCAAACCCAAAGCGTCTAAACCCAAAGTGCCTAAATCCAAATGCCTAAAACCACTATATCATACCCCAAAGAGCCTAAATCCCCTAAAATTGAACCTCAAAATTAACTCTTCAAACAGGGCCATTGAAGTGTACCAAGAGAATGAACAAAACTACGTCGTTTTGCCGCACAACACGGTGCACAACATATACCGCACAACACCTCCCCGGATTCGTGTGGCGGACAGTGAAGAGTAGATTTAGCCTCGCCAAATGGCTATGGAAACTTGAACCTAACTACCCCAAACTTTGACGGAGGAAAGTATTTACACACATTGAATCAACTATTTTGGGATACCCAATTATATTTTCTTCATTGTGTCAAAAGCTACACAGAAAAATAAAGAATAAAATTTAACCTAACGAGATGCTCTGTCATGGATCCCAATATTTTGGTATACAATAAGGTAAAATATCCAAACATTTTAAATTAGTTAATATTATAATCTTATTTTTTAAGTGAGATAAATGTAATTAGTTTAGTCTCATATGGGTTACAATAAGGTGCAATAAAATTCGTTCGTAAATCAATAAATCATAGCATGTCTAGATTCAACGTACCAATGTATTTTATGACGAAGAAACTTGTTCTTAAATCACAACATGTCTTGATTCAATGTACCGGATTTGGTTTTCCAAGTTGGGAATGTTCACCACAACATTATCCTGAAATGCTTACATTGATCAATGACTTGTAAGGTGAAAAATGAAAACGAGACACAAATAGTACAAGTTATATCTATCGTGTTAGGGGGTGTTCCACTAACTTGGTTTTTTTGGTTTTTGGGTGTTCCACTAACAAAAAACTGTTTTTTCCAAAAACCGAGACAGGTCATTCTCTCACAATACATCACATAAAAAACCGTGAAAAGCCAATTTTTTCAAAAAACTAACTTAGTGGAACAACCCTTAAGTGGTTTTTTGTTGGTGGAATGAGATAGTTTTTTAGTTAAAATAAAACTGTTTTTTTTTTAGCGGAACGGGGCCTTAATCATCACTTTACTAAATTAGAAGAACCTTATTCATTCGTTTTCTATTTTCCTAGGAAGTTAAAAAAGAGGAAAAGATTCTTGAGCAATGCTACGTACGTATACAACTTTAAAACATAATTCCAAACCCAATTGTGTCTGGAACCGTCCAATGCACATAGCCCATATGGATCGAACAATTCCGGATACAATTATATCTGAAATTGAATTTTAAAGTTGTGTGCATAAACTTTCCGGAGGTTCTTACACTTCATCCACGTAGCATAATGATTGCATTCAGATTGCCACCTTTCCAAGATTGCCTCGTAGGACGGACTATAGTCTAGATACATTGTACCAGCTAGTAGTATAATTTTTTTAATTTCAACTCAAAAAGTTTGTGTGATTGAAAAAATATATATACTCAAATGATCATACCGTCTCAATTTTGGTAAACAGGTTGATAAAAAAGATGGATTTTAGGACTAAATAAACTCGTTTTTTTAGTTATTGACTTCATCGTTCATTTTTTATATATATTTTTAATTTTTATATTCTTGTCTTAAAAATGATTCAAGAAAGTAAAAGAAAAAGTAATGTTAACAAAAATATTTTTAAAAAAAGGCAAAAAGAACTAATGCAATTCAGTCCAAACTGGGCTTACAAATTTACAACCCATCTGCTGAAGGCCCATTGGCATGGTCACAATGTGTAGGATATTTGAGAATTGGGCATTTTGTATAATGGGCTTTTGACCAATGTACACAATGGGCTTGGACCATTGCACCCAAAGCAGATGGTGGATTTATCATAATCTTGTATAATTGTTCCACATCAAATGGACGCATATATTAATATACCCAAAAGTTTAGTTTTAATTTTAAACTTTGGATTATCATTTTCATTTTCTCTCTATAATCTCTCCACTCATTTACATTGCATCATATAAATGTTGAGAAAGTGTTTTCAAAGGTCCACGCGAAAAATCTTCAAAAACAATGGGAAGGGCTTGATTCAAGCGGTTTTCGCAAAAAATATATATTTACATTTTTTGTGAAAACTGCTTGGATCAAGTCCTTCCCGGTATTGTTTTTTGAAGATTTCCCGCGTGGACCCTTGAAAACACCTTCTGAACACATTGGACGGCTCGGATTTTCCAAAAATAATTCGCAACACAAAAAAAATCAATTTTTTCTTGTTTCCGGGAGGAGTGGACTAGAAATTTTCCGTATATATATATTTCTGCCATCTGACAATGTTAGTCCCTCGGTGAATTTCAACTTTTGAAGTAGATGTAATAACAGCACTCATGTTCAAATTAAACTAGAAAGGAGTTAATTTCAATTGTTGCACAATTGTTCCCATCTTTAATACTCCTACAAAATAGCCATTTGTGGAGGACACTTTCGAAAAACTAACAACTTTTACTTGGACTTTGCAAAGAGGGCTAACAATTTGGGACAAAATCAAAGAATTATTAACCAACAATTTCGAATGGAGGGAGTAACTAATAACTATTCTTGATAAAGTTCATAAGTAAAATGGTTCAGACGATTTTTAGAGGCAACCATATCACACACACAAAGTGAATAGTAATCTTCCAATACAAAAAGATCCAACTTGCAAATAATAGTTGTTAAAATGATGGGTTATAGCTTCCTCCTGGTGAACCCTGGAAGAAGCATCCAGTGATGCAACAAAAAAAAAAAATTGATGCTTGATGTATTCTAGACAGTCACACAAAGAAACACAGCATATATGCGGGTGGATGGAACAAGAAAGCAGAGATCAATCAAGATAGAGCATGGAACTTGTCACCGCATTTTGATTTAAAATCTTGGATTCCTCTCTCTATATACATAGACACATACAAAATAATTATGTCCTATTTACGTGTATTATATGTACGTGTGTGTGTTATTGTATTCATTAGTGAGATGCTCTGAGTCTGGACCATGAATGAAAGAAGCATGGGAATGAGCACAGAAATTGATCATTTGAGTCTCTAGGCCTGCCCGATGCCTTTCGGCTATGATTTGGGGCATGGTTCTGCAGCAAAACGTCCCTATAGCTCCTCGATTCTTGGAGGTTTAGGGGGCCACTATTTCAGTGGTATTCTAAGAGCAGCCACTTTCTGCATATTGTCAAATGTTAGGTTAATTTGTTTTCAATCATCCCCGCCTATACCCTTATGATAAACAAGCTGCAGTAAGCAAAGGTGCAAAATAGCAGTAAACAAAGCAGCAGTAAAAAAACTAAAACAAAACATAGATCTTCTGAAATGGAGAAATCAAACTCGAAAACCTCTGAGATTGAACTGGAAATCAAACTCACCTATAAAACTCGAACTGCAATCGACAAGAGAAAGACGAGCTTCTGAAATAGAGAAATCAAACTGGAAATCCTTTATTCCAGCTGCACAATCCATTACATATCGCCACTACTAATCCAACCATTCAAATTCAGTTTAAAAAAAAAAAAAAAAAGAGAAAAGAAACATACAGAGATTACCATACACACTCCTTATTTGATACACACCCTTATAAAAGTTACGATTTTTTCCACAAAAGTTACGAGACACACCAAAATTTTACGAATCATATTGCTGAAAAGTTACGAAACACTAAAAAATGTTACAACTGCTAATGAGGTGGCACAATCTGAACCATACAATAAGTGCATATGGTAATCACTAATTACATATATCCAACCATTAAAATCACTATGATTAAAATGTTCTCCCTAAAAGGCCACAAAAGAACTAGACTATACAAAAGAACATATAGAAGCATATTCAAGTCTAAATCTCACCCATTCTCCTACCAGGGAGGGCTCCCTGTAGGATAGGAGAACTAGGGGAACAATGATGTTCGGAATTCGGATGCAGCCATACCCGTTCAACTCCCTGTTGGGTCCAAACTTCTGGACCCAGAAATAATCTTGCCTGGAGCTAGTGATTAGGATAGAGTGGCAAATAAAGAAATCATCTTCCCTAGAAACCTCCCCTGTGTACACCCCCTTAAAATTTGCAAAAGAAAAAATTTAGGTTTCACAAAACCAAACACACACAAAAAAGAAAAAAGGTAAAGCAACTATTTTATTGACTTATACCCCTGTACAAGTCTCAAAAGCTAGTCCATAACCCTTAAAGACTCCAACAATGGGGCGAGGCTCACAAACAAAATGAGGGACTTCTGGACAGAGCGAAGTATCAGGGACATCGAAGCCCTCAATGGGCAAAAGGCTTCCCCAAGGGATGATGGTCCTTCTGTCGTGTGGACATGAGACATACAGCATGTCCATCTCTATGTCAGATTGCTTGTGTGGCATGGAGCCGATGGGGTAGTGGGTTTGAAGGAGAAGAAATAGGAAGGTGTGTACAGGTTGTATGGTTATCACACATGTACAAATAGAAAGCAAAATTCAATAAAAAAAAATGGAGTACATAGAAGTTATTCATGTTTGGTACCACAACCTCCTACCACAATCTCTCTCTCTCTTTCTCCACGTTTCTCTCACGCAATTACTATAAATTAAAAAAATTGAAAAATCTGAGAATTGAGGGATTGGGGGTTTGGAGGCTTTTGAAAGCCCAACTACATTGCTATAATATATAGGACTAGCGTTGAACCCGTGTTATGCACAGGCGAGATTAACTTCCACGCATAATGTCCGTACGTGGCACAATAGGTAGCAGGTGGACCCTAATAAATCATGCATAATATATCAAGTATAAGATAATGGTAGTCTGTAAACATTAAACCGAATTTTATAATTTCCTGATGTTAATACAATTTTCTTGGCCCATTTGCCAAAACTCTACAATAAAATTCGGTTTAATGTTTACGGACTACCATTATCTTATGCTTGATATATTATATATTATGCATGTTTTATTAGGGTCCACCTGCTACCTATTGTGCCACGTACGGACATTATGCGTGGAAGTAAATCTCGCCCGTGCATAGTACGGGTTCAACGCTAGTCCTATACACTAGCAATGTAGTTGGGGCTTTCAAAAGCCTGCAAACTCCAATCCCTCAATTATCAGATTTTTCAATTTTTTTAATTTATAGTAATTGTGTGAGAGAAACGTGGAGAGAGGGAGAGATTGTGGTTGGAGGGGGAGAAAGAGAGACACGTGGGGGCTAGTAGTGGGGTGGTTACCAAACGTGAATAACTTCCATGTACTCCATTTTTTTTTATTGAATTTTGCTTTCTATTTGTACATGTGTGATAACCACAACCTGTACATAGCTTCCTATTTTTTATTGAATTTTGCTTTCTATAAATAATGTTTCATCCGACTTTTAGCATTTTTAGCCAGATATTTCAAAATAAATAATGTTTTAGCTTTTTTATTCCTTAGACGAACCAATAATTTACAAAAGTTTGACGCAAAACTAACAAATGCAAAAAAAAAAAAGAATAAAAGAATAAAAACAAAACCCAAAAAGTAATTTTAGGCAAGTGACTTATTTTGGGAAACCGAGTAACTAAAGAGAAATGCAAAGAGAAAGTGAACATGCATCGATTGGTGCAGTGGAACCAAAGAGAAACAGAAAGGCAGATCACCCTCCATAAGAGTTCATCCTGCAAAGCCCACAAAAGAAAAATGTCTTCTTACTACGGAACTCATTCGGAAATCAACAAGTTGAAGAAAAAAATCAGAAATGCTAAGTACCAAGAAATGATACTCAGAAAGTGAGAATGAATGGCTTAGATTCAATCTCAAGTGAATCTGAGCCACTCGTTCCCACTTTCTGGATAATTTCTGGGCATCATTTCTGTGTATATAGCAGTGCCAAGAAAAAAAACCACACAAAAGTAACAATACAGTAGTATGCTGCAAACTTGGGATCAAGATCTCAAGATCAACAGCTCACATGATAGCATGCATAAAAGAAAAGCCAAATGCATATTTTGCCTATGTGCAAGAGTGAAGTTGCATTGCCAAATCTTAACTCAAACATATTTCATTGGATACTAAAGCCCGCCATAAAACCAACATCTATATAAACCCTCCACACAAACAGGTCTACTCGATTCTCTTTTTTCCCCACGAATCAGACCTAGATTCAGATAATCTTTTCACAGTTTTGACGGATAGGTTTGACAGATTAAGCCATGGACGAAGGGAGTCAACAAGGACAACCAGATCAAGTCATCTCTACGTCTACGTCTACTTTACCCTCACCCTCACCCTCTCCCTCTCCGCCTTCCTCTCTCTCTTCAGTACGCAACTCCATATGTGCAGTTGTATACATGTGCACAAAATTGATAGCGCATAGACTCATTATGATACAAACCTATCCATCAAAAACTAGAACTAGAGTCTGTGTGCAGGGAGAGGGAGAGGGAAAAACCCAGAACTAAATCTATTTGAAAACTTTCTCATGCTGTTTCTCGGAATACAAAACACAAAAGGCAAGAATCATACAAAAATTGTTATGTTCACCTGTGGGGCTTATGGGTAATGCTTAGAGAAATCAACCGACGCTGGTACGTCTCGTTCGTGTACAAAGTCTCCCCCGGTGGCCGGTGCACCGTTCACTTAAATTACCCCATATCTTTATACCAACAACAATAGAAATAGTTTGTATTTAATCGGAATACTTATCGTCGTGTATCGTTTTTTATTCTAGAGATCGTATCGAGAATCGAGATACGTATAATACGGAGTTTCTAATATTTAGTTAAACAAGATTTTGATAGAGAGACAACTACTTAAGACAAGAGTGAGGAAGAGGAAGGGGACTTATAATACAATTGAACTCTTTAACTTTTTTTTTGGCTCGGCACAAAATGGCTAGATACCATCCCTATTTATACTACTCCATGGAAGGCTCTAGTCCAAAGATATTTTCATATAAGATAAACTTTGAGGTAAATTCTAAAATTACACGTGACTATTAACATAGAAATATCTAAATATTTCAAAATGATATTCTATAGTTTCTCGAAGCTATATATTTTAGAGCTTCTAGAAACTAGATATTTATGTATCCTTCAATTATATCTTTCATCTTTAGGCTTTGTAAATTGGGCGTTTTTGGGATTTGCTTTCTTGATCCAAAATGCTAAATCTTGCTGATGTTTGATCAAACAATTTTCTTTATTGATGAATCGCTTCGATCATCAAATTGACCGATCCAATTTTGTTTCACATGATCTTTGACTCTACTTCATGGGATGGTGACACGATTTCTAAGGAAGAACTTTGTTTTTTTGATCCTCCAAGGAAGAAAATGGGTGCAATTGAGTTCAATTGAAGGTGCCATAAGATTTCTATCGAGGGCCCAGGGCCTAGGGCATTTAAAAAACTCCCTAAATTTGGGTCACCGGCATAATTTCTAATAGTAGGCTTGAGTAGGGGTCTTTTAGCCCAATAAAAAAAAGAAAAAGACCCTAAATAATTGTAATGACCATTGGGCCTAAACTAAAACAAACCCCTCTGATCCAAAAAAAAAGTTTTGAAGTCATCATGGCACAACCAGACCCAAAAGCAGGAACGAAAAGGAAAAGATAACCTCTGCGGTTAGTGTAAAATTCTTTTACTACACTTGGCCTTTTGTTCTGCACTTGTTGCATCGATCATATCCAATTCGGGGGAAATTTTTCAGTGCCGGGTGGTACCACATGGTGCCCGTCGGCACATTCGGGTCGTTCATCTGTGTTTTGGACCGCCCAGATTTGTTAGGGTTGATCAGTGGCATTTTTGTAATTTTGAGGGGTAAATTTATCCCAACAGATCTGGGTTGTCCAAAACACGGATGGACGGCCCGAATGTGCTAACGGACACCACGGGGCCACCAGGTGGAGAGCAATTTTGTTCACCCTCCTTAAAAGAGGGTGAACAAAACCCTCTCTCTTATTCGTTGAAACATATGGGTCCTACCACAAAGTGATGTCATGCTTACATCAAAGTGATGTCATGCTTACCAAAAGTGCATTGCAGAAGCAAACATGACATCATTTTGTGGTGGGACCCACACCAATTCAAACCAATAGGAAAGAGGGTTTTGTTCACCCTCTTTTAAGGAGGATGAACAAAATTGCACTCCACCAGGTGCCCACCCAGCACTGAAATGTTTCTCCCAATTTGGGGATCATTAAGTTGTTTGTATCTATCTGAATGCCACTGTCACATCAATTTTTTAGAAATTTAGTATCAGATTTCTAAAACAATATATAGCATTTTCGTTACACACTTCCAAGCAATTTCTCACGTGATTATCAAAACGTCATTGTCACATCATATGTAAATGCTTGACACCTAGCGCTGTTGTAGTTAGCGTCGCCCCAAGCGTAGGGCTAGGTCGTCGAAAGCATAGTAACCCGGCAAGACCGGGGTCGATTTCCACAGGGACCAAATGCACTCGGCATGAGATTGACTTGCGATGAGATTTATGGCGTTAAGACGGCCAACTTATAAGGTGGTTTGTTTGGTGGTTCTCTCTCTACCTTAAAATGACTAGAAAATGAAGGTTTTGCGAATTTAAACTAAAGGCAAAGTCAAGGGGTTCAAAACACCCATGACTTGGATTAAATTGTTCCTCTCAAGATTACTCGGTTAAGTCACGTTGTCAAACATGCTTAACCGGAAGATTCAACACATTAGCACATTTGGATTCTAGAAAATGGGTTTGTTCAAGAGTAGAGTTCATTGAGACATTTTTACAAACACTTTGAATGCCATAGCTCTAAGCATCATGTGTGGCAAGAAGTCAAACCCTTGCCTACACAAGATCAAAAAGGTTAACAAGACTAAGTTTTGATACATAAAATCGAACCCCAACTCTTAAACAAACAACTTTTAATGCTCATTTTGAGAGAAGAACAAAATAACCCAAGCCATGGGGTGCTAATCACCCCATGACCTAGCCTTGCTACACTACTCACACATACTCAAAGGGCAAATGGAAATGCTAAGGGAAAATGGCATAAAAACGTGAAACATAACGAAAATGGAAATAAATTAGAGATTTGAATAGATAAGAAGAGTGCTTACAACTTTAATGAAGGCCGTAGCCTTGGTTCTTGAAGATTAACACCTAATTTCTAGAGAGAAGGTAGAGAAAATGGGTGAGGAAGAAGAAGGGAGGTAGAGAGAGAAGGTGAAATTCCAAGATCCCTAATTTTTTCTGAAGTTTGGGGCCTTTTATAGTCCCAAAGTTACAATTGAAATGTCCAAAAGCCCAAAAAGTCTTAACTTGGTCGGGTACAAAAATTGGCTGAAAAACCCAGGTCCTATCGATAGGACTTATTCTCTATCGATAGGAGAACTCCTTTGCGCACGGATGGCCAATCTGATCCTTCTCCTATCGATAGGACTAATTCTCCTATCGATAGGACTTCAATGCTTCACAAAAATGGCCAGACTGATCTATGTCCTATCGATAGGGCCAATTCTCCTATCGATAGGAGTTGCTTGGTAGAAAATTATGGTCGATCCCTCTCCTATCGATAGGGCCAATTCTCCTATCAATAGGAGTTGCTCAAAATATGATCTTCGCCCATTCGTTCTCAACTTGACTTGGGCCTTTGCTCGGGCGTACTTGGCCTTCTTCCATGACTTTTCTTGTGAATTTCTCGGCACCGTAGCGGTGTGCCACGTGTCCTTGGGCCTTGGGTCACGGATTGACTCGTGTTCGAGCCATGGCACCAAAAAAATGCTTTATTCTTCCGAAAAACCTGTGAACGACAAAAACACAACCTACACGCAATATCAATCAAATAAAACAAGTTATGCGCGTGTGTGTGACAAAAACGAGATAGATAAGCCCCTTTATTTACACTATCGGGGGTTTATCACACCCCCCAACTTGGACTTTGCTCGTCCCGAGTAAACTAGATATGATTAATCAACTATGAGATACTATGCTATGCAAACTTCCCGAGTTAAAAGATACAAGACCTATGCTCAATTTACAAAAAGCAGGCCAGAATCAAACGCACCCCGGTAGATCCAATCACGTGCAACCCATGTGAATGCATGCCATGAACTAAAGTGAACAAACTACGCTAAAATAGTCAAGTACATGCACCATCTCGAGCTTCAATCCCAAACATTCACTAGGATACGCTCAAATTCGAATTTTTTTTTCACACACTGAGGTGAATCAACATCCCATAACAAGTGCTAGCGAGTAAATGCAATAGCCAGAGACAAAAAGCTATGCAAGCTATCAAAAGAGCGCTACAACAAGAAAACCACCAATTATTCACAACTATGCTAGCTAGAACGGAAAGCGTGCTCAAACAAACATAAATATCTAAAATGCATTAAGTGGAGTTAAAGTAGCGTACGACGGATCAACTAAGGGCTTAATAAGCTTATAATGACCATGGTGACAAAAGAAGGGGACACAAAAGAGTGGTGGTCATATACTTGCTTGGTCAACTACCCTTGGCCACCACTGACCGCACAAAACAAGTTCAAGGCCACATGTCGGCCACAACAAAGTACCGTAACACCAACTGACAAGGAAATGAGAAACATAAAAGAGAATTACTAAACTAACCATACCTACTGCCACCGACTCATGACACATGTCACCGCATACTCTCAATCTCCCCAAAGATGAGCTCGTGAAAATGGAGGAGGTGGATTTGGGTGATTTTTCAGTCAAGATTTAATGGAGAGGGGAGTTTGGTTATGGGGGTATTGGTGGTGTATTACGGTGGAGGGATAGGGGAAATGGGGCTAGGTTTTGTGTAATAGGTCGGCTTATTTCAGAAGTGGGATTGTTTTCTTCTTCTTTTTTTTTTTTTTTTTTTTTTTTTTTTGAATGGGCTTGTCCTCAAATGGCCAGACTGCATTGTCTTCTAATGATAGGCCCAAATCCCCTAATGATACCACCTGGAAATTTTTTTTTTTTTTTAATTAAGCCCAAATTTACCCCAATCACATATCAAACATTGTATATCAACCCCAATCATATCCACAAAACTCCTTGTACTACAAGAACAATTCCGGCAACCCTCCAAGCATTGAAATTCACTTCCCCCAACCCTCCAAACATCCGGTTTCCTAGGTTAAGCAAAAATGGAGACTCGGACTATGGTTTACAAAAATTAAGGCCGAAGGAGACACGTATGTGGTATAATCATGCAAAAATGCCTTGTATCATGTCCTACGTACGCCAACAACTCCATAATGATGCATAATAGATATTTACACTACTCAAGCACAAACAAAAGAGTATTATTTACGCGAATGCGAGAAATGAGACACAAAAAACATGGGATGTTTCAAAATGAATTTTCACTCTAAATAATGCACGCCACTTGACCAACGATGGCTCAACTTGTTCACTAGAGTTCATGTATATGCATGAGCATGGATGTAAACACACAACCAAATTCACCGGGGTTCCAACTCTCGCCTTTTATGAACAAAATTGAGCATATTTAAAGTATCTAATCTATGAAATGACTAACTAAGCGGGAAGATTACACCAAAAAAAAATTATGCAAAAACCGAAAACGTAATTGATTAGTATAATTCACTCCCCCCAACTTGAAATGTGCAGTGCCCTCAATGCATGAGACAAAAAGTAAGGAGAGGGAGGAACAAAAATGTACCGACGGGGTGGAATGTCAACCACCCGATACCTCGACCAAGTGTGAGGATTTTGCATCATTCGCTCCGTTCGTCATTGGCAATGCTTCCAAGGCTTCCTCCTTCGGCCCCATGTGGGACCATATCTAGTCGCACAGGGCCATCCCCAACGACTTTGTAGGCCTTCCAACCGCGACATTTCGTCGCACCCATGCTTAGGGCTCTTGAATGCCGCAATCGCCACCAAGTGAGACCCAAACTACCAAGGCTGGTGCGGTAGCATGGTCACCCTGCAAAAGACTGAATTGCCAACTACCTACTAAGAGAAAATGATTAGTACCGACTCGCTCCGTGATAGCCGAGTCCCCAACAAACAAATCTTCACGCGATTAACGGGTACTACTTTTCTCCCCGCCCCCAACTCAATGTGTCGTAGAACAAGTCACACAACACTTCAAGCTAGAGACGGGTGGCTATACCAGACCAGCAACAGCCGTTTGAAAACGGCTAACACTAAAGCTCACACGAATCAGGCGGACGGGTCGTCCGGAGGATCATATTTGAAAAAATAAGGATCATCAACAAAAGCTTTTTCCATCTCAACAAGAAATTTCCTCCTCTCTTGGGGAGTCCAATCGTGTGGGAGTTGCCCCATGGCATAGTAATTAGCAACGTTGGTTGACCATGGGCAACTTGATACATCAAACACCTCCTCACCCGAAAAAGTACCAAAAACCGAGAGGTTCGTAGGTAAAACTTTGGTTTCTATGGGTGACAACTTCTCAAGAGTAGTAAATATATATTTTGGGGCCCACACTTGTCTTGTCTCTCAAGTAAAGAGTACAAGTAATCCACCTCTGCGTCCATCTCTTTGGCGGTGAGAGATTTTTCTAAGGCTTCCTTGCACAAAGGAGGATACACTTGGTCTTGCATCAACGTGTCTATCATACTCACCTCTCGAATATCACACGCGTCCCCCACTTGATTGTTGACATTAAAAATATTAAGCTCCATTTTCATGTTCCCAAATGTCATGTTCAACAACCCATTCCGGCAATGAATAATAGCATCGGACGTCGCTAAGAACGGACGTCCGAGGATGATAGGAGTTTGTGCCGAAGGGTTGGACCCTTTGGACAAGTGTCCAACACCACAAAGTCCACCGGATAGACAAAGTTGTCTATTTGGACTAAAACATCTTCCACCTTCCCTCTCGGTATCCGGACACTACGATCGGCTAATTGGAGAGTGACCGGGGTGGGTTGCATCTCTCCTAGCCCCAATTGTTGGTACATGGAATATGGAAGCAAATTCACACTCGCCCCCAAATCTAGCATGGCTTTCTCAACTTTCTTGCCGCCAATCACGATAGAAATCGTGGGACACCCGGGGTCCTTATATTTAGGGCGACATTGGTTAGAATTATGGAGCTCACTCTCGGTCAAGAAAACTTTCTTTTGGACATTCAACTTGCGTTTTAAAGGTGCATAAGTCCTTAAGAAACTTGGCATATGAGGGAATTTGTTTGAGGGCATCCAAAGAGGGATGTTGATCTTTACTTGCTTGAAAAGCTCGTAAATCTCATCATTTGTGGTTGGTTTAGGAGGTACCCTCAATCGTTGGGGGTATGGAGCAGGAAAGGGACAAGTAGGCATACATGGCTCCCCAACCTTGGGTGGTTGAACAGTGACGCCACTCGGAGAGGGTTCCATAACAATGGGAGTGGAAAGGACAAACGGAGTGGTAGGCTTTGGAGGTATGGTTTTGTCAACCTCCTTGCCACTCCTCAAAGTGGTGATAGACTTAACGTGTTCCACATTGAGACCCTTCGACGAAGTGCCATTCACAAGACCTTGGGGGTTCGCTTGTGGTTGTGAGGGAAACTTTCCCTTTTCCTGTTGAAGGACCCCCACGGCTGCTGTCAACTTGGAGACTTGATTTTGGATCTCCCTCAAAGAATGTGCATTTTGCTCATTAACAACCGATTGACCTTGAATAAACATTTGGAGGGTATCCTCCAATGAGCGCTTATGAGGGGGTTGGTAGGCATTCGGGCATTGTGCTTGTTGGTTAGGAGGATACCTGGGTTGCCCTTGGTTTTGACCTTGGGGTGGTCTAAAACCTTGATTCTGGTTGAGGGAGTTAACTCCCACTTGGTTGGTCCCTTGCAAGGCCTCTTTGAAAGCGTCCAAAGCGGGGCACTGCTTCGTAATGTGCCCACTAAGATCGCACAAATTACACACTTCCTCCACTTGGGCCACCGCGGCCAACTCAGCTATCTTGTTCAATTCCAAATTTTCCATTTTTTTAGCGAGCAAGTCGACTCTACGATGTAGGTCGGTTTGCTCGTCCAACGTGTACTTACCAGGAGCACTCGGGCCGGGAGTATTCGAACTTTGGGCCGGTTGGGACCTCTCGGAAGGTTTTGAGTAATCCCAGGCTCGATTGTTCTCGGCCAATTGGTCCAAATACTCCCAAGCCCCATCGGGATATTTATCAAGAAATTCTCCGTTGCACATCGTGTCAATCAATTTTCGGCTCTCATGAGAAAGCCCGCGATAAAAAGTGATCACTTGATCTTGTTCTTCCAAACCATGATGTGGCACTGATATCAACAGATCTTTAAAACGCTCCCAGCATGCATAGAAGGTCTCATCATTTTGTTGTTGAAAACCTTGGATTTGTTGCATCATATGACGAGTTCTATGCTCTGGGAAGAATTTCTTGAAAAACTCCCTTTGTAAATCAAGCCAAGCCCGCACAGACCCAGGTTTTAAAGCATTGAACCAATCCTTGGACTTGCCTTTTAGAGAAAATGGAAAAAGTTTGAGCCGTGCGGACTCTTTTTGACTAGGTTGACTTACAATGGTATTTACAATTTCATCAAAGTCCCTCATGTGAGAGTAGGGACTCTCATGCTCATGCCCATAAAAATGAGGAACCAAGTTTATGTGGTGAGTTTTAACGGTGAAAGTGTTTGCGGGCGTAGTGTTGGGGAGGACTATGCACGAAGTATGCGGTGTGCGATCGGGATTCAAGTAATCCCTCATAGTCCTCTGACGCGGTGGTGGTGGTGGATTTCCTCGTGGAACCTCGTCGTCAGCCATTGCTTCGAGTAGAGGAGAGTCAATGCTAACTAAGCGGCGATTATGAGGGACTCGAAAGTAACCGCGCTGCCCGTGCATACACTACCAACTAGCAGACTGGAGGGGTTATTCAACCACCTCACCACAAACAGTTCCGAGGGGCTATGCCACCGCCTCGTTAAAGCCAACAAGTAAATTAAAAACAAGTAAACTAAACTAAACTAAATTATACTAAAAGAAGGAAATACTTACAGCGGGCAAGTGAAACTCACGCTTGGTGGACCATTGAGTCCCCGGCAACGGCGCCAAAAATGCTTGACACCTAGCTTTGTTGTAGTTAGCGTCGCCCCAAGCGTAGGGCTAGGTCGTCGAAAGCATAGTAACCCGGCAAGACCGGGGTCGATTTCCACAGGGACCAAATGCACTCGGCATGAGATTGACTTGCGATGAGATTTATGGCGTTAAGACGGCCAACTTATAAGGTGGTTTGTTTGGTGGTTCTCTCTCTACCTTAAAATGACTAGAAAATGAAGGTTTTGCGAATTTAAACTAAAGGCAAAGTCAAGGGGTTCAAAACACCCATGACTTGGATTAAATTGTTCCTCTCAAGATTACTCGGTTAAGTCACGTTGTCAAACATGCTTAACCGGAAGATTCAACACATTAGCACATTTGGATTCTAGAAAATGGGTTTGTTCAAGAGTAGAGTTCATTGAGACATTTTTACAAACACTTTGAATGCCATAGCTCTAAGCATCATGTGTGGCAAGAAGTCAAACCCTTGCCTACACAAGATCAAAAAGGTTAACAAGACTAAGTTTTGATACATAAAATCGAACCCCAACTCTTAAACAAACAACTTTTAATGCTCATTTTGAGAGAAGAACAAAATAACCCAAGCCATGGGGTGCTAATCACCCCATGACCTAGCCTTGCTACACTACTCACACATACTCAAAGGGCAAATGGAAATGCTAAGGGAAAATGGCATAAAAACGTGAAACATAACGAAAATGGAAATAAATTAGAGATTTGAATAGATAAGAAGAGTGCTTACAACTTTAATGAAGGCCGTAGCCTTGGTTCTTGAAGATTAACACCTAATTTCTAGAGAGAAGGTAGAGAAAATGGGTGAGGAAGAAGAAGGGAGGTAGAGAGAGAAGGTGAAATTCCAAGATCCCTAATTTTCTGAAGTTTGGGGCCTTTTATAGTCCCAAAGTTACAATTGAAATGTCCAAAAAGCCCCCAGGTCTTAACTTGGTCGGGTACAAAAATTGGCTGAAAAACCCAGGTCCTATCGATAGGACTTATTCTCCTATCGATAGGAGAACTCCTTTGCGCACGGATGGCCAATCTGATCCTTCTCCTATCGATAGGACTAATTCTCCTATCGATAGGACTTCAATGCTTCACAAAAATGGCCAGACTGATCTATGTCCTATCGATAGGGCCAATTCTCCTATCGATAGGAGTTGCTTGGTAGAAAATTATGGCCAGTCTGATCCCTCTCCTATCGATAGGGCCAATTCTCCTATCAATAGGAGTTGCTCAAAATATGATCTTCGCCCATTCGTTCTCAACTTGACTTGGGCCTTTGCTCGGGCGTACTTGGCCTTCTTCCATGACTTTTCTTGTGAATTTCTCGGCACCGTAGCGGTGTGCCACGTGTCCTTGGGCCTTGGGTCACGGATTGACTCGTGTTCGAGCCATGGCACCAAAAAAATGCTTTATTCTTCCGAAAAACCTGTGAACGACAAAAACACAACCTACACGCAATATCAATCAAATAAAACAAGTTATGCGCGTGTGTGTGACAAAAACGAGATAGATAAGCCCCTTTATTTACACTATCGGGGGTTTATCAGTAAACTGTTGTGTTGTAAAAAGAATAGCAGTATGTTTTTTTATAACCGGATGTCCGAACCAGCATAGATTTGAAACTCTTATTCTAATCTATTTCCAACATAATTTGTGCTAAATGTCTTCTATATAACTTGCTTCCGATCATATGTTCTTCCACACAAACTACGTCTTCCAATGGCAATAGCTAGCATTGCAAAGGGATCCATATGGCTCTCAAGCCAACTCATCCTCACCTCCATCACCCAAAACCTAAAACTCCAACACCACATTCCCTCCTCCCACCAAAAGGCAGCATGAAAGAAGAGTTCCAACAAGTTTTTCTCTACTTTGACACCCGATGGCAATAGAAAAGTCTCGGGCGATGACGACTCCATGTCAAGTGATGAGGCCGAAAGGGTGATAGCTGAATTTGATAAAGATGGAGACAATTTACTAGAATTCGGCGAATTTCTTGAGTCAATGGAAGGAGAGAATGAGGGGGGCGATGATATTAGGAGGGTTTTCGAGATGTTTAAGGACGAAAAGGGTAGTGGTTGCAACTTGCATCACACCAAAAGGGCTGCAACAAGTTTTACATCGTTTGAGGGAAGAAAAATCATGCGAAGATTGTTCAGCTATGATTTGAGCCTTTGATCTTGATGGAAATGGAGTTCTTGATTTCTATGAGTTTAACAAGATGATGACCCCAATGGCTCGAGTATTGATTCCTATGCTTCTATTCGTTTGTACAAATCCTTCTTAATTCCAATTGCAAAGACAGACTCTGATATTGATTATGCTCGAAACCCATTATCAACAATTTCAACTGTTAATGTAGCCAGTAGATTAAATAGAATAGATATCGCCTGAAATACAACCAATGATTTTATTAATTTTCTTACCAAAGTATGTAAAAGGATTGCATCTACAACGTGTAGAAATAACAATCTGTATCTAATCTATTTTCTTTTTAACGTAAAGAGGCCAAACTTCACCCATTCCTACCAATCACAAGTGACATTCAAAACAATCTCAATTTTGCTTTAATAAGGAAAACCCCCT
The DNA here is from genome assembly GCA_016920895.1 of Vaccinium myrtillus. Lineage (NCBI taxonomy): Eukaryota > Viridiplantae > Streptophyta > Magnoliopsida > Ericales > Ericaceae > Vaccinium > Vaccinium myrtillus. Next base: position 31,049,668 of record CM029276.1, on the reverse strand, counting down.
GTAAGCCGAATATGGTCCAGGGTTGGTCGGAGACCATATTTGAGGACTGCGTGGTTACCAGCTCTAAACCCGTTTCCATAGACTGGAGACGTGTCCGATTCAATCTGGTGTTTGAAAAACTCCCCTAGTTTCCTCTCGAACGGAGATCTTGTCCCCTGCTTCGCTGATCTTGAAGCAAAAGCAGAGGATGAGGTTGATGCACCGTTGCTGCCTGATATGGACATGATCTGGGATTCTAACCACAAGTGAGCTAACACCTGACAGATACCTTCTTCGACATCTTGGCTTAGAGTTCGGTAACCTATCACATGTAAATAAGAATTGCATGTCAATACGCAGAAAATATAACAGGTATTGTGAAGCTGAGAAAATCTCACATAGGTACGTGTACGGTGTACCACTAAGCCTAACAATCTTTAGGTTATGGTTTCGGGTGTTTGGAAAGCTACTTTGTGCTTTTGTTCCAAAGAGTCATACCCAATCTACCCTCCTAAACACCCATTAATGGTATTTTCGGGCCGTACTTTCCCCCCTCAGTTTTAAATGTATGCAGCGCTTGTAAACCAATTTTCTTAAATGAAGCAACAATCCTCTGAGATTTTCTTTGGTTACGAGAAGGAACAAACTATGTTATCGTACTAATGATGCAAAGAAACAAAATGGACAAACTAAGCCAATAGCATTGCAATGAAACGATCGAAAAGTTAAATGCATGATATGAAGAACCACCTTGAAGTCGAAGCCATGCGTGCATCATCTCATGAGCTAGGATAGAACCGGTCAGCAACCTGTGGCAAGGAGAGTTTGAGAGTTGTAGGAAAAAAAAATCTCAGCTGAGAATCATAATTCACAGGATGATCAGTGAAGAAATCCAGTACATCTTATGCTAGATGTATCACTGTTTGAGGCCGACTACCACCAGATGCTGAAGTTGAATGCAGTAACTTAAGAAATTTGCTTTGTTGAAAGATAAAGTCTATCCACTCACCGCGATATAGTGAAACTTAAAGAAAATAAACCATCTAACAAAATTTCAAGGATTAAGAAGAGTTTACAAAGTCTACTTAATTTGGTAAATTCTTCTCAATTTTGCACGTGGACCTATTTCATATGAATTTCCTCACAATGTAATTTGTAAAACAGAAGTACTGTGCATATGGATAAGCATGCTCTACGAAAGCTTTTGCATTGGACACACATTAAGTTCCACACCGACATAACCCTGAAGCAAACACAGTGTGCTATGTAGGGTTCTGCCATTCATCAAGCGGACCTGTTCTTGCCATTATTTCCAACCCCTTCTTCACTATCGCTTCCTTTGGGAATACTTGTTCAATATGGCCAAAATGAACAATTGGAAATTTTAACGTATTATTGTGAAGCATTTATTCTTTTCTTCATGTCCTTTGAAAAAGACAGAGAAGTTACCAACCGCTCCAAGTCCTATAAACTATAACAGCAGGCACGAGAGAGAGAGAGAGAGAGAGAGAGAGAGAGAGAGAGAGAGAGAGAGAGAGAGAGAGAGAGAGAGAGAGAGAGAGATACCTAGGGAGGCCATATAAAATCAGAATTGCAGTCACCTCACAACGACGGATGAGTTTATAAGGCTCAGTTATCATGTTAATGGCTCTGTTACCTGCCCCAATTTTTGGGCGCTTCAAAATCTGCTCATTTTGAAGGTAATTCAGATACAAGAAAATGGGCTATTGATCATGACAAACTCAATGGATGTCACAAAAAGAAAGAAACAAAAATGACACAAAATCCTTACAGTGCTAACGGTTTGCTCCTCGGAAAGGCAGAGTCCTCTGGTCTCAGGCATGTGATGATGGCCCTGGCCAAGAGAAAGAACCACCATAAGCTTTTTTTCTCTTCAAGAGATCAATTTACCAAACAAAACTCATGACTATGATTTCCCTTACACTTTTTTCACTGTCCATGGCTTCATTCAATGCTTGCCTCTCTACCAAGAGCAGGGGAACCTCCTGCTCCACTTTCATATTCATGCCTTCATAAAATTCTTGTATATCAAGATAAAGGGGTTGGCACTGATTAGTGTCCATGATTGCAGAGTCCAAACACTCAAGGCAGAGCTTTCGACCGTCCTCAAGTGCAACATATTTTGTTTCCGTTGGCTGCATGTGAAGAGCAAAGACCAATACAATCAACATTTTTTCAGAAAAGACATGATCGAGGCTTTTATTGGACAGCATGAAGGGGTGTTTTGGGTCACCAGGAAAGCAAATCCACGAGTGGGTATCCAAACTCAAATATTGTACCAAAAGTTTAGGGGAAGTATCAAATGAGTATGACAACTCACATGTTTGCACATCCTCAAGATATCTATAGGAAGGGAGAGTTCATTTTTACTCCAGTGGCTCATTCAGTCATGCATAGAGGAGAGAGGACTCAAAGTCTCAGTAACCTGTAACTATTGTAATTTTGTGATTGTAGTGTTCAACTTTAGTTATCGATGGAATATAATGTGCCCATATTAGTAAAATTTGTTATCAGTTATGTATACTTTTAGTTTATGAATATGATTACATAGACTTCTGTCATAAGGAGTCATTCTACTATTTCTTTCAGATAATGTATTCACACATTGATTGTCAGCATTAAATTCTAACGTTGAATGAAGAAACTGTTTGGGATGAGCATGCCCATTTATGCTCTTGAATAACTAATTTTTTATTAGTTTGTTCCTAAATAGCTCAATTTTTGGCCACTCAGACTGATTTCTATGCTTTAATTTGACTTCCATGCTTTAATTTGACAGGAAGGGAATAAAATCCCGTACTTTCTGATAATACTAAGGTTCACACGCTAATTAAAATTTAGCAAGAATGAAAAAAGGCACGTGTAATGGGACTGACATGCCCCTTTGCAAACCCAAAAAAAAAATCGCTACGCCAATTGCATTTAAGTTAAACTAACCTCCATTCGCTCGCAGCTACAGCACCGAGGAGTCCCATCGTGTTCGTGAAAGGGGCAGTACTTCTGGACCCAGAAAGGATGTGCCCTATATTCTATAAGACCAGCATCATTTGTTGGTATCTGAAAATAAATAATTCATACAACTTCTAAAGGACCAGCACGAATTGATAAATAAAAAAAAAAAAAAGGAGACCTTGAAACAGAAAGAAAAGCATAATAGTTTGTCGCACTACAAAAGATGCCAATTTACAAAACCATTCAATGTTTCCGAGATTTCCTCACACAAGATGGACATAAGTGCCCAGGTTAGAATAGAGGTTTAAATTTCCAAGACTGAAATACTTGATATTGAAGATGTTTAAGACATTGCAGCACTTCCTCCTAACCAAAAACCAGGTAAAAATTTGCATGAGGACCTTTAAGCTATGTTAGACCAACTCTTCTATACAAGTAGCCTTGTTGAGGATATGGGCTTGCTTTGTTTAGTACAATATTGGATTATATTAACCTGGTATCATCATCGATAGATTGTTCAAGAGATTGGCCTATTCAACCCTCTATGTGTTCGCCTCAGCCTTTTCAATGGGAGCAAAAAGTGAAGGCCCCATTGCAACAACAAACTAACATTGGGGTAGAAAAATTGGTCCACTAATAAGAAAGCTTCCCTGGAATTCTCTAGTCTCCAGAAGTCAAATAGAGGATGGCAAAGAATTTGTCCAACCAAAAAAAAAAATAACAAATAATTATCCTTTCCAGGACATGTTGGCTCTAGTAATCAAGTGTAACATCCGTTTGCATTGATATATATCAGAATTATTTAGTTCAATGCAGATCTGTCATCAAATTACTAACTATAAAGGAATCAATTTATCTTTCTTCAGTCTTTTATGTTGAATTCCATATCCAAAGCAAGAGATAGTTTCCACATAAGTGCACACAATTGTTTATCCTACAGATTGAAGACTCGTGTGCCGTGATACCAGCAGCTCCAAGGAACTAGGGCAACGATTGAATTTCAAGGTAATCCATCGGATACTTGGGTAAGAATGTGACCCAAAAACAGTAATTTGATCTCAGGATCGTGGTCAAAATGACGGGTTTGTTCAGTTGGTTGGAAATAGCAGTTACTCTTTTTTCTGACTTTAAAAGGGGCATAAAGTCAGGAAGAAAAGAAATTCGTCCAGCTGCTTTTTCCCCTTTTGAGTTCCAATTATAGTCTGTATGATTAAAGCGCACATAGATTTCTCAAGCATGTATGACAACAGTACTGGCCACAACAATATACTAAATTTTGGCGGAAATCACCAACTGAATTTAGTTTCCATGCAGTCTATTGCCTTCAAAAATTACTAGGCGACTTCATAGCTTTGTATGACATGACATTCAAAGGCATGAACATGAACATGTACTCCACGTTGCATTGCAAAAAGAAAACACTATTTACATGGCCACAAAATTTTCAGCATGAAAAAAAAATGAAACAACATAGTAGGTACAATGCAGTAAATGTTGCACTGTGAAGAATGAAAATGATCCCATTCGCACTAGAACCTGATTATGCAAAGATAGAATCAACAGGTTATTTCTTGAAACTTGAAAGATACTCACAAAATGTTTGCAAACGTCGCATTTTGGGTGATAGTGCTCCTTGTAGCAATACTTGTGATAAGGATAACTCCCAGACAACGAAAACTACAAAAGAAGCAAAATGCGAAAACTTCAGCACCATAAATCACAGGAACTATTATTCCACATGAGCTATCGACTAATAAAGTATAATTGATGGTCCAAGGTTAAAATCAGACAAGAACTAGAGTGTTTTGGCAGCATAGACAGTAGTAGTTTTTGTACCTCATAATCACAAATTGGTTGGTTGCAGGCATGGCATCTGAAACATTCTGGATGCCAAACTGCATTCATGCAATTCAGAAATCTTCCATAACCAATCTCGGTGTTACAACCAGCACATACTCTATCACAAAGAAATAGAAAACAAAACATTGCTGGATCACATGACAGTATGTTATCGTGAAAATGACAACTGGTGCATCTAACCCCAGTAGTTGTTTTGAGTCCCATAGCTACATAAGTACATATGCTATGTGGTACTGTAACAGGAAGTTTATACACTGCACTACTGACCCACAGTCAACAACTTACATTGACCAAATGCATGGGGTTAGAAACTGAAGGGCCAAAAACTGCAAAGCATATTTATCACATTTGTGCGCACTGGACAAGTAGATGATGCTTTTTGAGTGTTCTGGCCCGAAGAATGGTTTGACATTTTTTTTTTTTTAGAGGAGAGTCATTATACGTTATATTTGACAAGTGGACGAAGTTTTTTTACCATAATCTTCTACCCTTTTCAAATATTGTAAAAAAAGAGAAATTTTGAAAATGAAATTTTACCAAAAGTTAATCAAATAAGCCTCCCTAAGTATTCTTGACAGGAAGGAATCGTACCTGAACCCTGTTGAATAGGGGTAAGATATAGGTTGATAAATATTTCCATTCCCATTCCCAATCCCACTCCCAATCCCATTTCCATTCACATTTCCGCGGCCATGGCCATGGTCATTGCCATTTCCAGGTGCATATTGTGGTGGAGATTCAATGTTCAAGCTTTCCTGCAGAGCTTTGGCAAGTTGTTCATCTTCTTTCAATAGGGATTCATAATCTGGACAGTCATATGAGGAACTTAATCTCACAACGCACGATATAGGCTAAGGAAACTGAATCACTACATCTCATATATGCTTAATTAACACCCCACTCCAGGCTAGTCCAAAAGGCAAAGCTCTTAGACTTTGCAACACCAGTCTAGTAAACCAACACCAGTAAAGTTACCAAGTTAAGGATTAACTCCAAACATAGAAATATACAGTAAAGTACCATGACACTTTCTCTTGTAATGATATAAACCGTTAGCATGTCTATTTGTACAGACTATGAAATTTTACAACCCTTTTTCTTAATGGCGAGTACGAGTCTAGAGTCTCCATAGTCCATACTTTGATTTTGCAACTGATTTTACAAATAGTTTTCCCATGCCAGGGAGTACAATTTCTAACAATTTGCATGGGATATAACAAATAATCAAGTCTACGATTACTGGATGATGAACAAGTTATCAAGATTCTGAATGATTCGGACCCATTTAAAAGTAGATATCATTCTCACTAAGAACTACTGTGTTTTCCCTGTCAGCTCCACTACATAATTTCGCTATTACCACCGAGAATGTATGAGTTTTTTCACAATTCTTAACTTAAGAATCTGAAGGACTTATAGGATGACATAAAGTAGATCCTGATTAGCATTGAGAATTGAGATGGCTGCTCTATATTTTGAGAATGCATGGATCTGCCAGAAAGAAATGTGTAGGGATATTAAGCCTCAAAAGTCCAACAAAATCCATTTCATATAACATTGCCAAAAGAACTACTTTCCATTCTAGTCACTTCTGATTTTATGATCACATCACAACTTGCTAAAACCCTACCATGTCAGCTTCTAAGATTGACATCTAAACTAGAGCACAAAACAAACTAGTTATGATATATATCCACAAGAACCTATATTTTTCAGAAGCAAACATGGATCTCACATAGGCAAATTTCACTCACCAACAACATTTTTCCTTTTATGATCTTCTTCCAAAAGGGATAGTGCAATTGCATGATCTATGTCTTCAGTCTCTGACCACGCATCCTATAGTTCCACAATCGAGTAGGTTAACACAGACTGAGCAAAAAGAACAAGTTGACAACGCTTCAATATGCCGTTGTTTTACCAACGGCTATAAAGGCCAAACCATGACTAAGAAAATAATAATTTTGACTTATCTCCTCAGTTCTTTCATTTGTCAGACAACTCTAAAATAGCCAAAGAGATGGTTCAAAGTAGCAACTGAATTACCCCTGAAGTCGAAGGTTCATTCCCAACTGTTTCTTCACTATATCTTGCATTCCTGACTGTTTCTTCACTATATCTCTCATTCCCGACTGTTTCTTCACTATAACTATCATTCCAATCGTATTGCCCCTCTGAAACTTTGTGGCTTGAGCCCTTGAAAATTTTGCTAAGCCAGCCCATAAGTCCAAATGTTATCTGTGCATAATCAAGGAATCTTTTACCTGCTCACACATCATTTTCAAACACAATAAGCGTCATGCATCAAATACAATGTAGAAGCTCAGATATTCAGAAATCCTAACAACCTTCAGATCAGATCAAAAAACCTGAAAATTTGTGGCTAATCTCCTAATCAAATTATCATATTGCAAAACAAATATTACTAGGAAAGGAGATCGTTGAACTGTAAATTTCATCCAAATGCGTGATTAAATGCACCAACTGAAAGGTGACCCATACATTGATTGAGAACTACGAGTTCCCCCATGACTAATCAAAACAAGTGACATGGTGCAATGTGAAAGGGGCCAATGACTACGAAAGTCGACAAGATGAAGATGGTGTAAGCTTTCTAATTTCAAAGGCGTAGCTCTACTGGAATTACTCATCTCTCTGACAAGGTATGGTCAACAGAGATCACCATTAAACAAAACAAGGTGAACACAGAAAATTAATGCAATTCAGATTGTTTTAGATGTAAAAGTTGCAAGAACAACAGAAAGGGTACCCAGAAGAATTAATGAACCCCAATTCACTGTGCAGATTACATCAGGAGAATCAACTCAAAGTGTATGCAAATATCAAATTCAACAACTGATCATCCAAATAAAATTCCAAGTGAAATTCATTCTTCACCATTAGAAAATCAAAATAAGAAACAAAACATGAAAAATAACATCAAAACAATTAGCAACACTCGTAAAGAGGACATCGATTAGACGAACCAGCCATAACACTACTGCCCAATATGCATCAGTTACAACAGACAAACGACAAAATTGCTTTGAGAAGTCATCAAAAAGCTGTTATTTAGCTCATCTGAATATAAATAAGACACCTAAAGTACATAAACAAAGAAAAAAGGAAAGAAAGAAAGATTCTTCCAGCTCATTGTGCCCCTAATATCCATAACAACTAACCCATGTTCCAGATTAAACAAAGACCAAATAGATTATTTTCTTGGATGAGTGACTCACCTCAAAGCAGAACAAGGATCAGCAAGAATGGTGGGAAGCCGAAAAAATCCAGATCAGAGAAGAACCTAATCAGCCCAAAAGCAACATAATCCACGCCAATTCCAGTCAAATAAAGATATACCCTTTAATTTTCTTTCAATCCAAACAGAATCTACCAAACCAGAACAGTATAATGGACTCCTGAAATCTCTACAAAATCCTCATTGGAAAAACCCAAATGAAAATAAAAACCGCAGACGCTGAGAACATGGAGGGAGACTTGAAAATTACGCAAATTCAAAGGTCAGAGAGAGAGAAAACGCTGAAATCTGGAGTTGTTGCTGTTGTGAGAGGGGTGAAACGAAAAGGGCTTGATGAAGGGAGATATCAAACCCGGTTGGGAGGGGTTTGGGTGGTTTTGAATATATTTGAGAGGGGTTATATGTCATGTGGGGTCGAATGAGCTCTTTTTCGCAGAAAGACCCACAAAAAGCTTTCTCGAATAAAGCGTAAAAGCAAAGTCTGTGTGTGATACTGAGGAAGAGATCCAATTGAAATCGGGAAAGAGAAAAGGAAGGAATTTTGTGGTTTATGGGGGGAAAAGAGAAGGAAAGAATCTATTTATAAGAGAGCAGGCTCGCATTGATCATTTCCAAGATTCTTTTCTCAGATAATATTTGATCTGTCCATGAAAATACGCTTATTTGTAAATTAAGAAGAAATATACTAACGGATTAATAAGAATCTATTTATAAGAGAGCAGGCTCGCATTGATCATTTCCAAGATTTTTTTCTCAGATAATATTTGATCTGTCCATGAAAATACTCTTATTTGTAAATTAAGAAGAAATATACTAACGATTAATGATCATATTAATGAACAAATGTACGGAAAATAATGATGAAAATAATGATATGTCCCTAACCCCAAGGGTTGGCCTGTAGTCAAGACGTGTGATTTAGAAATTTACTTCATCTTCATATTCTGAAATTTCTGAGATATTATCAATTTTTTAAGAGCCAGTTTAAGTGGGAATATCATCTGTCCCACACAATCTTGTCCGATCTTATTGTTCCACCCATTCGCACCGTCCATTCTAGCAATCAACAGCTCGGATGTCATCTCGACCCATAACAGATATGAGCCGTTCATGTTCATCTGTGAATCCGAGCCGTTGATTTCTCATATAGACAGTGCGGATGGGTGTGATAGGAAGGTCAGACAGGGTTGGTGGGATAGAGGATTCGGTTCGGTCGTGCAGAGCTTTGCTCTAATTTTAATTGAGCTCCTTGCAAGTTTTGAATTAGATTAAGCCCTTAGAAATAGTTAAGATGAGCGTAAGATAAACCGGACATGTGAGTTAGTATTAAAAATGGTTATATAAGGAAAGGCCGGAGAAGAAACGCATATGCTTAATTGCTTATAATGACGCCCGACTGGCTGGCCCCACAAAGAACCTGATCGTTCAAACCAATGTGCTATTTATCGATAGATTTCATTTGACATTATTGGAAGGGCAGTTAGGATAAATGAGTTAAAAGGTTTTATTTTGTTAGAACAGTCAAACTACAGACCTTATGAGAAGTATCCCAGCTACTACATTTAAGATTGATTATCGCGACTTGATACATCAACCCTTCCCAAGATCTTATATGGGGACACTTATTGTAATGAGTGCCTCTTTTGTTGGGACATGAGGTCCCTGTAGCGATCAGACCTCGCTGCAGCTTGCAACCCCCCAAAACAAGCCGTTTTGAGGCAAGTTAGGGGGCTAGCTACGCACGGGCATGTGGGACCCATTTTGGGGTCCTTTACTAACGATCATTATTGTACGTCTAATAATTTTAGAAAATAATTATTCGAGTGTTCTTAGAAAAAATTAGCCCAAACAGATATTTGCGAGTAATTGACATTGTAATTCATTCAATTTTTCGTTTAGAATTCAAGCCCTATAATCTGAAAGAATTTGGAAGAAAAGTTAAACAATTGTGCACTCGATAATCTCTTGATCTGAAATGCAAATAATATAGGGCTTGTTGAGAAAAGCAATTACTATTAAAAAGCATGTCTTGATCAAATATTGATAGGTATCAAAATCACTCATTAGTATAATATAATCTTTTCATTTTGATACATATCTATGTCCAATCAATGTAAAAATTTAAATGTTCTTCATAACAAGTCCTGTGATATTTGCGATTTAGATCAATAGAATACCTAGCATACAATTGTTTAATTGTTTTTTGAAATTCTTACAAATTATAAAGGTTAATTAATTAGATCAATTACTTAAAAAATTCGAAAAAGCCACATTTTGAGGGGATACAAGCTGCAGCGAGATATGATCGGTACATGAACCCCGAGTCCCTCTTATTGACACAGTTCACACACACAAAAGAAAAGTCCACATTCACATGGAGTAAAAGACAAGGGGGCACTATCAAATGGGTCCCATAATTAGTGACTCTATGTACCCAGGGGCGGACAGGGGGTGTTCGGCCCCTGCACTTCTCTCAATTTTCGACATATTTTTAGTGTACTTCTAGATTTTTTTGTAAAATTACTGAAGAGTGGCCCCCGCAAATTAGGCAAAAATGGCGATCCTGCGTCCGCCACTGTATGTACCATGCATAAAATTTATCATCCTGCTGGAGTAACATTTAAAACAATTCAAGAACTCCGAGACTACTTCGGAACGAATTTTTACTTAATCCCATGAAAATAGTATACGGAAATCTATCTTAAGATTGTTAGAAAATATATTTACTTTTTTGTGATCAAAAGAAAATTTGAATGCAAGGATGCCTTATATATAGACTAACTGGCAGTGGCGAATCCAGCAGTTTAAGAGTATAAGGGTCATTCATAAATATAAATATTGCTTCCAAAATACTATATACAAATTCTCAAACAACAAACAACTAATTTCCTAAATATATGCAAATCCCAAACTTACGTATTAGACTTTCATTCTTTACACTTTTTTTTCTTGCTTTAATTTACACCTTAAAGCAATATATATATAAAAGCAATATATATGCAAATTGTTCAAATATTGTAAAAGATATATTCCATTTAAATGACAATTTCTCAATACCAACTTAGATTCTACAGTTATTTACCTAGAGACCCCCCTAAACTATGCATCTTTTTCTCAGACATCCCCTAAATTTATTTCTCTTACAACCAAACCCTCGTCTATCTAAACCTTTTCCGTACACCACTTTTGTTAGCATTTCATCCATTAGTAATTTAATGTTTATAATATGAAATGTAGTTTTTTTTTTTTTTTTTTTTTTTTTTGACAATTTTGCCTTCTTACAACATTTGCCTTGGTTATAACATACATCCATACATGCACATCACCCGTCACTCGTCTGCTATCCTACCACCACCCGAGCTGCCGCCCATCACCACTACCGTACAACCCACCGTCAACCACAAATCACCACCACTGTACAATCCACCATAAACCCCAAAATTAGTTTTGAATTGCCCTAAATTCAATCGAAATGCTCTAAATAGATTCGAAGCCCTAATTCATACTAGGGTTTCTGGAGGAGGATCATAATGGTTAGGGTTTATGGGTGGTGAAATTTTGCTAGGGTTAGATCGATTGCGGGTGATTATGTTAGCGTTTGCGGGATTTTCGAGTTAAAAGAGAGAAGGGAGATCGAATTAAGTGCAAAATATAACCAAGTGTAAAATGGGGATTTCTAGAGTCTATATATAACTAAGAGCAAAAAGGTCATTCACTTGATTCCATCTATGGAGCCAGGGCTAGGCAAGTGTTAGATAGATTAGGGGGTTTGCTTGTAGGTGAAATTAGTTTAGGGGATGTCCGTGGAAAAGAGGTATAGTTTAAAGGGTCTCCAGGTAAATAACTCCTGATTTCTATACAATTATATTATCAACAGCCCTAGACTAGTCAAAGTAAATCAGAGGAGCAAACACTAGAATCTGTACCAATGATTCAGTGTTTCATACTAAATCTGCAAAAGAGGAGAGAAAACTAGCGAGAACTCCAACCGATCGACTACCCAGGATAAACGGACGAAGAGAGAATAGATCGGTAAATGAGGAACTCAGTTTTAACTTGGATTCTGTCAATGTAATTTTAGCGGGTTTTTTCAAGATTGGAAATTTTTTAGTGTGGTTTTAGCCTTTCTTTTGTATTAGATTGGAAAATTATCTAGTTTGGTGACAATGTCAAATGGATTTTAGCATTTATTTTTGTACTCTTTTTGAATTTTTAGTGGGCTTCAAAGATTGAAAAAATTTCTAGCATGGTGTCAACATCAAATTTTGAAGGGGTTCTTCATAAAAAAAAATTAAAAAAAATAGTACTAGCTAGTATATTACTATTTTTCACGGGGTCATCCGACCTGACACTGTATAATGTGGCGACGTCGCCACTGCTAATCATTAACTCTACAAATAGCCATTAGGGAGAGAGACACATATGTTCACAATAAACGCGTCCGTCCATGGTGAAAAGGTGTCGAAGAAAAGCCACGACTTCAAATCAAGTCAATCCACATTCATACACTAAATAAACTATTATATCCGAAATAATTTTCGACAAAAATTGTTCAGAATATTAGTTGATATTATCAATTTGCACTATACATGGAGGTCAAGCTTTATGACAGACGAAATACAGCCTGTACATGGCTTGAGATAGTAAATTACAAAAAAATGATCACAATTGAAGTCAAAATAAAAAATTTGAGACTTAGACAACTGCTTTATTGTTGATAGGTCAGGATTGTTTGTTAATCTTCAAGCAGAGATGAGCTTTAACCGGTCTATGATCCGAACTGTGGATAGTCTCTATTGATTCATAAGAGTGTAGACTCGCATTGATCGCTTCCAAATCTTCGATTTTGAACAATATTCGATCTGTCCACGATGGTACTCTCACCTGTAGATTAATAAGAAACTCAATGACAACGAACTCAAATGTACGAGAATTAATTACTAAGCTATACGTGCAGATTTCACATATACTATGCGTTATAACCAAGTATTCAGGTTAGTTTACGGGCTAAAGAAGAAATGCATACCTTGTGACTTGTATCATAATTGCTACTTCCAATGTCGTACTTATAGGTTGGTTTGAAAGCCAGTGTCCCCTCGCAGTATCCATCGAAAATCTGCCCTCTTTCAGCCTCTTGTAAGAGTTGATCTTTACTTGTGAGTAGCTGCAGTGATCATCACCAGGAAATTAAGAAAAACACAACCCTAAATAAATAAACTCACAGAATAAATAAATATTTACTGATAATGAATATTCAAGTGTGTTGTATGACTCACTTCTTGAAGATTTTCATTTATTAGATTTCTGGCTGGAAATGTGTTGATACCCTGCAGTCTGTAGTTGAGATCTCCCAGCCATACTGTGATTTGGGCAGGTCTGGCATAAGGGTTCCAGTTCTTTGAGAAGAGGGAGTTTGATATTTGCCTGAACTGTGAATTTCTCTCCTCCACATTGCCAGTGTGAGCTGCACTAGTTATAACCAATCACAAATAAAAAAAGTTAATTAGAAATCTAAGTCACTATATTGTAAGAAATTCTAGCGAGCCTTAAAAGTCCTAAAATATTACTACTATATATAAGTCATGTATCGCGTAAATCTGCTTTTGTCTGGTGGATCATACGCAAAAATAAACATAAATTCGGATCATACACTTGAAATTCCGAACAAAATTTTGGAAATGTTTCCCTGATAGTTGTTTATAAAAAATTACTGTAGAGCGGTTTCAGCGTAAGACTATACCATAACAGGGACATGGTTATAGCACAATACGATTTTGATAAAGGATTTGATTTCCGTCAAGATTTAATCAAAGGTTATGTGGGATCCCCAACACATAAAAAAGTTATTTATAAAATGATATTTTTAGGTGCAGGATCAAAATGGGAACGGAATTCGAAATTAACTATAAAAAAAAATCTTACTACTAGTATTTTTTAGCTTATTGTTCACTTTGTCTTTGAAATCAAGACGCAAAATGAGTAAAAATCAAGCAAAAAATAAACAATGGCTACCAATCATGGGCTCGGAGACTTACCAGAAAGATGACATGAGATGAACTCTATACGGATTCCTTTGAAGTTGATTCTGATACCCACAGCCCCTTTCTTCCTCCTTATCAATCCTCCACATCCCCCAACCCCATATTTATCCATTTTTAGTTCTGCCAATCAACAGCAAATTAGAAGTAATTAGTGTTATTATTTCAAGCTCTCTTTTTCGTATAACCAGGTTACCGGGCTAGCTCGTCGACTGATCCCGGGAGACCAATCGATCTCACTGTCCACTAACAGGAGGCCATTTAAAGTTATAACAAACTCCTAAGTTCCAGGCCTTGACCAAAGCCATGCCCGTTAGGGGTTTAATTTCAAGCTTTAATAATTAACTTAATTCATGAGTGAGATACAGAAAACAAACCTCACCATTTGTGAATAATCCTGAATTCTTTGGCCCAAATACGTACAGCTGCACGGACTGCATGGTGGCTTTCCCTAGAAGGCTTCGCAATTCGAAATTTTGAAAACAATAAAAATAACTGTTAGATTGCGTTTGCGAACGGGAACAATAAAATTCAAAATATTAAAATAATTCAGCATGATGGAGCTGTTCCAAAATGGAAGCACCTCCACAAAATTTCCTCACTTATCACTATGATTTTGTTAATCGCCATCCGCCTAGACGGTGAAGGAAAATAATAGGTACACACCCACCAACTACACTCCTCTTACATATTTATGGGTCCCTTCCCGACTTCTTGTGTGGCCCCACAATTAATATGCATATAAGTATCAGGATGGGGCCCACACAAACATATGTGAACACGGTTGTGATTGGAGATGTGGTCGGTTTGTTTGTATGTATCATTCCTAATGCACTAATGACTAAACTATGATGTGTTACATCTAGATTGGACATACTCGTTCCACAACGTTAAGTTTCCATGGATGATGGTGACCATTTTTGTTTGGTACTTGCAAGTTGCAAGGAACCGAGGGGAGAAAAAATTGAACATGCACCACAAAATCTACACCACAATACTTCATCAGAAAGTTCAAAATGGAAAGAAAAGGTGGAATTGATGACAATGATAAGAGGTGGCAATTTCATCAGAAAGTTCAAAATGGAAAGAAAAGGTGGAATTGATGACAATGATAAGAGGTGGCAAATCGACAGCTTAAAACGGGTCCTGTGTTGAATACGGATGTGATGAATATCTATTATAAAATTAATGGATTGAATATGAGTGGGTCAAACTATTCATGCCCATATAAATCCAATCCGACCCGTTTAACATCCTTTTTTATTTTTTGTTCTTGGGGTTGTTAGAGATATCCTATTACGAAGCTTTAAAGTAGGAAAAGTCTATATAATACAGCCCTAATACGCGTATCATCATGCAAAACTATGACTACCAATATACCATATACTTCCAAGGCAAGCATGAATGACTATAAAACTAACATAGTATTATTGTTATGGTACGCCTAGCTAGTTCTATACCATAGCTTTCTCCTTTTTTTTATCGGCAGCAAAAATTTTATTGAAGAAACTCGAAAAAGATTCTATCGAGCGAGAGACAGAGCACCCAAAGGAAAGCCCGTACACCCATGGGCCTGAA
Source organism: Vaccinium myrtillus (assembly GCA_016920895.1). Lineage (NCBI taxonomy): Eukaryota > Viridiplantae > Streptophyta > Magnoliopsida > Ericales > Ericaceae > Vaccinium > Vaccinium myrtillus. The sequence goes on along the minus strand of CM029276.1, from coordinate 31,033,981 downwards.
AGCCTGATAAAATATTAAAAATTACACCCGATGACCTACAAAGCCCAGATATACAACGAAACACAAAAAACCTAACCCAAAAAATTGGGCAAGGCCCAACACCTAGAAAACTCTAAACCTAACCCTAAGCCAAGTGCAAAACATCCTCGCGCCACAACTCGATGGCCACCACCACCTCAGAACCCACCGCACCACCATTGGTACACCCATGAAATGGAAGAGCCAACGACAACCAGCCCAAAACTATATTCCATAGCTTTCTCCTTAAAAGTATGTTATATTCCAGTGACGAAGAAAAATTGCTATGAATATAATGCATTACAGGCAGGTAGATGAGTTTGGGTTGAAAATGCCACCTCTACGAGCGGAGTAAGTAAATTAGAAGAAGTATAACTTACATGTGAGATTCAAGTAGAGCTGCCTTCAACAACCGTGAAATATTATTCCGGGGCGCCTCCTGGAGGCCGACCACCAGCAGATGGAACTTCCGGTCTCTCCCAACCAGCTCTTCTATATCTTCATAAGACACCTGAATTACCCAATATATAACTCGCAATTAATTAATTATAAAACGAAAATTAAGGTACGAATAGAATTTCCATGGAGAAATATTGAGGATCAAAATTGCTGTGCAAATATGCATACTATATATATGACTCTTTTCAAACGAAATTAAACGCCAACAAAATGTCACAACGGTATCAGAAATCCCAAAAATTTGTAGGTAGCAGCTGACACGCATATAAAACGGTCTCTTAGAAAATTAGATATGGAATATAGAAGGTTTTCTTTCACCTGTCCATTCATGTTCCAGGTGACAATGCAAATGCAAATGCAGAGGTCCGAAGTGCCGGCAGAGAAATCACAATAGTTTTCGACACCAATAGTCTTCACTCCTTCATGAATCGCGGTATCCTCGTTGTTCATCACATCTTGTGGCTTCCTCTTGAACTTGAATCTTGATCTTCTGCACATATACATACATACATACATTCAAATGAACAAAATCAATCACCATATCAAATACTAAACGAACGAACACCCTAGTTATTAAAAAGAACGAGAAGGACGAACTGAATAACTATACCCTTTTCCGGTACCAACATGGATATGGCATAGGTTCCCCATTTAATCTTCAGAATTATTGTTGTATGATACAACGAGCCAGAGTGAGAGCGCGCGCAGAGAGAGAGAGAGAGAGAGAGAGAGAGAGAGAGAATTAACTTGGACATGAAATTTCTGTTTCTCTTATATGGAAAAGTGCGGTTTTGGCGGTGAGGGGTTACAGAGGAAAAGTCAAACGTTTGAGAAATACTATCAATTTTAAGGTGTCACATTTGAATACTACTTTCTATAATTTCTTTTTTGATCAGAAGTTAGGTTAGGGAGTTGTTGACTTTTTGTCACATGCAGAAGACTCTAGCAATTCTAGGTCAAAATGTCAACGATGAGATCTCCTAAAATTATCCAAAACGTGAAAATTCATGCAATTTCGCTGGAAACTAAGTAATCAATTAATGATGGGATTATTACCTCTAGGTCTAGAAAATAGATGTCTAATTCCCAATAAGGTAAGTCATTTTTTTTAATTACCACTAAGGTAAGTCACTCTTTTTAGGAGTTTAGGTTTAGGGTTCACTTTCCTATTATAGGGTTTTAGTGGTTTAGGCATTTTCATAGAGTACCCTAGGATTTTAGACATTTTCATAGGGTAGTCTAGTCGAAGGGTACCCTAGTCATAGGGGTACCCTAGAGTTTAGGTTTAGGGTGCACTTTCCTATTATAGGGTTTTAGTGGTTTAGGTTTCATAGAGTACCCTAGGATTTTAGGCACTTTCATGGGGTACCCTAGTCGTAGGATACCCTAGGATTTTAGACACTTTCATAAGGTACCCTAGTCGTAGGGTACCCTAGAGTTTAGGTTTAGGGTGCACTTTCCTATTATAGGGTTTAGTGGTTTAGACACTTTCATAGGGTAGTGTACCCTAGGATTTTAGGCACTTTCATAGGGTACCCTATGATTTAGGCATTTTTATACGGGTTGGGGAGTTGATGGAAATTTTTCAGAGTTGGGCTTGACCTGATGGTAATTATGGGATCCAAGAGTGACCTGATGGTAAATGTCCCATTAATGATTAATAAAGTATTAAGTTTCATATTATTGAACATTCAATTTTCTTGAGACTCGAAAGTCGAAAGGGCTTTTTGGAAGGTCAAAAGTGTGTGTTCTGGTCGGACAAATGAATTTTGTGTTACTTGAGACTTGAGAGTTTGAGATTCACGATTGAACCCGTATTTAGTTTTTGTAAACTCGAACTAAGAGGATTAATAAATTTGTAGAATTATTATTTATACCACCATTTGTGAAGAAATTCATAAAAATCTGTAAAGATCATTTTTAAAAAATAGGTACAAAGCTTGATGCTCTTAATAACCTGTTTAATGCAAATAAATATTTGGGACGATGTCAAACTGAAAAACTAATGAAAATAGGGATTACCAAACATATGTGGTGGACTTTCTTTCGGTACATAATTTGTGTGGAAAATTTTGGGTGCAAATGGTATCACACACATGGGGTCCGAGCCCGCATTTCAACCGTATCTAAAAGTGTTTTGGACTTTGAACGGCTTAGATTTCTCCCTTCTTCTCTCTCTCTCTCTCTCTCGTCTTTCTCTCTAAAATCCGGACCCTACAAAACACTTTTAGATGGCCGAGATGCGCGCTGGATACCGCCACGTGATACCCAGCCGGCACCCAAAATTATCTATAATTTGTGTGGCTGTAAATATTCATCTTAATTTTGTCTAATATCAATAAGACTAGTGATGGGCATGGGACGGATCAGGCCGGAGAGTACTATCTCCACTCCCAATCCCCAAACCTCTTCTCCATATCCATCCCCTACCTCAACGGGGCTTTATTTTCATCCTCCATCCCCACTCCAAATGGGAAACGGGGATCTTCAAGGGGATTCGGGGATCCAATCATTTAATAAAAAAAAAAAAAAAGATTACTAAAAATCTAGAATCTCAGTTACAAATTAAATAATAAAATCAAGTTACAAGTAGAGGTGTCGAATGGGCCGGGCCGGCACGGGCATGGTATGTTTATCGTTGGCACGGTACGACACGGTATCCATGTGTAAGTGTTAGTGTTTGTCAGCTTCAATTCAAGTTGTATCAAGTATCAACTAGATTTCTAATTTGAAAACTAAAGGAACCACAAGCAAGATAGCATATTATGGTATCCATCAGTCGTAGAAAAAATTAAGTGGATCACGTATCATTAGGCATTTAATCGGATGAAAAGTATCATTAAAAAAACACAAATTGGGTCCCGATCAACAAGCTTTCTAAGCTCGATCGAGAAGAAAGTTTACACAATTGATTTCATCAATAAGAAAAACAAAATCAACGGCTCGATTGGAAAAAATATTGTTTTTATTTTGCATTTTTTTGTGTTTATTTTAAGGAATGCATATGATTGATAGTTGAGTAGATGTCAACCTAGTTAGGATGTATTCAAATTATAGTGATGCATTTCTTATATAATCACATTTATTGTATTACAAAGTTCAATTATAATAAATTGTTTGGAGAAAATTTAGTGTGACCCCATGTGTTTGGAAAAAAATTAGTGGGACCCAAAAGTTTCATAACTCATGAATAGACCCATATATTCGGGTATCCGGGGATGGGGCGGAGCGGTGCGGGGATGGATCGGGGAACGTATTCGGAGCGGATTCGGGGCGGAGGCATGCCTATCTCCACCCCCTACCCGATCCCCAAACATTTTCAAAAAAAATCTCCGTATCCTATCCAATCTCCAAACAGATCTCCATATTGCCGATCCGTTCGGATCGAGGATCGGATCGAATTTGAACGGGTCGGAGGAAATGGCCAACCCTAAATAAGACTTGAGCTGTCTGAACATCCAATGATTGGTTCCATAACTTTGACGTATATACTTCGACGTAATGTGATTTTTTATACGCCTAACCAACTTAAAATATCAGGGCATTCAATATTTCTAATTCGGTACAGTATCACCGAAAAAATAATAATATTTCTAATTAGGTGTGAGCAAAGGCATTGATGCAAGATTTAAAAACTTGTGGACTCCAGGGTCCGACAACAATTACTTCATCTTTCCTCTACCAACCAATCAAGGCGTCGTTTGGATGATGTACAAGGGACCACGACTAAATAGCCGGGGGATGAGGAGTTTAGCCCATGCTTTGGCAACAAAAAACGCCCCCCGACTAAATAGCCGCCGGCTAAATAATCAGGGGCAAACCGGACTAAATACAAGCATGGGGGGTTGCTTGTATTTAGTCCGGCCTCTCATCCTCCCCCTTTTACCTTCCTGCCCTCCTTAATTCCAATTTTGGACCAAAATCTTGCCTCAGCAGTGAGAGAGAAAAAAAATTTAAATTCAAAGTTGCTATCAACTATTTAGGTTATCAATCTGAGTATTTAAGAAGGAAAAAAATTGGTGCTATGGTTTGACTAGGAACAATGAAAAAAAAGAAAGAATTGTAATAAAAAAAATTGTTTAGCTAATAAATCTGAGTATGTTTAGCTAATAAAAAAATTTGCTTAGCTAAAAATTTGGTTATCAATCTGAGTATGTTTCGATGATATGTACATAAAAAAAAAAAAAAAAATTTGCTTAGCTAATAAAATCGTGATTAGGAGTTTGGCCAATTATGGCAAACAAAAATTGAAGTAGTTAAAATATTTACCACAGTAGCAGTTTGGTTAAATTATGGCAAAAAAAAATATATATCATTTTTGTTATTTATATAATTATTTAAATGCATGGGCATTGACAAGGGTAAAATAGTCGTTTAATAGGTTTTTACATCATCCACCCTCCTTATCCCTTCTTTTTCATACCTCATCCAAACCATGGACTATTTAATCCTCCCTTCTTCACTGTGGGCCCACCCTTCTTATTTAATCACCCCGACTATTTTATCACCCCTTACTATTTAATCCCTCTAAAACTAATATTTCATACAAACGGGCCGCAAGGGGCTACATCACTCATCGGGTGCAAGTCTGTGTTTGTTTAAGGGCCAGATTGGATGCAAGTAAGGGGTGTTCCGCTAAGCCTGTGTAAGGGCCAGAATGACCTGTTTGGATCTTTGGAAAAAACAGTTATTTATTAGTAGAATCCATTAAGGGTGGGAGATGGGCAAAATGTACTACACTGTGTAAGCGTCCATTTAGACCAGAGCTGGCCCAACGGTTTTTGCTGCCCAAAGTCTAATTTAAAAATTGTGTCCTTAAAAGTACAACGCTTAAATAATTTTTATAGCAATCACAATGCGAGAAAGCCAAAATAATATAAAATTCTACTAATCATTGTAAAAGAACACAAAATTGGGCCCTTTTAGTTTAGTTGCATTTTTATATTATTATGGGTCAAAGTCAAAGTTTGGGGACTAGCAGACTGTGATAAATCGTAATGAGTCCTACTCCAAAAATGGGACTTTTTATTTAAGTTCTTTTTTTATTTTGTTGCGGGTCTTATATTGGCCTAATGAATCAACTGTAAAAGTTAAGGCCTCTCATCCTCTCCCTTTTACCTTCCTACCCTCCTTAATTCCAATTTCGGACCAAAAACTTGCCTCAGCAGTGAGAGAGAAAAAAAATTTGAATTCAAAGTTGCTATCAACTATTTAGGTTATCAATCTGAGTATGTTAAGAAGGAAAAAAATTGGTGCTATTGTTTGACTAGGAACAATGGAAAAAAAGAAAGAATTGTAATAAAAAAAAGAATTGGTGCTATTTAGGTTATCAATCTGAGTATGTTAAGTTAATTTGTTGTGTGTTTTATTTGCGTCTTTAAGCCGAATGGATTTTTTTGTTTAGGCCTTTTTTTAAAATCAGATTGAGCTTTTTTTTTTCCTTGTTGGGCTATAGAGACTCGTACTAAAACCTAATACTAGTAAAAATTATGAGGGTGCCCTTATTTTTTTTTGGATTTTTTGCATGCCCAAGCCTCTTGGGGTTGGGCCGGCTTTGATTTCGAAAATGCAAGGCTAGGATTTAATCCAAATAATAGACGGTCATTGATCGGATTAAATCCGAGCCGTACCCGGTGCAGTGCATTTTTCGCACTACACTATCCCACCATCCGTCAGGATGAGGGCCAGTGAGGATGTAAAGGAACGACTTGTCCGCAAGCATCTCGAGGCTCAGGCTCATTTGCAAATGAGTCGAGCTTGAGCTTAATTTTGAAGCTTGTTTGGTGAATGAGCCAACTCTAATTACTTACATGTAACTCGGTTCATTTGTGGAGGCCTAGCTCATTAATTGTTAACGCTCAACTCGTTTATAGAGACTCGAACACCTCGATACCAAACTATCGAAGCTCAAGCACGAGCTGCGCAGGTTAGACAATCAGAGAGTTAGGACACTTCAAAGTTCGTCTCAACTCGGCTCATTCACAACTTCAGACTAGTTTGAAACAATTCAACCCAAACCACGTCACTAATTCAAAATCATCTAAACATCCCCCAAAACAGAATTGACTTGTCCCTCCTACAATATTATGACACGTTTAAAAGGTCTTAAATGTAAAGCCGTGTCAATAACTCATTGGCCTACTCTTTCATAGTTTATTTTGGTTCCTTGAGAGTCTGTACTAATGGGGTTATTAAACACAATTAGTGGCAATATTGTGGCATCCATATTAGTCATTTCGTGTGATGCCAGTTACGACGTACCAAGCCTAACTTCTTCAAAACATCTTCCACATTCACATGTGAGCCATATACACATCTCTGTGTGTGTGTGTATATTATAGAAATATAAAACGTATACGTGTGTATATAGATATATTCACACCCTATATGCTGGTAGAAGCGTCAGAAGAGTCCCCATGGTTAATTCGATGGGTTGGTTTAGCTCCCCACACAATTGACCAGGGTCCGATTCTTGGAGTAAGGCGGTAAGTAATTTCTTGTGAATTCTCTAATCCCGGCATGGATGGCCTACCTTAGACTGGACCGAAGAAGATATTAATTGAGATGTGCGTAACCTAGGCCGATCACCCATGACCATCGAACTGAAAAAAAATAAAAAATAAAAAAAGAAAAAATAAAAAAGGGGGAAGCATTAGAAGTATGTGTGAACTCTTATGTATTTCCAGATGAGAGATTACACATTCACAACCATCCAACCAATACTCAATCCACAACCCATCACATACACGTTGAACCCATACAATTGTGGGGCCCGCGTATATGTGAGGAGTTGTGCATTGGATTGTAGTTGAATGTACCTAGTATTTTTGCCTTGAGATGAAAAGAAAAATTCTGACTTTATTTTGGCATGTTTGAGGGGTAAAGTTGCAGGAAATATGTCCAACAACTTTGCTTCCTAACTTGTTATTACTAGTCTAAACTATTTTTGAGGTTTATTCATATTTGACTTTTCTCTAGCCCTTCAAATGATAAGTTCCATTTCCAACTTTTTTTTGGTACAATAAGACTTCGTGTTAAGATGTGGCTTTTAGCCCATCTGATTATATCTCTTGGTTTCAAACGGGGGAGATTTAGGATTCGATTCTAGGTACAGTAATCAGACACCCCTTTTTTTTTTTTTAACCCACTAATTTATCACTAACCTCACTGCTGTACTAAAAAAAAAAAAAAAAAATTTCCTGTTAACTCGTAAGTCTAAAATAATGAAGCAGTAAAGGCCCATTAGTCTTGTCAAGGGAAAAAAAAGAAGTGAAGGCCCATTACAAAACACCTTACAAAATAAGTACCACTTTTACTCTAGGAGAAGGCCCATTGTGGAGTACACGGGTTTAATCTGGCTTTCAATCGAGCGACCCGGAGTCAAATCGGTTCCGGTGGAATCAGTCTCGGCCCATTGGTTCCCAACCCAAATTCTCTCCCTCGGACGAACAATTATTCCCTTGGAAACTCTTATTCACCATATATTTTTGGAAATGGCTACAATACACACCCATTAAAGGTGTGTACCATGTGCACCTATTGTATGGTCTAGATTATGCCGCCTCATTGGCAATCGTAACATTTTTTTATAACTTTTCAGAAATATGATTCGTAACATTTTTTATAATTCGTAATATTTTGGTATGTCTCGTAACTTTTATAAAAAAATCGTAACTTTTATTAAAAAAAAAATTGTAATTTTTATCGGAGTGTGTATTGTAGCTTTTTCCACATTTTTATCGGGCTCAGTACAATGTGTGGTAAATAAATGTGTTGGAATATTACGTGGCGGTGTCCGAAGAACATGTGATAATTGGTCCTTTCAGACAGAGCTCTCATTTAGTTTCACTACGTCTAGGTTAGTCCATTTTGGGCTTTTTTGGGCCCCTCGTAGGTCACAATAGTAATCGGAACCATTTGTTCGGCCATAAAAAAAATAAGGTTAATCAAACATCGATAGATACATGAACAAAATAGATTTGAAGATGAAAAAAATTGGATGATTTAAATTTAAATTATTTTTTGTTAACTCATTTTTTTTTTACATTTTTTTTTCATGTACTTATTGATGGTCAATCAAATTTATTTTTTGCTTGGATAATTTACTTAACTAGCTCATGATCACTGTTGTGGGCCTTGAAGAGACTCATAAAGGCCCATATCCTGTTAGGTCCAGCCCGGTTCAGTTTGGTCTTTGAGCTTCCAAAATTCTCGAGTTACAGATGGTTCCCTCTACAAGCAAGCATTGATAATTTTCATTGAGCTTTTTTGTCTATCAGGTTTTGTCTTAAAAATTGCTTAAACAAGCTGTTTTAATGTGCTATCAAATCCTTTTTAAGGCCATTCACACGAGACTCTGCCTCGGCTTTGATTGGGCACCGCTAGTGAACGGTGACCACTCATAATTAGTTAAAGTCCATGTAAGTTGGCACCGAAACTGAGTTATCTACAAAACAAAAAATTGATTGTTTCTTCGGACATTGTTGGCTCCAGCCCATGCATTCTCAAAATGGGCCGAAATTTCCAACTCTTAGCATGCTATTAATCCTCGGGAATTATACAAGCCGCTCCACTTTATGCGGTCCTTGCACATCCCACTCCAATTTTTTTTGGAAAAAGCTCCACCAACTCTTTTTCTTTTCGGCTCTCTCTCTACCCACCCCACTCAAACCCTAGGGTACCCAATGAAAGTTCCTAAACCTAAACCTAAACCTAAACCCTAAGGTACCCAATGAAAGTGCCTAAAATTCTGGGGTACCCTATGAAAGTGCCTAAACTACTAAAAACCTAGTAATAGGAAAGTGCACTCTAAACCTAAAACCTAGGGTACCCTATGAAAGGGCCTAAAATCTTATGGTACCCTATAAAAGTGTCTAAACCACTAAAAATCCTTTAGGAAAAATTTCAAAAAAACCCCTAAACTTTACACTCAATGTCTCAAAACCCCCTGAACTTAACTAAACTTTAATTTCACCCCCAAACTTTCACTCCGTAAAAGAATAAGATGACATGTCTGATGAATCATTACGTTTTGGAGGGAAATGTTGTAACCCTAATAACTTTCCTCCATTTCTACATTTCTTGGCACATTATATACTAGTCCTCTCTCCCCCCGTTAACCAAAATTTCTGGCACCTTATTTCTGTTTCTCTCCTCCATCAATCAGTCTCAGATCCACCATGCATGGCAGCTGCAACCACTCAATCTTCGCCAAAAGACGATGACCTGTTATGCATCATTTGCGGAACCCAGAAGCTAATTTAGACGTCTTAAACTGATAGGAAACCAAATAGGAGGTTTATTTCGTGCCCAAAAAATGACTGTGATGAGTTTACTTGGCTGGATCCCCCCATGTGTAGAAGATCTGTTCAGATCATTCATGGGTTTTTGATTAACGGAGTGAAAGTTTGGGGGTGAAATTAAAGTTTAGTTAAGTTCAGGGGGTTTTAAGACATTGAGTGTAAAGTTCAGGGGGTTTTTTTGAAAATTTCCCAATTTTTTAATATGAAAGTGCACCCTAAGTGCCTAAGTCCCAAAAAAGAGTGATTGACCTTAATGGTAATTAAAAAAGAATAACTGAACTTAGTGGTAATAAATATTTATTTTTTGTACTGGTCCGTAATAAAACCTTAATCCTTCGACATGAGTAGGAATCAACTTGAAGGTGGCCCAAATTACCAATAAAAAACCACATCATTCTTGAGGGATTCTTTTGCTCCCATTCGTCTTCCTTTTTGTGTTCGTAAAATCTTCTTATAATGAAAGTTCTATTGGCTGTGTTTGGTTTGTAGTTTAGTTTAGTTTTGATGATGTAAGCAGGTGTAATGAGTAGAAAGAGATAGAGAGAGAAATGATGATGTCAACAAAACTAAAACAAAACTTAAATCTCAAACCGAACAGGGCCATGTTTCCCAAAAATAAAAAAATCCAACTAATGCTTTGAAACGTCCCATTGAGGGGTACTTTGGGTAAAGTAACCAGTTAGTTTTTTTTTTTTTTTTGTCCTTATTCAATTTTTTTTCGAATTTGTTAGTTTTGTGTCGATTTTTTGTGGTTTCTTGGTTCGTCTCGACGAGAGGAATCTAAAATAGCCAAAATTATTAACCAAACTTAAAGTTTTGTGAATAAAGACAAAAATAATCCAAAAACCACTAAAATTTGGATTATTTTTGTCTTTAGTGAACTTTTTAAAACTTTTTTTAAATTCCTCTCGTTAAGACTAACCAAGAAACCACAAAAAAATCAACGTAAAACTAACAAATTCTAAAAAAAAAATTAATCAAGAAAAAAAAAAAAAACAAGTTTGGTTTTTTTACCCAAAGTACCCCTAAGCTGCGAAAAGGATGAAGATTAGCAGCAAATTCTGATTGATGGTAATAGCCTTAAATTTTAAGTTGGGTCACCTTAAATGCTTTGAAACATCGAGTAGCGGCTTTTGTTCTTTCTCTTTCCCAGCCGGTTGGCTCCCCCTGGCCGATCGGCTGTCCCTCTCTAGTCTCGATCGGCCTCCGTTTCCAGCCTTCCTCTCCCTGTCTGATCGGGTTACACATTCTAATCTATCCTCCTTTGGTCGGATCAAATTCCGCTCTTGGTTCTTTTCTTCTCCATCTGATCCGATCAATTTGTCCTTCTCGGACCTGCTTTATTCATGCATATATATTGGTGTTTTCTTTTCCCAGTAGTTGATTTAATTGTTTTGGCTGTGTTGTATTGATCATTGTTTGAGGTGTTGGTGGCTTGTTTGTTGAGTTATTAGTTTTAGTGGAATTAATCGCATCTACATTTATGTTTGATTCACTCTTTCATATGGTACTAGTGCAGTGGTTGCGCGCAGGGGCGGATGTACATAGGGGCTGGGGTGGGCCCTGGCCCCCCGCACTTCCTTAAAATAAAAAAAAAACAAAAATATTATAAATATTAAAGTCGGCAAAATGGGGCTCATTACCATTTAAGCTGGATAATTTATGGAGGCAGACGAAAAGGCAAGGAAATGCAGACATCATCAATATGTACTTATTTATGAAAATACTACAAACTTATTGAAACACTATCGTGAGAGTTAATTAAAAAAATCCAATTGTCACGTGTACCTCGACACATTCATTTTCTTCATTACTTTTTTACAAGGCTTCTTTGTAATTTCTCTGAGTCTCATTTTCAACACCTGCACCAACATTATTTTAGCAGTGTTATTGTATTGGGTTTTCGTTAAGTGAAATAGCTATTTCTTTTCCTCCACAATGAACCGTTATCAGCAATGTGTGTAGTTGGTCACAACAAATGGTTGGTTAATATTTTTATTAGTCCTCTTGAAATTAAAAGATAGAAAGATTTATTTGAATGAAGTTTGAAGTGAGTCGAAGTGCCAACTACCAAAACCGCAAAAGAATATTCCCAAATAGTTACATTGGTCAACGAAATACACATTTTGGTATGAGTTTAAATTATTTCCACTGCCCGTGGAAACAAAAGTTTCCTCCAAATTGTTTGCATTGAACCATATGTCCAGGGGACAATTAAAAAAAAAAAAAAATGTACTTTGATGTCAATGTCTCATCGCCCTCCAAACTTTCAAAATTATCAATTGCACTCCTGAACTATTATTTTGTTATCAATTACACTCCCACCGTCTCAATCTGTTAATTTGCTAACGGAAGACGCTGAAGTGTACACTAACGGAGAGATACTTTGACAGCAATGCCTCATCGCCTCCCAAACTTTAAAAAAATTATCAATTGAACTCATTAACTATTGTTCCGTTGACAATTACACTCCCACCGCCTTAATCTGTTACTTTGCTAACAGAGACGTTGAGGTGGACACTATTTGCCGTTAACTCCGTTACACTAATGATAACCTGTGACATGATTCAGATTGGAGGAAAATATGGATGATTCATGGCACTTTTGGAGGTAAAATCTCAAATCCTTAAATTGCTTCCCTTCTTTCCTCTGCAACCATAGTAAAACAGAACACATGTAAGGACCCGTATTTTTATATAATTTTCTAGAAATAATGTTGGGAAAGTGTGAGGAAATGAAAATAGTGTAATATGGGGTCAATGTGAGTTGGTGATTGCATTTGGGGTGTCTTTAAAACACATTAGAGACACTAGGGGTGTGAGTGCAATTAGTGGGGTTATACATATATGTGTGGCTGGGTGTTTGGGAGCAAAATTCACACACTCCACTCCCCCAAAACCAACGACACTTCCTCTCTCTACTCCTCTCCCAAATTTCCTCCATCTCTCCACAAAATTCACACATCCACACCTCATTTTCTCAAGATTCAACCTCAAATCCACCATCTACGCGTGTTTTGGAGTCCGGGACTCCGTGATTTTTGCTTGGAGCTAGCATATTTCGGTTGGATTTGCTAGGATAAGCTAGGGCTTTCACTATCTCATCCTTGGAGCTAAACCATTGAGGTAGGGAACAACATTCTACCTTCTCTAAGTGTATGTTGAATGAATTAATGTACTACTCTCTTGCTCCTAAAATTTCTATCAAACTTGCTTATCACCATGGAAGTTGAGCTTGTATTTGATTGAGTTTGGGTTTTGCATATTTTGTTGATGAATCCATGAATTGGTTGTTGATATGTCCCTCTCCTTTGATTAGTTGTGTTTTGGAACCTCACTTATGACTTGAATTGAAGCCCTCATTTGTTTGAGCAAAGTTATGCATTTTTCACTCGAAAACCCAGTTGGATCGATCCACATATAGGTTGGATCGATCCACAACAGTCTTATGGTGTTTTGAACCTCTATGGATCGATCCACAAGTTGTCCGGATCGATCCAAAACCTTTTGTTTTGCTCTCGGACCATTGTGGATCGATCCACACATTTCTTGGATCGATCCAGACCTTGTGGATCGATCCGGACATCCCTTGGATCGATCCAGACTCCTCCTGTTCAGAAAGATTTTTTATTCAACTTCGCGGGCACACCCCGGCTTCATCCGAACTCCGATTGAGGCGATTCTTAGACCGTTGGAAAGCTCTATGAGTCTACTTTCAAACTCAATTGATCCCATAGTCATAGCCTTTGTATTTTGAGAGAAATATGCTTTTGTTCTATCGGTATGTCGGATTTTCTCGAGACTTATAGTTCCATTTTCATGTTCCTTTGCTCCGGGCCTTCATTGGTCCTTCCAAGACTCCTCAAATTGATCTCTAAGCTCCGGTAACATATCATGGTACATTTTATGATTAGACTTGGTTTCACACACTCTTGGACACATGTTAACTTTGCTACAATCGGTACACTACAAGTTTTTGAACTAGACTAATTACATGGAAGTTTTGGACACTTGATGGTTTAATAAACTTTTGAAAATGATGGTAACTTATTCTAGGGCCACCATTCGGTGCGTCCCTTGCCATGGGTGCTCGGAGCCCACGAAATCCGGCAGGGGTGTTCGGAGCCCACGAAATCCGGCAGAGGGATTTATTCCCTATTTAAAACAAGTGGTTAACTGTGAAGTAATGTGAACTGAAATGTTTTATGAAAATGACTGTATTTTGAAAGGATTGAACCCACGACACGAAATGTAACGTTTATAAGGAAACTTATGGACACTTGGGTTTGGTTAGATCTTTGGGGCATCTCCTAGACATTCTATCATCTAGTTGATCTATCTTGGTCCGTTTTAGCTTGCTCATTCATGTGTATCATACCTTCATGTGCATCTTTCATTCTCTATACCCTTAGCGTTAGTAGAAAAGTTTCCTACTGGGCTAGTGAGCTCAACCTATCATTTTCAGGTACTCGACAAGGCACGTGATTGGAATGCTTGGCGTGTGGATGCATATCATGAAGCACATTTGGCATGGAGTAATTTTATCCTCTCCATCGTTAATATATTTTGGAAGATGATCTTGTAACTTTAATTCCTTCAATCTTTTAACAAGACTTGGTTTATGTAATAACTCTTAACTCTTCATTACTTATGCATGGGTACGGGTACCCCTTGTAGAAACTCTGTGTACTTTGACTTTGACCTTTCAACGGTGAAATGTATGACCTTTGACTTATCCTACGTGGATTTTATTTGTATTTGGTTTATTAAATTTGCGGGTGTGACAGCACAACTTCTCAATTTTCTCCATCTCTTCCCACCATCGAATTAGGTATGATTGACGATGTCGTTTGAGCTGGCGTTGAGCTCGGAGACCATGCTATGGACCCATCCGGATAAATCAGACAAGCAGGGACGAAGCCAAGAATTTCACTACACAGGGGCGAACGTGTATTCAAGATAGGGGCGAACCTATATAATTCATAGGAAATTTTGTTTTTTCTATATAATACTAGACTTTTTTTTCCCCATGCGATCGCCCTATTGGCCCCTCCCCAGCTCCATCCCTGCGGACGGGTTGTAGTTAAGGAAGAACGGACAACATTATAATGCTCTTTTTTTTATAATTGATTTTCTAAAATAAATGGCAATTAACGGATGGTGACATTGTTTTTAAAATTGTTTTGAGAAATGCATTGTTACTTGGAAAGTGATACCAATGTGCCACACATCAGAAAAGTCTCTTTCGAAAAATTACCCTCTAGCATTTTATCCATCTGTTAGTGTCCACCTCAGCGTCTCCCGTTAGCAAAGTAACAGATTGAGACGGTATGAGTGTAATTGATAATGGAACAATAGTTTGGGAGTTCAATTGATAACTAATTCTTGAAAGTTTGGGGGGCGATAAGACATTGCTGTCAAAGTATCCCTCCATTAGTGTCCACCTCAGCATCTTCCGTTAGCAAAGTAACAGATTGAGACGGTAGGAGTGTAATTGATAACGGAATAATAGTTCAAGATTGCAATTGATAATTTTGAAAGTTTGAGGGGCGATGAGACATTGACATCAAAGTACAAAGTTTTTTTTGAATTTTTCCCCATATGTCCATGTTTTACTATTTGGACCACTGTTTGGACACATGACACAATGCAATCGATTTGGATGAAACTTTTATTTTCACCGGCGGTGAAAATAACTTAATCTCTTTTGGCATATGAACTTGAAGCTAGCATGAGTTGGCGTTGCAACTTGCTCTCACCATTATCTTTAAATGGTAGTGATCGTATCTTCGACAACATGATGTTAAGAGTATTTTTTTGGGAACTTAATGCATTCAACATTAGATTCTCCTGACAAGTGAAACGGCCATATTCTCAAACTATTGGTATGGGCGATTTTCGATTGAGTGGTGATATCACCACAAGCTAATCATTTTATAACCATCAAGTCTAGTTCCTTTAACATACCTCAACGATTATGGCACTTTGCAAAAAAGTCAACAAATAGGACACATTTAGGGGGTTTTTCCCCCAAAACAAATACTGTTTATATGGTATCTGATGATGGTGGAAATTTTGCCCAATGATACATGAAGAAAGATTTTTTTTGAAAATATGAAATGAACAAAGTGAATATTATATGCAACTTGCTGATGGTGAAAAATTTGTCCAACAACAATGATACATGTAAAACAAAAGTCAAATCTCCAACATAACTCCAACACATGTAATGATGTGTGGAGCCCCACACACTTGAGTGTGAAGTGTGTGTGGGCCCAAAGCTTCTCCTTTTCACTTCCTTGAACTTGACATTTGGGCTTATAGCTTCACATTTCTCTTCCTTGAACTGTTGTGTATTTGGGATCATTTTGTAGCAAAGGAAATCGTTCTTTTTCTTTTTTTATTCTTTTTTTTTTCACCTTGGAAAGTATTTGCTAGCAGAAGCCAACCTATTTTTAATTACAAATTTTATAATCAAATGATTAATTCTATTACAATAAATGTGGTTAAAGAGTACTTGCTCTATAAGGATGTCCGTTAGGATAAATAAATGAAGATTCATTTATCAAAAAATAAGTAAATGAAGATTACCCCCTCCGTCCGATTTTATTTGTCCTCTTTCTAACTTTTCTATGTCTAATCATTCGCATATTTTCAATTGTCCTTGCCAGTAACTTTTAGGGTCATCTCGTCCTCACGCGTAGATGTGTGAAATGATGTGGGAAAAGTTGTAAGGATTAGTCCGAGATGCGCGCATACTAGCCCACTACACCCTGCATTAGCAAACAAATATTTTGAAGTACAAATTTCTATGATTTTTTTTGTTTTGTTTTATCTTTCTTTCAAGAATTGAAATGACTAGGCCTCCTTTGGGTGAATTGAAAAAATTGGTTTTTTGGTGGTTTTTTGGTTTTTTTGGTTTTGTCCTTATTCAATTTTTTTTTGCGTTTGTTAGTTTTCGGTCGATTTGTTGTGGTTTCTTGGCTCCTCTCTACGAGAGAAATCTAAAAAGTATAAAATTATTAGTCAAACTTAAAGTTTTGTGAATAAAGACGAAAAATAAACCACAATGGTTTTTTTACCCAAAGGAGGCCTTAGTCTATTTGAATGAAATGACACTTTTTGAAGAGTTTGAAACTTGAAAGTATAATGATTGTGTTCTTTTATTAAGTCTGATTTTCAAAGTGGATAAATAAATTGAGACGGGTGCTATATATGTAAGGATGTCCCTTTATTTTAAAGACTTCTCTATTATTTTCCTTGAATCGAAAAGAATTTAAAGAAAGAGAAAGGAATGCGCAATACTCTTGACCTAAATTAAA
Source organism: Vaccinium myrtillus (assembly GCA_016920895.1). Taxonomy (NCBI): domain Eukaryota; kingdom Viridiplantae; phylum Streptophyta; class Magnoliopsida; order Ericales; family Ericaceae; genus Vaccinium; species Vaccinium myrtillus. The sequence goes on along the minus strand of CM029276.1, from coordinate 31,016,881 downwards.
GTTAATTAAACGTCAGCTTATGCTCCCTGCATGGAGGACCGAGTGAATCACACCCATAGATCACATTCGTAAATCGAGTAAATGACATTCGTAAATCCTCTTAACTTTTTTGTTATAACAACATTAATTGAACCTCACAGACCAACACAAAAGTGGATGTGCAAAAGTACACTTGGTTTTCATTGTATTTACCACTGAACCTCACAGACCAACACAAAGAAGAAAAGGACATTTTACGACTAGTAGCCCAGATGACAAAATAACATATATACCCCGCACAAGTTTAAGAACTTTCACCGATCGGTGTCATATTTGAACCGAGCTCTTCGGTGACTCAACTCAAACTCCCAAAACATAACAATCTAAACCCTTCAAACTCACAATTAACGCTGCTACGGCCCAAATTAAGTAAACTCATCAAAGCTCTCAAACATTAATTCAGAAACTGCGTCAAAATATATGCTTCAAGTAGCCTTAGCCAAACAAGTTATTTTTTTGGGTACAAAAGAAAAAGAAACAGAAATTACAGCCTTTCAAAGGCCACCTCCTCATATCAGTTTCCAAGAGAGGGATGATATCAACTGGAGGAGCTATGTGTGAGATCTGTTGGGATTCCACCCCGTGTGGGCCACTTGGGCTTAGGCCCAGAGGGAGTGGCTAGGGTTTTTATGTGTACTCTATAAATACTCGTTGTTGCCTTGTGTATTATGTGGTGTAGCACAATGTAGAGAGAGAGGCAGAGAGTGTGAGAGGGGGGCCGGTTGTGGCTCCCGGAGAGAGAGATACACGAGAGACTTGGTGAGGTTTCATTATAGAGAGATGTGAGTGTGAGTGTGTAACACAAGATCACGGATTTCCTCCGGATTATAGTGAAACCCCCCTCCCCGTGGATGTAGGTCCGATTTGGCCGAACCACGTATATTGTGTGTTGTGTTTCTCTTGATTTTACTGCTTCTGTTGCGTGTGGTGCATTGTTGGAATCCTAACAAGATCCATTTTTCCTCCTACTCCACTTCAAAGTTAGCTAGTTTGTCTGCAACTTGGTTTCCTTCACGATAAACATGGCTCAAAGAGCATCCAGTGGCCTCAAGGAGTGTCTGGCATTCTTGGATGAGTGTCCGATATGGAGATTGAACTGGTGCCACTCCTTTAATGAGATCAATAGCTGCAGCAGAATCTGACTCGATTTCCAAGGCCTCCATGTTTTGGCTTTTCACCATCTCCAGTCCCTTAAAAAGTCCCCACAGCTCCGCTTCAAGACTGGTGCAGTCTTCAAGCCTACCATAGAATCCAATCACCCAATGACCTCTCTCTTCTCCGAACACTCCACCAAATCCAGCAGGTCCAGGGTTTCCTCTGATACTTCCATCCGTGTTAAGTTTCAGCTTTCCCATACCTGGGAATTTCCAAGAAATGAGTTTGATTTGTCGAATTCTTGTTGGAAACTGATCATAAAAGGAATTCACAATTTCAGCACTGAAAACCAAACATTGTCTATGAATACTAGCAGGATCTAGGTTAATATTATCAAAAACTTTCTTATTTCTAGCAATCCAAATTTTCCATAAAGTAACCAAAGTAAGAACAGATTGAATGTAACTCCCTTTATCGGTTTTGGCATGTCTGATATTAGTCTGCAGCCAGGTCCTCCAATCTGCTATATCACCCGTGGATGGTATCTGAACATTGGATATTCTGGACCACAGATCAACACTTGAAGCACAGTTAAAAAATAAGTGGAAAATATCTTCACAAGCAGCATCACATCTAGGACAAGTGTCTTCAGTAGACAATCCCTTAATCATTCTCTGTTGATTGGTCAACAATTTACCATGCATACAAGTCCACAAAAAACCTTTAAGTTTGGCAGGAACTTTGAGTTTCTAGATCCAATTCCAATTGATATCAGTAACAGAAGGCTCAGAAAGCTGATCATAAGAAGACTTAACAGAAAAATTACCATTATGGCCTAAAGTCCAGTGAGGAGTATCATCAACCATAGCATACTTAGGGATTAAAATATTAGTAACCCTTGCAGTTTCATTCATACTCAGAGTCTGGTTCAGTAAATTAGTATCCCACTCTTTCTCATTGTTAATGAAATCAACTACTTTAGTATTGTCATTCAAGATAGTATGATCTTTGGAATCTAACACACTATTACCACACCACCAATCATGCCAAAAGGGATATGTTCTGCCCATTACCCACAATCCATTTTATGTTTTTTATCACAAAATCTCTGACTTTGATAATGCTTCTCCAAGTGTGGGAGGCTTTCTTATTAGTGGGCCAATCCTTAAAACTATGATTTTTCAGATATTTATTACGAAAAACTTGGATCCAAAGGGATTTTTTTTCAGTAGAGATCCTCCATCCAAGCTTAGAAATCAAAGCAAGGTTAGAGTCCCTAGCTTGTCTAATACCTAAACCACCCAGTCTCTTAGGTCTGCAAACAGAATTCCAGTTAATCAGGTGAACCTTTTTCTTATCAGGTTTGTCACCCCAGAGAAAATTCCTATTGATTCTATCAATCTTAGAAGTAACAGAGGCAAGTAGGATAGAGGTTTGCATAGAATAATATGGGATAGTGGTAGTAACAGATTGAACAAGAGTAGTTCTACCCATAAGATTTAGAGAATCAGATTTCCACCCAGCCAGTTTCGTATTGAGCCTCTCAATAATTTATTGATAATTCTGTTTAGACGCTTTGGAGTGAAGGAGTGGCACACCAAGATACATTCCAAGATCCTTGGTGAGATTGAATCCACAAAGATTGCTCAAGTTTCTGGCATTTCTAGTACTAATGTTAGGGGAGACAAATATTTTGGATTTATGCCCACTAACAAGTTGCCCAGATTGATCACAAAACATATCAAGAGTATCCTTCATCACATTGCATTGATCAACAGTGGCAGTACCAAACATCATGATATCATCGGCAAAAAATAAATGCGATAAACAGGGGCCATTAGCAGACACTTTTGTACCTTCCCATTGATTAGAGAGAACTTTTTGATTAATGAAAGCAGAAAATCTTTCCATGCAAATAACAAAGAGATAAGGGGAAAGTGGATCACCTTGCCTCAACCCTCTCTCAGGTTTAAAAGAAGGAAGGGGCTCACCATTCCACATAATAGAGGACTCAATGTTAGTCACACAGCTCATGATCAAGGCAATCAACTCTTCATTAAATTGGAAATATCTTAAGGATTTCAGGAGAAAGTCCCAGGATAATCTATCATAAGCTTTATCAAAGTCAATTTTCCAGATCATCCCCCATTCCTAGCCTTGGAATTATTAAGAGAATGAATGAGCTCTTGGCAGATAATCACATTATCAATAATAATAATAATAATAATAATAATAATAATAATAATAATAATAACTCAACATAGGCAAGTGCAGGTGTCCATTACAAGTACTTGTAATTCTATCAAAATTCCATAACCAACAATCACTAACAGTTACTAATAATTTAAGGTAGCTAACCCAAACTACAAAGGAAAATGCTAAGTAGGATATAAACCATCTAACAAAACAAGAGTTCTTACATCACCATGTTCTATAAGAAGTTAGGGCAAGAATTATAGGGCCAATCAATTCTAATATATAAGGGGAGCACAAGTTTGGTGTCTCCCTTTTCTGAAGCCCTGTCACAAAAATGATGGACACTATTACCCTTGCGAAATGTTCAAGCCGGGGCACACACGATGTTTGTGCAAGTTGAACTTTAACAAAAAATATACATAAAAGCATCCGGCAGATAAGCTAGCTCGGACACCTGAGTTATATTAAAAAAAAAAAAAAGAAGAGCAGATTTGCGTGTGCCTTCAATTTTTGCTTGGAGTGTTGTAGCTACCGACTTTATTTTTTGACTGCATATGCAAGTCCAAATATGCCCAAAAAAAATCCAAAATGAAGGTGGCTCCCTTCGTAGTTGGAAAAACAAAAAACCACGGAATTTAATTTTGCTGCGCACTTCAAAAACAACAAAGAGAGAATTACCGGTGCCAAGGTTGCCGACCATAAAAATTCAGAATATTGGACCATCTTATAAAAAAAAAATTGAATCTTATTTTGTTACACACTTTTTAAACAAAAAATGAGAATACCAGTGCCGAGTCTATCGACCAAAAGAATTCAACTTTTTTAAAAAAGGGCCGAATTTTATTTTGTGACGCAGTGCTTCTTAAACAAAGTGAGAATTTATTTATCCTGTTGTTTATTTATAAAAAAAGATAATCACAATTGACACGCGACCAAAAGATAAACCGAATGCTTTTGTGCATATTTTTTGTCAAAGTTCAACTTGCACATGTATCACATGTGCCCGGCCTCTCGTAACCAATAAAAACACAATATATATGACATAGCCAAAGTTAATCATTTAGCATGGATTTCTATCTCAATGAACAAAACCAAAATGCTAGAAACCTTAGGCTTTATAACTTGATTTTGTGTAATAGCCCTTAAAAAATGATGCTGCTCCAAAACTTGCCACAAGATTCTAGTCTACACTGCCGAAAATGCTAAAAAAACGGTGAGTATTTCAAGTAATTGGAGAGAGAGAGAGAGAGAGAGAGAGAGAGAGAGAGAGAGAGAGTTTTGGTCTACTCCCCATCCATGGTGTGGCAAGTTTTGGGAGGAGTACCCCTCAATCCCTCCTCCCTCATTAAATTATACTCCCTCCATCCCCAAAAGTTGGACACTTTCATGTTTTTGTTTGCCCCATAAAATTTGTCCAGTTTGAAAAGTTAAAAGCAAATCAATGTGAACTCTCCATTTTACTCTTTTTTTTGCACATAAGACAAAAAGTCGGATCCGGGGTGGTGCTTTGCAGTAGGTGTTGTGCACCGTGTTGTGCGGCAAAACTATGTCATTTTGCTTGATTTTTGTGCACACTTCCAAAGCTTCCAAGGGCCTTGTTTAGAGGAAGAAAAAACCATTACAAAGTTCCTAAACCCTAAACCTGAAGTGCCTAAAATCCAAGTGCCTAAACCCAAACCCCAAAGAGCCTAAATCCCCTAAAATTGAACCCCAAAATTAAACCCCAAACAGGGCCCTTGGATATACTAAGAAAATGAGCAAAACGACGTAGTTTTGCCGCAAAACATAGCGCACAACACTTACCGTACAACGCCTCTCCCGGATTCCAAAAAGTCATTTCACACTTTTCAAGGGTAATATTTGAAAGTTTGAGTTTTCATAATATAATACATTTTTTCCCTTAATAATCACTAGATTATAACGCCCCTCTTGTAATTTATAAAGTATTACTCCTTAGAATATATGCAATTTCAAACCCCTAAAAAGAACATATTTCTTTATATAATTTTTAAATTTTTTATACCAAATTAAAGTGCTCATTGAGTACGTTAATTTGGTGCAAAAAAAAAATTAAAAACGTTCTACGGAAGTACATTTTTTAATGTCCACAAAAATACACGTTTCCCAAAGATATCACTTAAAGTTATTTTATTCAGAAAATAACTTTCATCTTTTCGTTTGCTAAGGATAGAGTAATTCTACAAAGAAGACTTTTCTTCTGGACATCCCAACAATACTTACAAACTTGAAATACTGTTTCCGTAGGGGCTATAAGTGTGAACGTAATCCTCATTTTGATTGGTGAAAAAGTGTGTCTCACCACAAACTAACTCATTATTATCAATCAAAGTGATTTCGTGGGCCCATTTGGCGATACTGGAAAAAATCTGAGTCGTTTTTGCGTGTGTGAGGGTGAGAGAGAGAATGGGAAACGTCCATAGCGAGTTTGAAATTGAAAAGGATCCACTCAATTTTTCATATTTCATCTTGGCCCTTAGATTATCTGTGTTAATCTCTGCCCTTGAAATTCTCGGCATCTAGGTTCGAACTAAAGTAATAAAAGCCCTTGGATCAATTCCAACTCAACTTTAAAATTAAATCACAGCTCTCCGATCTGCTACGGAAGAGAGTTGTGAGAGAACATTTACAAAATCACTCTCCCTCGTAATTAATATACTTTAAATGGATAGAAACTAATGATTTGACCAAAATTGATGGAACAATACTCATTAATCTAGCATATGTGGAGTCCTCACACTTGTAGTCAAGGACGGATCCAGAGTCATCTTATTAATTATAATTGTGCAATTTTTTTCTAGTCAACAATCTTGCTAAATTAAGACATTTATTATGGACTATAAAATTTATAAACATACCTTTTATAAAAAAAAATAACAAAAAATGACCACACAATCTTAGATAAAAACTTTTTAGAGTATGGTTTATATTTACATTGATGAGTCGTTAGAATCATCGAGTTGATTTTATTGATGACTTTTTTAAAAAATATTTCTCCATGACAGTTAAAAATAAGAAAATCAAGAAATAAATCACCAAATAAACAAATACTCTAAATCAATAATTAAAATGAACCAACCAATGAAAGTTGAAGCATACAACAAATTCTAGAATTTGTTTTTTGAGATATATATTATGCTAAGTATATATATAAAATATATATATATTTTGAACAACGAAATAAGAAGAGCGAGAGGGGGAAAGATTAGCTGTTCAAAAAAGAGAAGAGAGAGAAATTACCATCCAGTCTCCTTACCCCTACCACATTCCATTTTGAAATCAGTCTCCAATGGCGGATTATGTATGGCACGTTAGTAGATGAGTATCTAATACCGGAATTGCGGAGATTAAGGATAATTCTTTTCAGCGAAGATGCGAAGATGGGATTGATTATCGATGATAATCAGATAATCAAGACAACACCACATCGGGGGAGGTGTTGTGGTGGTTTTATTACAGCCATGGTGCATGAACAACCTCGGCCGTTGGATCGAGTTTTGGACCAGTTCGGATGTGTTTTGATTTTTTACCGGTAAAAAAAATCAAAATTAAAAAAAAAATTGCCGAACGCATCCGAGCCATCCAAAACTCGATCCAACGGCTGAGGGGTGCACAACACCTCCCCGAGTCCCACCACATCGATAGGTTATTTCTTCTCTTTCTATATTTAATTACTGTATTTATCACTTTTTGTCTTTTTCCCTTGATAAGTAAACACCCTTATCGGGTTTCTCTCTCTTATGGAGCGCCCTTATCGGGTTTCTCTCTCTTATGGAGTACATTTTTCCACGTCACACGGAAACGCAGATTAGGGTTTTGGTCTTTCTTTTTTCTTTTCTATTTTTTCCAGAAAATGGGTCGATTATCGAGAGAGAGAGAGAGAGAGCCCAAAAAAACCAATTTCTTTCAAGATCACAGCCGCAGATTAGGAAAAATTGGGTTAGTACTCGGACATAGTGAATTCAAGAAAATGGGTGGATTCAGGTGAGGGTACCAGCAGAGATCGAGAGAAAGGGAGAGAGAGCCCAAAAAAAACAATTTTGTTCCAGATCAGAGCTGCAGATTAGGAAAAATTGGGTTAGTAGTCGGATATAGTGAATTCAAGAAAATGGGTCGATTCAGGCGAGGGTACCAGCAGAGATCGAGAGAAAGGGAGAGAAAGCCCCAAAAAACCAATTTTGTTCAAGATCAAAGCTGCAGATTTGGAAAAATTAGGTTAGTACTCGTATTTATTGAAGTATTTTTCAAGATTAGGGCTTGTTCATCATCAGCCCCTTTGGGTGGTGAGGAAAGGAGAGATATGAGAGAGAGCCCTCCCTTTCTAAAAATTTTACCTTGGCGCAATCTCCCAACTTTGCTCGTGCCGCAGCCATATCTTTATAAACGTAAATGCACGCCAGAAATTCACATACTGGCTCTTGGTCAGAAAGGTTCTTCTCTAGGACACGAGTCCGAAACTTCACAAATTCAGCGCTGGTGCTTTTGTCTTCGACAAAAGCAATCCCAGGTAGCGAAGAAGATGGGGAGCATCAGTTTGAATGACCTCTAGGCACCTGGAAGCAAAAAAAAAGGAAAAAGAAAAAGTTTAAAGCGAATTCAATCCATTTAAATAAAGGAAAGACCCGACACCTTCACCATTAGAGGAAAAATTGGGTTAGTACTCGGATATAGTGAATTCAAGAAAATGGGTGGATTCAGGCGAGCGTACCAGCAGAGATCGAGAGAAAGGGAGAGAGAGCCCAAAAAAACCAATTTTGTTCAAGATCACAGCCGCAGATTAGGAAAAATTGGGTTAGTACTCGGATATAGTGAATTCAAGAAAATGGGTGGATTCAGGTGAGGGTACCAGCAGAGATCGAGAGAAAGGGAGAGAGAGCCCAAAAAAACCAATTTTGTTCCAGATCGAGCCTTTTAGATTAGGAAAAATTGGGTTAGTAGTCGGATATAGTGAATTCAAGAAAATGGGTCGATTCAAAGGCGAGGGTACCAAAGCAGAGATCGAGAGAAAGCGCCAAGAAACCAATTTTGTTCAAGATCAAAGTCTAGCAGATTTGTAAAAATTAGTTAGTACTGTATTTATTGAAGTATTTTTCAAGATTAGGGCTTGTTCATCATCGGCCCCTTTGGGTGGTGAGGAAAGGAGAGATATGAGAGAGAGCCCTCCCTTTCTAAAAATTTTACCTTGGCGCATTCTCCCAACTTTGCTCGTGCCGCAACCATATCTTTATAAACGTAAATGCACGCCAGAAATTCACATACTGGCTCTTGGTCAGAAAAGTTCTTCTCTAGGACACGAGTCCGAAACTTCACAAATTCAGCGCTGGTGCTTTTGTCGAAGACAAAAGCAATCCCAGGTAGCGAAGAAGATGGGGAGCATCAGTTTGAATGACCTCTAGGTACCTGGAAGCAAAAAAAAAGGAAAAAGAAAAAGTTTAAAGCGAATTCAATCCATTTAAATAAAGGAAAGACCCGACACCTTCACCATTAGAGGAAAAATTGGGTTAGTACTCGGATATAGTGAATTCAAGAAAATGGGTGGATTCAGGCGAGCGTACCAGCAGAGATCGAGAGAAAGGGAGAGAGAGCCCAAAAAAACCAATTTTGTTCAAGATCACAGCCGCAGATTAGGAAAAATTGGGTTAGTACTCGGATATAGTGAATTCAAGAAAATGGGTGGATTCAGGTGAGGGTACCAGCAGAGATCGAGAGAAAGGGAGAGAGAGCCCAAAAAAAACAATTTTGTTCCAGATCAGAGCCGCAGATTAGGAAAAATTGGGTTAGTAGTCGGATATAGTGAATTCAAGAAAATGGGTCGATTCAGGCGAGGGTACCAGCAGAGATCGAGAGAAAGCGCCAAGAAACCAATTTTGTTCAAGATCAAAGCTGCAGATTTGTAAAAATTAGGTTAGTACTCGTATTTATTGAAGTATTTTTCAAGATTAGGGCTTGTTCATCATCAGCCCCTTTGGGTGGTGAGGAAAGGAGAGATATGAGAGAGAGCCCTCCCTTTCTAAAAATTTTACCTTGGCGCATTCTCCCAACTTTGCTCGTGCCGCAACCATATCTTTATAAACGTAAATGCACGCCAGAAATTCACATACTGGCTCTTGGTCAGAAAAGTTCTTCTCTAGGACACGAGTCCGAAACTTCACAAATTCAGCGCTGGTGCTTTTGTCGAAGACAAAAGCAATCCCAGGTAGCGAAGAAGATGGGGAGCATCAGTTTGAATGACCTCTAGGTACCTGGAAGCCAAAGAAAAGGAAAAAGAAAAAGTTTAAAGCGAATTCAATCCATTTAAATAAAGGAAAGACCTGACACCTTCACCATTAGAGCAAAAAAGTTCGAAGCAAATTCAATTCATTTACCTGTCCTGGCAGAAGAGATTTATCATTTTTTTTGCCCTCTGCAACGTTAAAAAAAACAGACAGACTCCAATGCAGCAGAGACAGCCTGCTCTCCGGTTGATTATGAGGAAGAGGAAATGGAAACTTCTGCTTGTTCAGAATGGTTTTTATCCATCGTTTCCACTAACTGAGCCAGTATTGCATTTCAAACCCACCGCGTGGCTGCATCCATTAATGACAAAACATATCAATTCATGATTATAACAAGCAGAATCATGCAAAAATATTTAATATTACAAGGTAAAAACAAACCTCAGGGTCTATAAATGTTTCCTTGAGGAACTTAATCTCTTCGTAAGCAACATCCCACCTTTGGAGCATTATGTCTGATGCAATCTTTTGCCACCCAGAATCCAAACTTGTAAATTCATCTGGACATAACCATCGATAGATCTCCAAATATTTTGAAGCTGAACGGTAATGCTGACATTGAAATTTCGACTTCCCGAGCAAGTACAGAGGTTCAATCATTCGGAGGTGACCTTCTTTTGAAGATCTTTGATTCTTGATTTAGCGAACGATAGGCATTCCACATCGATAGATAGCAATACGTAGTCAATATAGCGGCTTTCTCTTCAAGTTCCCGCATTTCTGCACACAAAAAACATGACAAAAGGTTTACGAGTGTTTTGGAACAGCAACTTCAAAGAATTAATAAATCAGCTTTGCAAAACATCATATATATCAAAATCGTCCTCCTACACACACATTCATCCTCCCGAATCCGCAAAACAAGATACAAAGTTTTTTTCTTTTTTTACAGAAACTCTATTTATATACTGCACTTATACACGAACCAAAAAAAGAAAAAACTTTATATCTTGTTTTGCGGATTCGGGAGGATGAATGTGTGTGTAGGAGGACGATTTTGATATATATGATGTTTTGTAAAGCTGATTTATTAATTCTTTGAAGTTGTTGTTAAGTAAACCTTTTGTCATGTTTTTTGTGTGCAGAAATGCGGGAACTTGAAGAGAAAGCCGTTGTATTGACTACGTATTGCGATCGATCGATGTGGAATGCCTATCAGTTCGCGGCAGTAATCAAAGATCTTCAAAAGAAGGTCACCTCCGAACAGATTGAACCTATGTACTTGCTCGGGAAGTCGAAATTTCAATGTCAGCATTACCGTTCAGCTTCAAAATATTAGGAGATCTATCGATGGTTATGTCCAGATGAATTTACAAGTTTGGATTCTGAGTGGCAGAAGATTGCATCAGACATAATGCTCCAAAGGTGGGATGTTGCTTACGAAGAGATTAAGTTCCTCAAGGAAACATTTATAGACCCTGAGGTTTGTTTTTACCTTGTAATATTAAATATTTTTGCATGATTCTGCTTGTTATAATCATGAATTGATATGTTTTGTCATTAATGGATGCAGCCACGCGGTGGGTTTGAAATGCAATACTGGCTCAGTTGGTGAAAACGATGGATAAAAACCATTCTGAACAAGCAGAAGTTTCCATTTCCTCTTCCTCATAATCAACCGGAGAGCAGGTTGTCTCTGCTACATTGGAGTCTGTTTGTTTTTTTTAACGTTGCAGAGGGCAAAAAAAAATTGATAAATCTCTTCTTACAGGACAGGTAAATGAATTGAATTTGCTTCGAACTTTTTTGCTCTAATGGTGAAGGTGTCGGGTTTTTCCTTTATTTAAATGGATTGAATTCGCTTTAAACTTTTTCTTTTTCCTTTTCTTTGGCTTCCAGGTTCCTAGAGGTCATTCAAACTGATGTTCCCCATCTTCTTCGCTACCTGGGGATTGCGACAAAAGCACCAACGCTGAATTTGTGAAGTTTCGGACTCGTGTCCTAGAGAAGAACCTTTCTGACCAAGAGCCAGTATGTGAATTTCTGGCGTGCATTTACGTTTATAAAGACATGGTTGCGGCACGAGCAAAGTTGGGAGAATGCGCCAAGGTAAAATTTTTATGTCTTTTTCCGGGCATCAGTATTTTTTTTTGGTCTCCATTCTGTGTTACGGAGGGTTGTATCCAATCTTTTCCTGGTGTTGGCTAATCCTTGCCTACCATTCTTCCCAGTAAATTTAGACCCCGTGAACCCCACGTCCACCAGGTTGCAGTTGTTGATTCTTTCCCCAAATTTCCTTCTTTTGCTGGCAATGGCATTGTTGTCATTGGCTGTACTACGACTTTCGTCCAAACTGACTGAGTCATTGAAATCCCCTGCTACCAGCCATGGTTTCTCCATATTATCTGCTAAAGATTCGAGATTCTCCCACACTTGATCTCTCAAATTGGGGATTGGACTTGCATAGATCGTTTAGAGGATCCACTCTTCATAATTATCCCTTTTTAACACAGTGGCGTGTATAACCTGGCTAGAAATCGAAGTGACGTTGAGCGTGACCGTGTTAGAATTCTAGAGAAGCCAAATGCCACCCACCCTTCCCATAGGGTCAACATAAGCTGAGGAAGAAAGCCCTTCCTATTTAAACAGTAGACCCATTGTATTGAAGGGCACTTTTGTTTCCCGCAAAGCAACCACTTCAGGTTTATAGGTACCCATGATGTGTTTGAAATTACTCTTGAACCTCTCATTGCCAGCACCTCTACAGTTCCAGATCACAATCTCTAAACTAGGCATAGTAAAATCATTTTCAAGAGGAACCTCAGAAGGAATGCCCAACTTACTGCGCAAAGGGCTGAGATTTTGACGATGTGTCATCACTGGAGATAGAATCACCATATTCTCTTCCATCCCCTCCTGGTTCATCTCTCTCTGTCTTATTTCTAAATTTATTCCTTCCGTCCACCATACGCAGTGTGCTAGGTGAGCGGCTTCTCTATCTGGATCTTTAGGAACTTTCTCCTTCCACTTGTCTGCAATCAGACTCTGCAGCTCTAGCGAATTCATGGTAAGTAGATGATGGTAGCAAGGAAATACGGGTGGTTTTGAGGGTGGAAAAAAGATAACGTTAAATAGTGTTGCCTAAAAAACAAGAGGATTCGATCAACCTATGTACAATTATATGAAAGCGACCCCACAAATTAGAAAACACGTGTATAGGTTAAAAAACAGGGTACACCATTCACCTCCCCGTTTAATTTGTTTAAATTTTTGTGATGTTCGCTGTGTTAAGTCAATTCAATTAAATGGCAGTATGAACTTGGTTAATTCATTCAATTTTTGGTTGTGGAATTTTTGTGAATAGAAAATTGGATGAATTGATTAAGCTGTTACCGATATTCGATTGAGATGGTTTTCTTCTAGGACCCTTTAAATAATATTTTCAACAAGTTGAATGAATTGAATCATTTGTACATTGGACCCATGGGTTCCACACAATCTGGTGTACACTTTAAAATGTACCCCAAATGGTGTACTATAGTCGGATTGTGGTGCATGTAATTTATTTTGTCAATTGATCACTTTATTTGTGACTTGCATAATCAAAACATCCGTCGACCCAGCTTGGACACTCCCCTTGTAGGTCATGGAAAGTTCAATAGACAACTTATTTTGTGCAATAAAAATTATATCCCCCCCGTTTCTGTTTGGTTAATGTTATCTGAAGTCAAAATTAGATTATATGCAATAATTACTTTGTTGGATATGTAATGAAAAATTGATGTTTAATTAATATGTGTTGGTGACAGTGTTTATCAACTGTGGATAACTCTCGCATGCAATGTCTGTTAGTATTTGATTAGCACAAGCAGGTAGCTGGTTTAGATCCATCTTTGTTTATTCCAGTAACCTTAACATGTTGATTCACGTGGTAATAATATGTACTTTTTTCCCCGCCGCAAAAGAAGCAAATTAAATGCATGTGTTCATATTCTAGAAGGTAATCATACTTACCCACTGCAATTGAAGGATTCTGAGGTTGGCTAAGATCCATTTCAATACACATTCTGGCATAGCACCCCCTTGCTGATTCCTCTGTTTTCTTGTCTAGCTCTTATGCAATCCTTGTCAGAGTTTCGTCATCATAGAACTCAGCTGGAAGGAGTGGAACCCTAACCCAAACTGCTGTCTTGATAGTTGAACCATGTCTGCCTTAAAGTCTCCATGCCATTTACGAACCGTGAGGTAGTGGTCTTGTATGATCCAGGCACCGCCTGTATAAGCTCTGAAGTAATCCAATTTGGATTCGAATCTGATTATATAAAACCCAAATCAACATCCAGGGGTTTGATAAGTTCTTCCAAATTCCAGAGTTTATGAATTTTATCCATGAGCACCCTGAATCCAATATTTTTTCTCCGACAGTTTCATAATTAGAGAACCTTTCCGATTAGCATGAATACGTTTCAACTGCCCTTTAGAGAATTCAATTTTGATCTTTAATTTGGTTTGTGGCGGTTCATCGCACTCCATACCCTCATCATCATTCCTCTCCTAAAATTCTGCTATGCGCCTTCCAATGTCTTCTTTGGACGGTTCTTTGTCTTGCATAAGGGCAGATTTGAATGATCTTGAAGCATGATTCAGAAGTTGATTGTTGTTCCCAGTGGGGTTCTGTTGCTGATTGATAACTAGAGGCGCCATATCTGGAGTTTCCATAGCTACATCTGGCGTGGAATTGTCTCCAAAAATCGCGTCTCCTCTACCTCTTACATCTCAGAGGAATTGGTTACGTCGTGGGTGTTCTTGATCTTTTTCGTACTCCTCTCTAGATGGTCAATTTCTTCAGCTGATTGTGTGTGGTCAACCGAAACACCAGTAGACTGAGAAAGCATTCTAGAGAGAGAAAGTTAGCTTTTTATAATCAGTTTGGATTGTTTTTCAAACATCTAGATATTCGGATTCTACATATAACTTAACGATTTTTTGGGTGCAGGTAATATTCAGTGACCCTTTTCTTGGCAAAAGAGTGGGAGACGGCCACTCGTCAAAAATTTCATTTAGTATTGAGTTCCTTAAGCGTGCCAGCAGTGTTATCTCTAAGGCTCACTGCGGAATGCTTAAGTTCTTTGACTCGTATGTTCTCTTTTTACACTACTAACCCTTCCTAGTTTATAGAATGATAAATTACTCCTCGGTGAAGTACTTCATCGCCCAAACATGTCCACATACGAAACGATCCATTTCTACCCTCCAAACTTGTTAATGCAATAATTGATTGATGAAAGCTACATACAAAACCAGGGGGATATCATGTTCGAGAAGGATAATACAAAGAAGGAAATATAATATTATGTCAATTTTCTTCTGTTTAGTCTCATTCTTTTTATTTCTTTTTTGGCAGCACGATTGCAAATAAAGTAAGATTGGTTCAAGAGGCTGATGAATGCATTGTAGAGCTGCAAGAAGAGGTACTGTTCGATAAAACTTATCTAGATTTGAAAAATTAGTTCTTGAACAGTGAATGTTTAACTTTTTTGTTTCCTGGATTGGTTACAGTGGCAAGGGGTTGTGTGATTTGAGTGACGACCTATTGAGAAGGATCATGTCTAGGCTCCCGCCCAAAGAGAGGGCCCTAATGCAAGCCGTTTCACGGAGGTTTGATAAGGTTGGCTCGTCGTTCGAGTGGGATACAGATACAGTGGCAGCATCTTTCCACTATCATGCCTCTTCTGTGTCGTTCGAGTGGGATACAGTGGCAGCATCTTTCCACTATCATGCCTCTTCTGTGTTGATGCTGTCGAGAATATCCCGACTAATGGAAACCGGTGAAACAGTTCTTTCCACCCTTGAAAGGCTTAGGGGCACCAAAGATGATATGCTTCCGGAGAACGAAGCGATTTTTGGATATATCATAGACTATTGTGGTATCCTGTGCTTAAGGAAGCCTCAGCGAAGTACGTGTGTCTTTGTTTATATATGGTCATTCATTTTTCTATGTTATAATCCCTTAACTGATTAGATTGGATAACTCTGCAGATCAGCTTAAGCGGACAAAAGAAGACCTACAGGAGGAGGTAAGGAAATCTGCAGATTCTGGTCATGTTCAAGGGCCAGTGATGTCACATGTGAACTCTCAAAATGAGTACTCCATGTCATCAGTCTGCACATCAACAGTGTAGGTAGAAGATCAGTATTTTTTTTTTTTTTAACCAAATGGCTAGGCTATTGGGTGTTGCTCTTGTTGGGTGGCTAGCCAAAGTAGTATTTGGTACTTTTTCAGCCAAATGCGGCAAAAAATTTGCCGAAGCTGTTGGAGATGCTCTAATGATGGAAGCATTGGCTTTTATGGCAATTTACCTTTCGGCCATTAGAATGATGGGGTGCATACTACCCCCGGTAGCCCGTCCAATCCAGCCCTGTTTTTTTAGAGCTTGAGATAAATGTTTAACACAAATAGGTTGCTCTGGGGAGAGGGATAGGTTTAGCGCTTTGTTGCATCGTTATTATCCACGTCATCAAATTCTGTTATCTATTTGACGGATTGAGACGAAAGGAATAATTTTGAATAACGGTGAAAAAGTTTGGAAGTAAAATTAAATTTTTAGAAAATCGGGAGGCGATTAGACATTGATGGCAAAGTTTTGGAGGCATTTGAAAATTTTCACATTTTTTTACTCCCCTTTTTAAATTCCTTCTTGGCTAGGATTCCTCTGCACAGGTTCTCTCTCTCTCTCTCTCTCTCTCTCTCTCTCTCTCTCTCTCTCTCTCTCTCTCTCTCTCTCTCTCTCTCTCTCTCTCTCGGTTTTGAAAGTTCTTATCTTTGAGTTATTTTTCAGTTTTTGGTTGATCGGTTCGCTTCGGTTTGATTGCGTAGCTAGATCGGCCGGGTGATGATTTGTACCACTCCAATAGGTTCAATTCGATCGGTGCCAAATTCACTGCATTTACCTACCGAATCAAACCGTTTATTTCCCTGGATTTTGTATGTCTACAATTCATTGATCATAAGAGGTCCCTAGTTTCTTTTTCTATTAAATTAGAATTGTCAGTTGTTATGTTTTTGGCCTTTTTTTTGTTTGTGTGATTGTGTGTGTGCACACACAAACAAAAAACAGCAAACAAAAAACAGCAATCTTGTACAATAAAAACTGGTGACGACATTGAAACCCCCTGTTTTTGTTATTAGCTTAATTTTGGACAACTGGGTGGAACGTATTTTGTGGCTTAAAGCTTTTTAAAGTAAGCCAAAAAAAAAAAAACTGCTCAACTCTTTTATGTGGTACAGTGGTAGAGTCGTAGATTAGTGAAAGTCGTAACGAATTAGGACATCGCAAAAACCCGATGAAAGTGAGCAAGATGCAATTGCCCGGGCTTCAAGAGAGAGGGTTGAAAGCTCCGTGGGGGATGATGTGTTTGCACCAGGTAAGGGTAGGAATGCATTTATGGAAGCCCATGCTATGAGGAAGTCTGCAAAAGCCCAAGCCACAGCTGTGAGGGAGTCTACGACAACCAACAATGTCGACGCGGTTCCCATTCAAGAGTAGAGTAACTTTGTGTCTCCTATGCATGCCAAAATAGTGCTTAATCTTTTAGTTTTTTGGTTGGTTTGACATTATCTTTATGGTAAAACTTTGCTTTGTATTAATTTATGACCTCCAGGAGAAGAATATCTTTATTTTATGTTATCGTTTGGTTGCTTAGCAATCTTTTTGTCTGCTTTGCTTTGCCATGTGATGCTGCTGATTTAATCTGTATTTATTGTTGATTCAGTATTATGAATTGCTAGAGTTTGTGATTTGGTGCACTGATAGTAGAAACGTACGTAGCATGAATACTGCTGCTACTGGTGAACACCGTGTCTTTCACCCTTTGGCGAACTGTTTGCTTCAAAAGGTCCTAACTGTGTACCGATCATACGATGTCACTTTTGGCATATACATGAAAACTGGTTATAGTTGGATTCTGGATAATGCACAGGCACGGGTTCATAGAAAGATTTTTCAGTGATAGCTATTTATATTTCCTTGCAGGTATTCAAAATTGATTTTGGCATGGGCTTATTTTATTAGTTACTGTTGCTGGATTCCCGGTGGACTTGGGAGATCATTAATGGCGCCGACGTTAGTATCAACGTCCTTTTGGGTTTGCGAGTACTGGGAGATAAATTGGTTCATCATTTTTCACTGTGCTTGCGGCGTGGACCTATGGAGACCACTTGGTCTTGATATAGTTGTTCGCGTGTGAATCCGGAAGTTAGGAGTGGACCAAGTGGTGCATTCGTTTCTTTTTCCTTCTCTTCGTTTGGGTAATTCTACTGCTCCTGTTATTAATTTTGTTTCTTCATTGTTGATTCTTTACTTTATTAATGATTTATTCAAGTAATGTCTATCGTTTTTTTTGGGTGATTGCAGGAATTCGATGTCGAGGATTTACTGCCCTTTATTTGCATCAGGTATTGTGCTAGCCGTGTTATAAGGATTGAAGAGTAGTAAGGTTTTGATCATTTGCTGTTGTATTGACTATTGCTGTTGTATTCACTTGACCCCACTGAGATATCAAATTTTAATAGGATAGGTATAATATTTTTTAGAATTTTGTATTTTTGCCCCTTGTATACGGTATTTTTTGCCTAACTACTTGCCCTCCTCCTTACAACTGACCACACCAAATAATTTTCCTTGTAAGTCTCTAATTCTCTTCACCACTACTTGCCCTCCTTACCACACCCAATTGCATCGAGTTGTTGTATACTGTCAACTCCAAGAGCTAAATAATCACTTTAATGAGGTAAACACGGAGTTGCTTCTTTGTGTTGCATGTCTAAGTCCATCCAACTCAATTGCAAGTTTTGACAAGCAAAAGTTAAACCGCTTGGCCGATTTTATCCTAAAGACTTCTTCGGTACTGAGCTTTTGGCACTTTCGGATCAACTTGAGAATTTCATCATTGATGTGCGATGTAGTATCAAGTTTTCAAACTTGAAAGGAATTGGTGATGTTTCTCAAAAGATTGTTGAGACCCGAAAAGATATAGGATATCCATTGGTTTTCAGGCTTTTGACTTTGGCTCTAATTTTACCTGTTGCGACAGCTACAGTAGAAGTGCATTTTCTGCCATGAAGATTGTGAAGAATTAACTTCGTAATTGAATCGATGATCAATGGTTGCGTGATAGCTTGATTGTGTATATTAAGAGAGATTTTTAATAGTATCACAAATGCGGCTATTAAGCTACGATTTCAAAATATGAAAAATCTTCGGGGTCACTTGTAAAACGTTGTTATAGGTTTTAAATCGATACCTACTTAGCTACTTTTTGTTGGCATTCAAATGTATCTTTTTGTGGTCGGTTATGGACGCGGTTATAGGTTGTATATCTAAGCTAATTTTTGTTGGGCATTTTAGTGTTTCTTTTGGGAGATCAATTGTAAATGAAATTATATATTATTAGTAGATATCTACTTTAACTCCTTTCTATTTCGCATTTTGGAGTTTTTTTTTTCTTCTATTATTCTGATTTAAGAATTTGACCCCACTGACATTTAGTTCTGGCTCCGCCCCTGGATACTATTAAAAATCTCTCTTAATATACACAATAAAGCTATCATGCAACCATTGATCATCGATTCAATTACGAAGTTAATTCTTCACAATCTTCATGGCAGAAAATGCACTTCTACTGTAGCTGTCGCAACAGGTAAAATTAGAGCCAAAGTCAAAAGCCTGAAAACCAATGGATATCCTATATCTTTTCGGGTCTCAACAATCTTTTGAGAAACATCACCAATTCCTTTCAAGTTTGAAAACTTGATACTACATCGCACATCAATGATGAAATTCTCAAGTTGATCCGAAAGTGCCAAAAGCTCAGTACCGAAGAAGTCTTTAGGATAAAATCGGCCAAGCGGTTTAACTTTTGCTTGTCAAAACTTGCAATTGAGTTGGATGGACTTAGACATGCAACACAAAGAAGCAACTCCGTGTTTACCTCATTACAGTGATTATTTAGCTCTTGGAGTTGACAGTATACAACAACTCGATGCAATTGGGTGTGGTAAGGAGGGCAAGTAGTGGTGAAGAGAATTAGAGACTTACAAGGAAAATTATTTGGTGTGGTCAGTTGTAAGGAGGAGGGCAAGTAGTTAGGCAAAAAATACCGTATACAAGGGGCAAAAATACAAAATTCTAAAAAATATTATACCTATCCTATTAAAATTTGATATCTCAGTGGGGTCAAGTGACCCCACTTGACCCCCCTTGGCACCGCCCCTGATAGTATCACAAATGCGGCTATTAAGCTACGATTTCAAAATATGAAAAATCTTCGGGGTCACTTGTAAAACGTTGTTATAGGTTTTAAATCGATACCTACTTAGCTACTTTTTGTTGGCATTCAAATGTATCTTTTTGTGGTCGGCTATGGACGCGGTTATAGGTTGTATATCTAAGCTAATTTTTGTTGGGCATTTTAGTGTTTCTTTTGGGAGATCAATTGTAAATGAAATTATATATTATTAGTAGATATCTACTTTAACTCCTTTCTATTTCGCATTTTGGAGTTTTTTTTCCTTCTATTATTCTGATTTAAGAATTTGACCCCACTGACATTTAGTTCTGGCTCCGCCCCTGGTGGCTCTCATCCTCTTGAATGGAATTTGTTTGGATGTGTGGGATACAAATTTGAGGCAATCTCCCTCGGCCATTTTAGGAGACTTTCATAAGCAAGTTGCAGCTGTGTTCTATCTCCTCCAACTACTGGTATTGAATTCTGTCTGGTGTTATGGAGGAATAGTCCCCTGGACTTTGCCTGTAAAACAGAGCTTTAGGCTCTGGGTTTTACTATATCAATCTGTGTTCAAGTTTTATGGTTTGGTTTGAAGTTCAGTTAGATTCTTACTAGTAAGCTTTAATTCATAGACATACTGCTGTCAATTTTTATTTTTATTTTTTTGGCAAAAGCACTCAGAAATATATTATACTAACTGATCGAACAAGGTTACAAGAATGTACATGAGATGCAAAACGAGGAGTGGGAGTACCCAACTGATCAAAACCTAAACTAGTCGCCAAAAAGCTGGGCACATTACTATACAAAATCCACCCCTGCTGAGTCCTAGCTACATGTTTGGCCAGAGTTTCTGCTACCCTATTCGCTTCCCGATAACAAAACTTGATGGACAAGCTGCAGAAGTTACTGTACAACCACTTACAGTCCTGAAACAGTTGGGCTAGGCGCCAATTCAGCGGAGGAGTCCTGCAAAATGCATGAAAAACCATAAGAGAATCAGCTTCAATAATTAAGTGCCATATATGGTAAGCTGAAGCTAACCAAAGACCCTCTTGCAATGCCCAAAATGCTGTTGTGAAGTTATATTGCTTGCAATAATGCTATAGACCCGGAAAACAAACCCCCAATTGACCCCGAAAGTGTAAATCAACGGTCCAGAGAATCTGGGCCATTAATTTTCAAATTCTAGGTAAATTCTGGGTGTGTTTTCTGTGTATGTAGCAGTGCTGGCTACGCAAAGAATTACGTTTACTCAAGAAGGAAACAAGAAATTTGCCAATCGTTTAAGAGAATTCTTATAATCACGTATACAATGAGCACGCGGTGAAGTGGGAAGCACACCGGCTTACAGTAGTAATTAGAAATAAAAATTGTAACTGGACACCTACCTGGCAATTTTTTTTCAATATTTTCGAAGATCGGTAAAGAAAATATATAATGAGGCTATGAAACTTGTAAACTGTTTATTTTGGTTTAAAAAAAAACTGTAAGTTATGAGACATTCTGTTTTGGGATTGTATTATGTAGTGGTACTTGGAATTATTGAGCCTAATGTGGCATACTCCTTGCACTTTATGAGTATTATTTGGTCAATATTGTATTTATCGGTATGGGATATTGAAGACACATTTTTGTTTATAATGCATTATCATGTTAAACACCATGGGACCACTTGAAATTCAGAAAAAATCCAAGATTTAAATACCATGGGACCACCTGAAATTCGAAAAAAAATCCAAGATTCAATGATGAAGTTTTTTTTTTTTTTTTTTTTTGTCATTCGATATATATCAGTTGGGGGTTAGCGGGAAAGTAAGTGAGTTAGTTCAATGATGGTTAGTTCAATGATGGTTAAAGTTGAGGATGCAAGAAATCAGAGTTTTTTTTAACCTTTCCTCTCAAGGGACTACCTAAAGATGATATAAGTCAAGATCCTTAAAATGCGGACATAAAGATAAAGATAGCCCAATATAGAATTCACATTTAAGGATAGTGGACGGCTTCGTTTTTTTTTTTTTTTTTTTTGTCAATAAAAAATGGAAAAAAAAAAAAAGAACAACTCAAACTCAAACTCAAAAAAAGAAGAAATAGACTTGGGTATGCAATTGATCAAGGGTGTTTTGTTTGCCTACTTAAAAATTCATTTTGCTTATTATAAAAATTCATTTTTGTCAAATGATGTAATGTATATGCATATATCTCTTTTGCTTAGTCAGAGATTTTTTTTTTTTGTATATAGTTTTCATAATAGACATGCTATATATTATTATTAGCGCTGGATGAAAATTCTGGAGTTGCTCCTAATGTTAAGAGTAGATTATTTGTACCGTTGCTAATGAGGCGAGAAAAGAGTCAAGTTCTCGCATGCCAATTATTATCAAACTAAAAAGGTCAAAGAACGGAAAGGGTTCATCAAAGAAAACATCACAACTTAAAAAAGAGGTGGTTGAAGAACACAATAGTATGCACCACAGTTTGAGCATATCATGAGCCAGTATCTCCTTTGTAAATGGAACTGTAACAATTCACCTAGTTGCCATTAAAACACTACTCCCTCTGTCTCAATTTGATATTCCACCATGAAATTACGTGTAATTTTGAAACTAAAAAAATAATATATTTACCGAAATAATTTTTCTTTTTTTTTTCACCGTATTTAAGTTCTCAATGAGATCAATCAAATAAGATTCATATTGATAAAAAAAAAATTATTTTCATAAGTACATAATTTTTTAGTTTAAAAATTGCACGTAATTTCATATTGGACTATGAAATTTGGACAGAGGTAATACTGCATAAGCATGTTTTCCAAAATATTATGTAGGACAAAATGCAAATAACCTCCCTGTGGTTAACGCCTTTGTCACATCACCTCCCCGACTTCTTGAAATAACCAATTCACCTCCTCACGGTTTTCGGGCTAAAGTGCTACCATTACTTTTTCCTTCCAAACTGACGAAATCGTAGCCCTACTTGTGCCTAATCAGACAAATCAAAGGTGAATTTGCAGCTAAGTTTTGTTTCTTCATGGACCAACCCCCAACAACATTTCTAGACCTGAATCCCTAGTTCTCTCGCCCACCTAATTCTCTCTCCCAGAACACAGATGTATATTTTCTTCCCAATTTTTTGCCCATTACATAACCGCATAACGGAATAGGAAGCTGTGCATAACGGAAGCAGTTCCCACAGCTGGGAACAACGACAAACCCATTCATGAGCGGCTAAATTACTCGACTAGGGTAACAAAGATGCCTCTCCAAGTAATATAATTGTTAAATTTCCAAAGTTTTATATTCAACTTTTGATTGTATGACTTGGATGATTCATAGTTTTTATGAAAGTTTTTATTCTCCCGATATTCTAATGGTGTTTATAATCGCGCTATTAAATGCCATCATACAATGGTTATCAATGCTTCAAGATAGTTTCTGAAATAGATTATAGGACGTGAGACAGGTCGTGCCGCCCATTAAGTCCAGTGAGACAATCTGCGCCGTGTTGAGATAGTCTATATGGAGTGCGAGTCTTGAGAATATTTTTGGGGATTATCAATAGGATTTGCTACCCTACGGTGGTCTGGTTATTAGTTGAATAGAACCATACATTTCGCCACAATTATATTATAAGAGGAGGTTGAATTGAAAACCCTAATCCCTTCTCTCACTTGTTTTCAAACTTTAATCGCTTAACAATTAGTTTAATCAGTTCAAATTCAATCATCCATTTTGTTTTCAAATTTAATTAGAAATCAATTGAAACTGCAGCAATTTAGGTTTTTACTCCCCGCGAACGATCTCAGTCTGAAATCACTATTTTACGGAGTAGTAGTTAACTCCAAGTTTTATAAATTATGTTTTTTTGTATGAAAACGACCTATCAATAGTTGTGTCTAATGGACAACATTAATTTCGGAAGAGGAGGAAATACTTAAGATGATTGGGGAAGGAGAGTTTTTATTTTACATTTAAACTCCAACTTTTTTTCGCTTAAGACAAAATGGCTAGAACATTAATCCATCCCTAATTATACTATTCCATTGAAGGCTGCAAAGATATGTTCATACAAGATTAACTTTGATGCTTTTAGAATTACACATGTGACTAATCCTTACAAAAAAAAATCTAGATACTTTACAAAGATATTATAGAGCTTTTAGATGCTAGATATTCTAGAGCTTCCAGAAACTCGATATTTATATCTCCTTCAATAAAATAACTTTCATCTTTGGGCTTGTTTGGACTTTACTTTTTTGTTTCAAAATACTAAGGCTCCGTTTGTTTCGATGTAAAATATTTTACAATGTTCCATGTAAAATGATTTTGCTGAAAATGAATTTTTTTTTTATTTTCAAGTGTTTGGTTGGCACATGACAAAAATAAGAAAAGAACCCATGTGGCTTTCGTAACCTCAATTGAAAGCCTTTCATAGGCGTTTTCTTCGGCATTAGTCACAGCAAAAACAAATTTCATAAATTTACTACAAATTCTAATGTTGAGGTACAAAATTAATGGTTCATACATTTCTTCGAACACTTGGAATGCTTAAAAAAAATCAGTATGAGAGAGAGAGAGAGAGCAGGTGAACTTGCAAATCTAATGTCAGAAGGAAACCGTAACACAGAACTTTCTTCCGATTGGGGTAATGGTGCAAATTGTTTTACCTTGGAAAACATTTTACTACATTTTTTTCTAGCCAAACAACTGAAAATGGGTAAAATATTTTACCAGAAAATATTTTACGTCCAAACAAACGGAGCCTAAATTTAATTTATGCTTCAACAGTGTTACACCAGTACTACATAAACGACGGACTTGGAGTTCTCGTAATGACCCAAGTCCACTACATCCCCGTAGTGACCTCAATTATGGGCCCTCCGAAAAATTTTCATGAATATTGAGCACGTTATGGGTACAAAAATAATGATCAACGGAGATTGATAGACACACAATTGAGACAAATTTGTCTTACAGACTTACAGTGCATTGGCTTGTAATGTCCAATTAATTTAATTTTTTACATGAATGATCTATTCAAAATTCTCGACGAATTGTATGGTTCTGTTCCCAAATACAGATTATAGAGAGTCCACCATTGATGTCACTATGGGGATGTAATGACTTGAGTCATCACGGGTAGCCCAAATCCACACCACAACAAACGAACCACTACTCCTCACATACACTGGGCCCTGCGTGGATTTTCCTAGATTTATTGTTCTTTTATCTGCCCCTTTGGATTCTTATGTTGACTTTATTAGCCAAGAAAAGATTCTCACAAGCCCAATACACATGCATGAACATATTCTACCATTTTGCTCCATCAAGTGCTATTAGATTACTAGTACTGTTGCTAATGAGACAAGAAAAAAAGTCAATTGCTCGCATATCAATTTTTATGGACCAGATTACATGTATAGAAATTTGGTGCACAGAAAATGCATAAATTGGCTCGGGAACCCATTTTTGGGTCCCACACAAACAATCTGATCCGTTCATTCATCTTAGAATCATTTTTCGGAGGGTCTAGCGAGAAATCACCTCAATTGGGAGTGTCTAAGTGCTCGATCCAAAGCCCACCCCGTTTTATTAAAAAAAAAATTAATGAAACAGGTGGTCTTTGGATTGAGCACTTAGGCACGTCTGATTTAGGTGATTTCGGGGGCCCTCAAAAAATGATTCTAAGATGAATGAACGGCTTGGATCATTTGTGTGAGACCCAAAAGTGGGTCCCCAAACCGATATGTGCATTTTCTGTGTACAAAAATTCTGTCCCTTAGAATTATCAAATTTTTATCAACCTAAAAATGACAAAGAACGAAAAGGGTTCACCAAAGAAAACATCACCACAGTATGCGCCACATTTTGTGCATATCATGAGAGCCAGTATCTCCTTTGTAAATGGAACTATGCACGTTTTCCAAAATATTATGTAGGACAAAATGCACATGACCTCCTTGTGGTTAACGCCTTTGGCACATCACCTCCCTGACTTCTTGAAATAACCAATTCACCTCCTCACAGTTTCGGACTAAAGTGCTACCGTAACTTTTTCCTTCCAAACTGATGAAAGGTGTATTGCATGCGATAAGCTGATAATTGGACTGAATTAAAAAGATTTCAAATTGTTGAACTTTGGTGTAAGATGACAACAATACCCTTTTTCCTCATCTTGCCCAAACAATATGGAAGCAGCCCACCATCAACTCCAACCTTAGCCTCTGCCACTTTCAAACCTCCAATTAATCCAAAATCGTAGCCCTACTTGTGCCTAATCAAACAAATCAAAGGCGAATTTGCAGCTAATTTTGTTTCTTCATGGATTTGTGGTTTTCTATTTGGATTAGATTCGGTCTCTCTCTCTCTCTGGATTTGTATGACCCGTGATCACCACCGCCACCACCATGACCACCACCACCATTACAAGGGAATAATGCGAGCAGATGACAAGATCGACACCCAACAACCTTGCTAGACCTGAACCCCTAGTTCCCTAGCCCACCTAATTCTCTCTCCCAAAATACACATCCGTATTTTCTGCACGATTTTTTGCCCACTACATGACCGCTACGGCTAGCTCACGTGCTTTGGCGCCAAAAATAATTCCAAGAGTCATGACCGCGACACCCGATTCCTTCTACGTATCATTTGATACTCCCGTTTTCATTACACCATTTCCACTACCGCGATTTAAAACCTCGGACTATGAACATTTAATTTCCTTTAATGCACTTCTGATTACAAAAAAATAAAAAATAAAAAACGACAAAAAGGAGAATTTGTCAACTTTTGGGGGTGTTTGGGAGCCCATTTTCTACTTCTCATTTTCACATTTTTGGTTTTGGATGTTTAGGAGACTTGGGCCAAAATGATTTCTAAGAAAATGAGTTTTCCATTTTTGACTTTAGGGAGGAGAAGTGAAAAAGAGGTGGGGAGAAACTTTTTGATTTCTTATTTTCCATTTCTCATTTTCATTAACAAAAAGCCCCACAAAATGGATTTTGTACATATCTCCCAAATACTACTTATGTTGCAAAATGCATTCTGCATATTTCTCCCAAACACTTCTATAAATTCAAAATACATTCTGACCATAATTCAAAAAGTTGAAAAGCCAAAAACTTAAAAATGAAAAACTGAAAATGAGGTTTCCAAACACCCATTGCTCCGACTCGTCTTTTCTATTGTTTGATCAGAATGGACAGAGGGGAGCTACTGTCCCTGGCAAGGGACAACACCTGCTGTCCCCGGCGATTCCGGGGAGTTCCGGTCTCGTGTCGATGATCGGAAACGTTCACATCGAAGAGCTCGCCGAGTAGAACAAGTATACCAAAAATTAGCTCAATCGGATACTATTTAGTACCTGATCGGTACAGATATAACTCGATAATAATGGGTTTGAGTGGGTATGATCTAGTGTTTTGGATGCATTCTCTTCTAGATAAAAATGTTTCGATTAGGTACTAAATGATATCCGATTGAGCTAATTTTTTGTACACTTGTTCTACTCGGCGAGCTCTTCGTTGTGAACGTTTCCGATCATCGACACGAGACTGAAACTCCCCGAAATCGCCGGGGACAGCAGGTGTTGTCCCTTGCGAGGGACAGCAGCTCCCGTATGTCCGATCAGAATTCTCTCGAACTTGTCACTTCACTTTTTTACACACTTTAATCAACCAACCCCCATTCAAACTCCTGTCCCAAGACTCACCCTACAATTACACCTACCTGGCTTCGAAGTACCAACCGATCCAAGTCACCCAACAAAACCCTACCCCACCTCATAACTCCTATATATATATATACGTCCAAATGATCAATCATTTTGTGAGAAGAAATTTTTTTTATTAGCCAAATTCATTTTTTACTTGTGAGAAGAAATTTTGATTGCTTGAACCATGGGCACGGCCGACACTACTCCGCTACTGCTGAATAACATCAACCTGCAGGAAGGAGGAGGAGGAGAAGTACGAGGGAAAGCTGTAGCTGTTGCGAGGGCGTTTGGAGACGAGTCGAAGAAGCTGTGGAAAATCGCCGGACCGGCGATTTTGACGGCCATATTTCAGTACTCACTCGGCGCCTTGACTCAGACTTTCGCTGGGTTTGTTGGGGACCTCGAACTCGCCGCCGTGTCTGTTGAGAATTCTGTTGTTGCTGGGCTCGCTTTTGGGGTCATGGTAAGATTATCATCATCATTTCTGAGTTCCGTCTCGTAATTGTTTGTCTTGTATAATCCCGTTAGAGCGGCCACACATCGGGCTTTAGCTCAAAACTAGCTTGGGTCTTACTAACGTGTATCTATTGGGCACACGTTAAGCACACATACAAACAAAAAAATAAAAATTCTAATACATTTTTTATACTTTTCAATACACTTTCACATATTCATATACATTTTTCACACATTTCAATATATTTTTTCAACTTTAACACGTGCCTAAGCACGCGTTAGCATTTTCCTTAATGGAATGGAATAAGGGCCGGCTGCACATAATTGCATTTGTTTGACAAGGAGTTTTGGCCAAGGAATTTATTTTTTATGAATATGTTTGTTCCCCTGTTTTACTGGTACTAACAAAAACGTCTTAGAAAGTGGTAGCGAAAAAGGATTGGTATTTCCAAAAATAATCTACTACGGCCCACTATGCGAAAGGGACTTTTTGACTTTTTTGTTTATTACGTTTTTCGAGCCAGATTTTTCTCACGAACAATGATAGGTACACACCCTCTCAATCACTCCCTACCACACCTTTGGTCACACGCACATGGGCCCATGGCGACTGCACATCCCCATTTTCTGGCATGTGAGTGAGGGTGTGGTGGGGAGTGGTTGAGAGGGTGTGTACCTATCATTTTTGTTTTCTCACACGTTAGACAACAAAAAAAAGTACCAAAAACCCGAAAGCTAAAAAGGCCCTTAACTGAACGGGACTTATAATTTAGTGGCAACCACACTTTTAAAGATAATTTTCTTTTCTGAAAAAATAAGAGAGAGTAGAATGCTTTCTTTTGAAAATGACAAATGGTCACCTCATTCAGGATTGGCAAGTGTTTTCCATGGGGAAAATGATTTTGGGGCATTGTTGCTATTTCGTTAAAACTTGAGGGGTACTTCATACATAAATTTGCTAGTGGTCAGTGGCGGAGCCAGCATAGGGCTGGGGTGGCCTCGGCACCCCCGGTTTTCAACTTTTTTTATTAATATAATACTAATTTTAAGTATTATCAATATAATTATTTTTTATTATCTTAATAATTTTGGTTTGAATGAATAAAATAACCAGTTATTTTATATTTTGATTTCTCAATTATTTCATGCGTGAAAAATAACGATGTGAGTGTTGTAGTAGCCCAAAGAATAGAGCAAAACAATTCATATA
Organism: Vaccinium myrtillus; assembly: GCA_016920895.1. Taxonomy (NCBI): domain Eukaryota; kingdom Viridiplantae; phylum Streptophyta; class Magnoliopsida; order Ericales; family Ericaceae; genus Vaccinium; species Vaccinium myrtillus. The sequence continues at coordinate 30,987,649 of CM029276.1, read as the reverse complement.
CTTTTAATGCATTATGCTAGAACAATTTCAATGTACCAAGGTGTTATGTTAAAAAACAAAAAATATAATATAACAAATATATGTTTAGATAATAAAAATATGTCTATTAAATCGGGCCCCCTCGGGTCAAAACTCTGGCTCCGCCACTACTGGTGCTGTTTTTTGGTTTGACGCTTGACATGTAAATTTGCGTGAAACGCAGTTGGGAATGGGGAGTGCGTTGGAGACGCTATGCGGGCAAGCATACGGTGCGGGACAGGTCAGGATGCTGGGGGTGTACATGCAGAGATCATGGGTCATCTTGTTGGTCACCGCCTGTCTTTTGGTTCCTGTCTACGTCTTCTCTCCTCCCATCCTCGAATTGGTCGGAGAGACCACCGAGATCTCTGAAGCCGCAGGTACTATATTTATTCTCTCTCCCTATGGATTTGGGACCACTCGATTTTGGCCCCGAAATGTTGAAGGTACAAAGTAGAGCAACGCTTTGTAGAGACGCACATGAAAGAAAAAAAAAAAAAAAAAAAACTCTTTAGTCAAGAGGGTTAGTATGTTTTGTCGGCGGTTTGCTCTCTATAATTAATCAAGATTCAATATTTGAGGTCAAGAAAGTAATTTATTGTGAATCCGTTAGTCCGGACATGAATGTCGTGTCTTTAGCTAAACCGTAGATGGAATTTGTCGAAATCCGAGCAAACTACTTGGACCCTTGAAAAGTACTCCAAAACTCTTTAAAGAAAATTATAACATGTGGACTTATGAGTGGCTGATAGTAAGGCCTTGTTCTCCAATAGATTTTAGGTACATTTTATGAAAATCTCGTAAAATGCAATAAATCAGTTTTAAGTTTAAGCTAGATATTGGAACAAGACCCGTCGTCACACATACAAATTGATGACTCGCCCTCTCTCTCTTTCCCTGTATTCATCTTACAGTTGAACTACTAATTTGGCCATTAAAGGCCACCGCCTAAACTAGTGTGATGTCTCTTTCAATTCTTATAGGAGGGACAAGGCTCAAAAAATCAACTGCAATTATAAAAAGGATAATGATTTTAACACTCTCTTTTTTTTAATGCATTCCATTTTTTGTTTTTCAGTGAAATTTTTATGCGTAATATTTTCGTTAAAGAAAAAGGAATGGAGTGTACTCTGTCAAAAATTGAATTGTGAAAATCATTTTCCTCTTAAAAATAAAAAGAGACCGGAAAATCAATCACTTTTTTATGAAAAGAAAAAGAGATTGGAATATCCTCCACTGGCATGTAGCTCCTTTCCTATCCTCTGCAACTACCTAAAGTAAAAAATCAGAGTGTGAGTGAGATCAATGAGGTCTCTGTAGTAGCAATGTAGAAAATCAGAGTGGAGTGTGTGAGAGAACACTCGTAAAATTATCTGTGTTCAGTGTGTGTGTTTTGTGTGGATCCTTGGGGCACAAAGGAACCGAACTGTTCGCGAGTAGCTCGTGACTCGGTTTATTAAGGCTCGGCCTGTTTATCGAGCCAAGCTCAAATTCTAGTTTTAGGCTCATTTAGTAAACGAGCCAAGCTCAAAAGCCCGAGTCGTTTAAAGAGACTCGTTAAGTAAATTAACCCAAATCGGCTCGTTAAGAGCTCGACTCGTTCGAACGAGCCGAGCCAGAGTACTACAAAGCTCGGCTCGGCTGGTTTGCAACCTCAGTTTTGGGCATTGCCAAAATGCCAACTCAATTGCTTTTGGGTCGACTTTCTAGTTTGGGTTTCAATGTCTAAAGAATGGAATGATCCATTTCTATTCATTGTCTTTTCAAACATTGTCTTTTGGATAAAAGTGCGAAAATGAACAAACTGCGACAATTAGGAACAAAGAGAGGATTTTTTCCAAGAACAAAAAATAAATTTTAAATTTTTTTTTTTTTTGAGGAAATCACTGCCCGAAGAAAAAGAATGAGTGTGCATTTGGTGGGTTTGCTTTAAAATGGTCTATTGGTTGTAGCTGTAACAAGAGGAAGATAGCAATGCTACATACACGACAAAAGTGCAAAGATTAAGAGAAATGTGTTTGGATCTGTGCACTTTCATCTGTGTCCGTACTATTGTTGTTTAAAAAGAGAAGACATCCGTGAAGAGTTGGTGACATTCTGGTGCAGGGAAATTTGCTATAAAGATGCTACCGCAACTATTTGCATACGCCTTGAATTTCCCTATACAAAAGTTCTTGCAAGCACAGAGGAAAGTCTTGGTAATGACATGGGTATCAGCCATAGTGCTGGTGATACATGTAGTCTTCAGCTGGCTCCTGATGCTGAAGCTCGGATGGGGCTTGACCGGGGCAGCAATCGTTCTTAACACTTCGTGGTGGCTCATTGTTATCGGGCAGCTGCTCTACATCTTTGTGACCACATCAGATGGTGCTTGGAGTGGTTTTTCATGGCTTGCATTTGCGGACTTGTGGGGATTCGTTAAGCTTTCTTTGGCTTCTGCTGTCATGTTATGGTATGTGTATCACTTGCTTTGTCAAGATGGTAAATATTTTTATGACAACTAAAATAATCCTTCTAGCATTGTGTTATGATTTGTTGCTGGTAATTGAGCTGAATTCGCAGCTTGGAGTTCTGGTACTTGATGGTTCTCGTGGTGATAACCGGTCGTCTGACTAACCCTTTGATCCCAGTTGATGCCATCTCTATCTGGTATTGTTCTTAATCATCCCTCCTAAATACCCATTCACGCCATTGCGATTAGGTTCCCATTGGAAAGCAAATATCGTAGTCTTAATGAGTACTTGGAACGTTTTTTGGTCAAATTAGATACAAATATCAAAAAAATTATACATGTTCTTACTTCGAAGAACATTTTTATGGTCAAGTGACCCCTCTTGCCACCGCATCCGTAGGGCCTTGATTCTATGTTGTGAGTTTGAGCTAAAGGGATCTGGGGACCCTGCAGCGTACATCGCAACCCTCCATCTTGAAAATCAATGGTCCAAATTCGCTAAAGCTTTCTTACCGGTTAGAAAGAACTTTGACCCGGGAAGAAAGCGTCTGCAAATCCAGACCATTGAAAACACTTTTGGACGGTTGAGATTGGTACACTGCACGGTGCAGCGCATATGCCGTGATGTAGGATCCCCCAAACCATGGCATGATAATGATCAATAGTCACTGTGAATGGAAATGTGGCCCACTTATCACCTAATTTCGAATGGCATTCCTTGAACGAATTGCTTGAGAAAGAGGGAAAATCATACTCCGAGTTAATGATTCAAGCTCAGGACTTCTGAGGAAAAACATTTCCTTTTTCCCTATGTGAGGTTAAATTCCTCTGCTATTCATTAGTATTTGGCTATCTGAATAACATGACTTGCACTACACTCGAATGCTGTCGGAAACAAATCGTTTCAGATTGTATTTGCTAGATTTCACAACATCCTTATAGGAGTAAAATTTATTATCGTCGCGACTCAACTTTCTGTGGAAACACTGGTGCAGCATGAACATTACAGGATGGGATGCTATGATAGCAATTGGATTTAATGCTGCCATAAGGTAATCTTCCCGGCATCTCTCATCTTTCCTCGTCGGGCAACAAATTAGCTTTCCTTTTCCTTGTTTTGTGTTATCAGAAACCAAATAAAAAGGAATCAATGAACTACATAACCAGTGGATATTGTTGTTACAGTGTGAGAGTATCGAATGAACTTGGAGCTGGTAATGCACAAACGGCGAAATTTTCAGTGGTTGTGGTATCCGTCACATCCATGGCCATAGGAGTTGTTATCATGGCTGTTGTGTTTGCAACAAGGGACTATTTCCCGTACCTTTTCACAAACAGTGAAGCTGTTGCTGAAGAAACCACCAAACTCGGGATTTTGCTTGGATTCACCGTTCTTTTGAACAGTCTTCAACCAGTCTTATCCGGTGAGCACGTTCTAAATTTTTTTCCCACCTAGATGTTTAATCATTCACCGGAAATCAGTGACAGTGTTCTAACTATCGTTTTTCTTCTCTATTTTTAAGGGGTTGCGATTGGAGCTGGATGGCAATGGCTTGTGGCGTACATCAATATCGGGTGCTATTATATAGTTGGATTACCTGCTGGAATACTGATGGGATTCACATTCGATCTCGGAGTCATGGTAATATACCAGTGATATTTCCTAATAGCTACATACAAATAATCAAATGCGCGCGTATCAAACCTGGTGGAACAACATATAGGATTTCATTTTCGCCATTGCTCACATTATCTGAATCTTTGTCTGTAGGGAATATGGGGTGGGATGATAGCAGGCATTTGTTTGCAGACAGCAATCTTAATAATCGTAACTTCGATGACAAACTGGAACAAAGAAGTGCGTTTTTCTCTCCCCCTCTCGTCTCCATTTCCTCTTCCCATGCTTAAGTTTTCGCCCGTTTCAATTCACTCCTAAATAATGCTATGTTATTTCTCTATGTATTTGGTTTCAATCCAAACTTCCAAATTAAAAGTGTCTGTATGATATAAATATCCAGGCTTCCGAAGCAGAAACCCGGGTTAGGAGATGGGGAGGTGCAGCTGCAGATCAACATTGATGCCTACAAAACTCAAAAGGAGTCTTTGGGTCAGCAGCAAAAGCGTCTTTTTTGCGGAGAGGAAGCAAACCGGAACAGATTATGGTGCTCTGAAAGTGCTACTCATCTAAATTGAACAAGGGAGGAAGCAATTAACACCATTGCACCTTGATTTCATTGTAAGTGTCGAAGCAGATTCGTCACGGAGATGCATCCGGTGATTGGGTTTTATCATTTAATGAGCTAGCTGGTGTCACCCCATTGAGCTTATGTCCATGAGATTTTGAACTCAAAAATGATGGAATACCATGAGTTAGTTTATTAGTAAGACCATCTTGAATATGATCATTGTATCACAACTACACGAAAATTTCTTTGGTTAAGCAAGCAAAAAAATAACTACACGAATTTTTTTTTACAAAAGATTTGAGGGCTGCACAATGTTTTATGTGTCTCAAGAGGCATCCAGAAAATCTAACCAGATCAATTACTCATCTTGTTTGAGATGGTTGTGTATGCCATGATATTGCTTCAATTATAAATGGGAAAGGTGCTAGGTTTGCTGACGGCCCAGGTACATCGTGGGTACGCCGAAACGGAATATGTTTTGGCTAGCTTATGCGCACCTCAACAAATCTCTTCCATAGTCTGGTCAAAGGCAGATCAACCATGCCGGGAGTAGGAGACTCACAAGAAATTACTCTCTCGACTCTTGTGGATAAACCCCAAGAATCAAACTTTGATCAATTGTGTGGAGAGCTAACTCACCAAACAAAGAAAGAAAACAAACAACTAGCGGAGTAAAAAGAACCAGCCATCCAATGGAAAGAGTTTTCATTTCCAAGCGGGTACCTCGTGGTACCCGTGCGCAGTGCATCCTCCATTTTGATTTTCGACGGTCTGTGTTATGGAGAGAGAAACAGGAGAAAGAGGTTTTCGATCTGGGCCGTCCAATACACTTTTGGATTGCTCAGATGAAGCGCTTGGGTACCATATAGGCTCGGCCATATGGTATCCGCCCGATATACAAAAAAAATTCCATCCAATGCCAAATAAAAGGGTAGATTACACGATTGGTCCCACTAGATCAGTGAAGACTTTATTCTTGTTGTTTCAATTTTATTAATTTTAAAAAAATATACTCCCTCGGTCCCTTTATAAATGTGTTACTTCTTAAATCCAACTTATTAAATAAACATCATCATTACACCTTTCACATCAACTTTTTTCTCCACTTTATACTTTTCACATCAACTTTTACCTCTACTTTCCAAAATTATCCTCCGCTTTTACCCATTAACTCTTTACCCACTAACTTTTCAAAAGGGCAAAATGATAATTGTACAAACTTTTACTCATTAACTTTTCAAACCACACACTTATTTAGAGAAAGCCCAAAATGGAAATGTCTACATTTAAAAGGGACAGAGGGAGTACTACTAAAGTCTCGTTTTTAGCCACCAATTGCTAAAAGTCAATTTTCTAATTTGCTAAAAGTCAATTTATCTCCCATTAGCTAATAGGCCTAAGCAAGGGAAAATTAGGAGTGCCAAACTGCATTCAAACAATGCCGTATGAACGGCCAGCACGGCCTGCCAACCCTTGTGGTCAGCAGGCTCCCCCAATCTATTAGTATCACGTTAATCTGAAATATAATAGGTACACACCACCAATCAATCACACCCTTCTCACGTCCCACACATATGCGAGAGGGGTGGGCATGTATTTAGCACTCCTTCATTATCATTGTAGTCAACCCGGGGGGGCGCCAGCATCGTTCCTACAAACGGTGGCGTGTAGAGCTCGTCGAGTACTACAAGTGTACCAAAAATCAACTCGATCGAATATCGTTAAGTTCCTCATCGGAACGCATATAACTTGAAAAGAATGGATTCAATGGTTTTGATCCAGCGTTTCGGATCCATTAGGATTCATTTGTTTTCAAGTCATACGTGTTTTGATTACGTACTTAACAATATCCGATCGAGTTTATTTTTGGTATACTTGTAGTACTCGACGAGCTCTACGCAATGGACATCTCCGATCGTCAGAACGATGCCGGAGCGGCCACACCGTAACTGCACAGCACAGTGTGCAACACCCCACTCCCATTGTAGTGTACCCAAAATATCACGTTATTATTATACTAACATGCTTGGGATGTATGTAGCATTCCGTTATCATTACAGTGTACCCAAGAGACTTGCCAAACGCTTCTCTTTTTTTCTCTAGAAATATCTTCTCCTCCTTCTCTCTAACCCACCAGCTAGGGTTTGCTATTTGGCCCCCCCTCGTCACCGGTCACCCACCTCCTCCCCTCACCTTTCTTCACCCATTTACTCATCCCCCCCTCTCGATTTCGGATCCCCCCTCCATACACGACCACCCCCCCGCGTTCTTCACCCTCCCCACCCTCCCTCGGATCAGTATTGCTAGGGGAGATCAGTAGTGGGCCAGATCTGGTGAAGTTGGAGCTTGGATGGCTTGGCATGAGGTCCCCGGCAAATTAGTCACCTGATTCCGGTTTAGCGGCCTCCGGCGACACTCTCTTTGGCAGGGGTTTTTTTATTTCTGTTTTTCATTTTCGTTAGTTTTTTTACCCCTTTTTAGGTGGTTTGATTAGCCCCTCTACGGGTGCTTCGTTGATTTCATCTGTATTGTTCTGCTAATGGGTTGAGCTGGGTGTCCGTTTTCGGGATTCTCTACTACTAAATCGATGACGGACTCTACGCCGACCTTGTGTTGGTCTGCCTTGGCAGTACGTGTCTTTGGGCCTGTGAGCCGGTGCGCTGTTGCAGTTGCTCGCGTCTAGATTTTGGTAGTTTTGGTTCAGTCCTGTATTTTGAGATGAAATTGTTTGCCTTTATAGCTGTGAAATGAATTGTCTTGCCTTGTTCAAAAAAAAAAAAAAAACAGTGTACCCAAAATATCACGTTATTATTGTCGCATCATATCATAATACTAAATAAATTAGTAAACTTGCAGGTAGGCATAATTAATCCCATCGTTCAAAATGGAAATTACCGAACTTTACAAGTGATAACATCGGTCAAGATTTGGGAAAAAATAAAAAAAAACATTCAGGTAGCTCTCTGCGTTCTCAATTGTTAGTCCTTTTGAAGAATTGTACCGGCGTTGAAATTATAAGATAATGTATGTCCGTCAATAAATTTTCTGCAATTTTTTTTTATAGCAACTAATAAATTCAAATTAAAACTTATGGACCTTTTCTAAAATAACAAGAAAATTCATCACAAGAATATCCTACCTCTGTCCCAATTTATTTGCTCAGTATTCCTTTTAGAGCTGTCTCAAATTGTTTGCTCACTTTCCTGAATTGGCTATAAAGATTTGACAAACTCTCCATTCTACTCTTTTTCACTACTTTCCAATCCTCTTCACTTTTGCATTGAGGAAATTATTTTGAATTTGCACAAAACATACAAAAAATGAATCACTACATAGAATTCCCAACAATTTTATAAGGGTTGACATATTCAATTGAGCATCCAAACCAAAAAAAAAAAAAAAAAAACTTGAGGTTCAAATTTTTTGGAATTCTGTTTTGAATGGAGCCATTTTTTTTTTCGAATTTAGCACCCCTTTTGTCGATTGGAACTTCATTTTTTGTCTATTTACAAAATGGGAGTGCTAAATTCATTTCTCATCCAAGCTTTGAAAGGTAAGATTAGAAAACCGTGTACTTTTAAAGCCTTTGACTCTGGCCCAGTAAATTTAGAGATTCCTCGTACCGAGCAAACAAATTGGAAGAGATGATTTACTATTTAAATATGGGCACGACTAACGTACAAAGCATCAACAATTAGAAACGGATGAATGGTAAGGAGTTAAATGAATGTTTTTTTAAGAATGAAATCTCTACATCAACTCCGTCACGCCAGTTCATACACCAAGGGCTTTAAATGGGCCTCTCTCTAGTGAACGGTGAGATTGGTCTTTCAAGTTTAGTCAAAGTGCGCGTAAACTGACCCAGAATAAATAAAAAAAATAGAGGGATAAATTTCTACGAATCTTAATATATTATTACAGAGCTACTTTTTCGTGAGGATGGCTACAAGGATGAAAAGTGGTAGTAGTAATAAGTCATTGGTTTATCATATGGGATTTTGAATGGAGCATGTGACAATAATTCTATTACCATAACTCTTTTTTGAATTTTGACTTTGAAGTCCATAAATTTTGCTTTAATCTATCTCTAGTATTCTTATTTTCTATTACAAAATTAAGTACCTTTGAATTGGAATCTCACGATTTATTTCAAAATTTTAAACTAACACCAATCACATCAATTAATTTTTTAGGCATTTTTATACAATTGTTATGCTTTTTAAAAAGAACAATTGAAATGAAGCAACAATATATTTTACGTTTTTATCACACATTTCATAATTAAAATAATGTTGCATTAGGGATGTGGACAGGTTGATTTTGGCAGGTTAGAGGAAAAATTCTCAATCTGCAAACTTGGAAATTGACAAATCAATTGAGTTTTTTCAATAATCTCGTATCGCGGGTTAAGGTGGGTTCTCAAATTTTTAAATACTGTAACGAAAATGGTACAGTAGTACAAAATTAACAAGAGTCATTTAAACAAGATTAATGAAAAGATTAACAATAAAAACTACACACTATAATTTTGCAGTTTAACATTATAAGCATGATATTTTCCAACTGTACAAATATGTAGTAGGATGGCCTGGCTGATGGGTTGGGGTGGATTCATGACGGGTTGAGAAGATTGACTTGTAGTCAACCCAACTCACGCCCACGCAATTTATCACCCACCGAACCCAACCTGTTCATCCTCTCCAAACGTGGGTATGGGTGCAGGTCGGGTGGGTATTGAGACGATTTTGCGGGTTGATGGATTTTTTGCACACCCCTACAGTGTCAATTCTTTCCTTTATCTAAAATACGATTTTTGGTCACCACTACATATCGAATGAACCTAAACTGGAACAAAAATCATTTAAAAACTCATACCAAATGTTGACATTATTCATACGTTAGTTTAATTTTCATCTTGATCTGGTGCATGACACGGGTTATTGCTTGGATATTACGGTAAACAAATAAGTTCTTCAAATTTTTATATCTCATTTTTTCTTTGAATCGCCACGGGTTGATGCTTAACTAGTACTATTATGGTAAACAATGTAAATTTTTAAAATTCTTATATCTCGTTTTCTCTTTGAATTGCATAGCACGGGTTGATATTAGTGGCAAAAGAGTACTCGCAACTCTTCTCCGTTAATCAGCCTTCTGTCACCAATAACTCACATTTTGTTTTACATTATGTTTGGGAATTAAAGAAAATGAGAGAAATAAATGAGAAAATACTTAACAAGTAGCAATGAAAAGATGAGGGAATTTTGAGGAAATTTCACCTTATCCAACACTTAAAGTTTCGCCATTTTCCGTCAATCTTTTCTTCCCAATCCAAACAATGACACAGAAAATTCCCTTCTCCTCCCCAACTTCCAAACAAAACCCTTATTCTCTTTTTAGAACTTATGAAAAGAGAGGAAAGAGAAAATAAAATAATTAAACTAAAAAATGAAACAAAAACAGCAACAAAACTTTACTGTGCTTAATACTCTATCTTTTTTTTTTCTTTTTTCTTTTTATCTCAATCCAAACAAAAGGGGGGGAAACTTCTAAACTTTGCCTTCCCAAGAAAAAGAAAAAAAAGAAACGGGATAGAAGATAATTCTTCTTTTCCCAGGGTCTGTTTGGTACCTAAGGAAAATGAAGAAAGGAAAGGAAAATAATAATAAAAAAAAATCCTCTTTCTTTGATTGGTTTGATAGGAAAAAGAGAAAAAAATTAACTAAACTAAACTATATTAAGTAAAAAATTTCCACCTAACTTTCCTCAATCTTTCCTTCTTGTTTCCTTTCTTTTCTTTTCCTAACTACCAAACAGAGCCTTAGTTTGCAGATCAAAACAAAAAAAAATATAATAATTGTTTCATTGTCAGTTTTGAGATAAAGAAGTTGTATTAAGGTTGTAATAAGAAATTTTACAAAAAATTACTGATGACAAAAAAAAAATGAATGAGGAAATAGTGAATACTTTTAGACAAAAATCTTTCGAGCGAAAAAAAAAGGAAAAAAAAACAATTTTAAGTTTTCGGATGGGAAACAGAAGTCATTGATTGTGTTTGGTTTGGGTTTTGAGTTTTGTTTTTTGTAATGATTAGAGGGAGAAATATGGATAATAATTAAAAAATAGATATTAATGATTGGAGAGAGACAGAGAGAAAAATAAAAATACTCCGTAATATTTAAAAATAGGGGTAATAATTGTATAATAATTGAGAAAATTGGTTCTTGAAAACCAAAACGAACAAGGCAAAGAAGGCTTAAACCAAGAAAACGAAGTCCATTTTAAAATCTACTTTGCAACCACCAATCATGTAGTATCAGTATCGCATAGACTCTTGTGGTTAATAGTGCGTCGAGCAGTGCGTCCCAACCATTATTGAAACTATATAAAGCTGAGAGTCTCTCACACTTTAATGCTGATAACCAGAGTCCCAATTGGGTTCCAATTCCTGTACAAAACCCTCTACTGGCAACTTCAATTTCTTTCCCTATCTCTCTCTCTCTCTCTCTCTCCCCCATCGGGGTTTTTCTTTCTCACGAAGTTTCTCCCTCTACATTGTATCGCGATCTCACCGTTGAATTCTTCTCCTCTTCTTTATAATATTAGTTTCAGATGGATTCATATGGAGACGAATAGATAGAAAAATACAGGGGTTTTGATTGATTACAATGGAAGATTATGCGATCAGTGACGACGATTGCTACGATGATGATTGTGGCTCTTTTGATGGGTTTGAAGAACCTGAGAGCGATGATCAATGTCCGAACGAGGTAGCTTCATCGAGTAAGGTAATTTAATTTCGCTCTCTTTTACACTCTGTTTGGTACAGTGGAAAAGAATTTGCTGGAAAAAGATGGGTATATTGCGATACTCGTTTTATCCGAAACCGTAGAAAGGAATGGAGATTAAGGATTTTTTCTTTATTATAAGCGATAGAAAGAATACAAGGGATTATATAAAACAGGACTCATAATCATTCATTAAGGGAACATATAATTAAACAAATAACCCTCATTCAGCGAAAGAAAAAATCAATCTTTGCTTTGCAAACATTGACCTTTCTTACGGAACTGAAGAAGGGTGATCAACTGAGCTGTTGGTTGGGGATTAAGGGTTTAATTCAATAGAGGAAGTGAAATATCATGGAGAGTTTTACCCCTTTTATAAAGGCGATTGAACATAGATATTGATTGATTATTCATCTTAATAAAAGCATTAGTGCCTTTCATATGATGAACCCACCACTAATAACATAGGGTCCATATGAGAAAGAAAATTGTGTTAAGTGAGAGCGAAAGTGAAACGAAAATCTATTTTCTTTCGTACATTTGATTAAATGGTTTCTTTAAGATTCTCGCGAGGAAATAGTTGGCCTTACTATTTTCTGCTCAAGATGCAATATGCGTCATATGGATCTTGGTAAAATCGACAATAATATGGGGAGGAAGTCTCATAAGAGTTGGGTACTTACACAAGAAGATGAGATAACCTTGTTTTTGGTAAGAAAGTGAAATCTTCTAGCACTTTTACTATTTTCATGCTAATCAAATACTAGTAGGCCTTGTTCTCCAATAGATTTTAGGTAAATTTTATGAAAATCTCATAAAATGAGCATTTTATGGAGAGGTGATAAAATGGAGTTGTTTTCCCAACGGATAAAATGTAGTAGTTTTCCTATAGATTTTAGAAGGATTTTATAAAAATCTCATAAAATGACTTTTACATTTTATGTGTTGAGATTGGAGTGTCATAAAATGTGAGATTTTATGTACCTAAAATCTATTGAGAACAAGGCCTAAGTATATATATATTTTTTCTCGTTCTTACATTTATATCATTTTCACGCTAATCAAGTGTGTGAAAAAGTGGGCAAAAAAAAAAAATATAATGATGCTTTTGTGATGGAAGTCAGGAATTATATAGATAATTTGAGTGTTGCAATTTGTGAGTTTAATTGGTCCAAACAGAGACTAATCAAGTTCCCACATGTGAACTGTTCATGTATGAGTCAAGATTTCTCGAGATGTGTGTATTCTTTTGATATTTCTTGCATAAAGAGAGCTTACAATCGGGCGATCTTCTTTCAACTTCTGCAGGTAATCACAAAAGATTCTCTTTTGGCTGCACAGGTAAGACGTAATGTCCAAAGCTTCTAGTGTGTGATTATGCTAGTAGAGTGTCATAGTTATCCTTTTGTGCTTTTGTTTTCATTGAGGGATGTGAACCGCTGGTATCCTGTCATGCAGAGGGATGACTTGAAAAGAGTAATGGACTTGCTGTCTGTGAAGGAACACCATGCACGAACCTTACTTATTCATTATCGTTGGGATGTCGATGTGGTGTTTGCTGTGTTTGTAGAGAAAGGGAAAGAATGTTTGTTTAAGGAAGCTGGTGTGACGGTGGGGGAGCATAATGACATATCCTCGGTCCATTCTTCATCTGGAGACGTAATGTGCATAATTTGCATGGAGGATATTCCTGTCAATGAGACAACAACAATGGACTGTGGACATTTTTTCTGCAATGAGTGTGAGCACTTCACTACTTGTCTCTTGTCTCGTCCTCAATTGCAAAATTATTCGATGGACATAAGTAAACATCACAGTTATATGCGTAATGAAAAAGCATAATTCTATGCATGCTCTGTTAACATGGGGTGGACTTTGAGAAACAATCTTGAATGCCATTTGCCTCGTGTATTCCATTAGACATCTAATTTACCACAGTTGCAACTGCTCGATGTACCTTCTTTTTCTCGATTCAAAAGGCAACCGGTTGTTATAACGGTAAATTAGAGAAATAGTGCTTATAAGTTATAACTGTAAAAAGGATATGAATATGTAGCAGGCACTTGGATTTTGTCCTTTAACAAAGAGTCTTGACTGGGACAATGAGTACACAAGAATCACATACAATGTGGAAGGATAAATGTGATGGGCATGGTTACTGTCTCTATTCTCTAATTCTGACGTAGTTTCTAACACAGTTTTTCATTAGTGACATCTAAAATGTGTGGGTTGAGAATCTTTCCTCTTTCCTATTAAGCCTTGTGCAAGTTGCAGTATGCAGCTCTTATTAATGATACGCTGCAGTAAATATAAGTTGTACTTACTCCAGTTTTATGATTCTTATGGTTTGAGGAACTATTTTCTCGTCCACTTTTGGCATTAACATTGCCGTTTTTTTAGAACACAATCTAAGCTGTCTCCTCATCTCTTTGTGAAGGTTGGACAGAGCATTTCATTGTGAAGATAAACGAGGGCCAGAGTAGACGCATTAGGTGCATGGCCCACAAGTGCAATACAATATGTGATGAAGGGAAAATCAGAAACCTGGTGTTTAAGAGGAATCCTGATCTGGCAGAGAAATTTGATCGTTTTCTTCTAGAATCTTATATTGAGGATAATAAGAAGGTACAATGGTGCCCTAGTGTTCCCCATTGCGGAAATGCGATACTTGTTGAGAATGACAAATATTGTGAGGTTGAATGTGACTGCGGCATGCAATTCTGTTTTAGTTGTTCATCAGAAGCGCACTCACCTTGTTCATGTCTGATGTGGGAGCTTTGGATGGGCAAGTGCCAGAGTGAATCTGAGACTGTTAATTGGATTACAGTCCACACAAAAGCCTGCCCTAAATGTCACAAAGCAGTTGAGAAGAATGGAGGATGCAACCTGGTACATTGTGTATGTGGACAACCTTTTTGGTGAGAACTTTAATCTTTTGCGTTGGGGTTGGGGGACGGGGTTGCACGTATTTCTTTTGTTGGATAGTCTCCTAGAAGTCTATTGCTTGTCAATCCTTTTTGTTTATTGATCGTGTTGTGCTTCTTCTTGTGATGTTTTACCTAATTGATAACAAAACATGAGAGAAGCAGCAAAACACCATCAATAAGCGAGGTAAAAAGTGACATACAGCTCTGGATTGGCAAGCATTGCATTTTTAGGAGACTGTCCGACGAAAGAAATATTTCCTAGTAGTGGCAGGATTTTACATTACTGGGGGCAGCTATTGAACATAATCCTGACAGAAGAAAATTAGGGATAAAATAAAATATGAAAATATAGGCTTTTCGCCATTAAAAAAAAAAAACAAATACATTAGCTACAAAGGTTACTGTGTAAACTTTTGCAGTAGGTCGTGATGAGTTTTCATGTTTTAAAAGTTTGCATCATAGTCATTTCATCAATGCTATCAAAGATGTTACTCCATGCATACAACCGGGCTATCGCCCGATTTTCAAGTCAAACTTTGGGGGCTATAAATGATTTTTAGTAATAGCTTTAGAAGGAGCAAATTGTTATTCTCCGAAAATTTATATTCATTTGTCAGTGCAGTTATTGTAGATATCTGCCCCAGCTGGGCCTATATTGGCTTTCCCTTGGATGCGAACTCTTCTTTTCAAAGATGTATTTCTAGAGAAACTAGATTGCTCATCATGGGCCCAAAAGACCATTCTCCATGAGTTTATATGAATTTTCAGTCTTTAGAGAAGAAAAAGAAAAACTTGTTAGTGGCTAGGCAGTTTTTGTCGGCTATCGCGTGAACTTAATGGAACTGTCACTACCATGACTCCATGTTACTTGTTAGCATTGAATTAGTGTTGATTGTTGGAGAACTTTTGTTTCTTTTCTTGAGCATTCAGAATAATAGTTTGCCTATACTTATGTGGGAGAAAGTTCTTGTGATGAAGAATGTTAGTAGTTAGAAAATAAAATTCTGTTTATAAATGGGTGCTTGTTTGATTCTTGTTTCTTTTTTCTTTTCTTTTTTTCTTTCAGTTGGCTGTGTGGTGCAGCCACAGGTTCAAATCACACATGGACCTCTATTGATGGTCACAGTTGCGGCCGGTATACAGAAGACGAGAAGAAAAATTTAGAGCGTGCAAAAAAGTACCTGTGGCGCTACATTCACTATCACAATCGCTACAAAGCTCATTCAGATTCTTTAAAAGCTGAAGTTCAGCTGAAGGAAAAAATAAAGATGAAGATTTCAAAGTTGGAAACAAGAGAATCCGCACACCGAGATCTCAGTTGGGTGGAAAATGGACTCCACACACTCTTCCGATCTAGGCGGGTTCTCTCGTATTCCTACCCGTTTGCGTATTACATGTTTGGCCATGAGCTCTTCCAGGACGAAATGACAGATGAGGAAAGGCAAATAAAACAAAACTTGTTTGAGGACCAGCAGCAACAATTTGAGGCAAATGTGGAGAAGCTCTCAATGCTTTTGGAAGAGCCATTTGAGGTGTATGCTGAGGATGAATTTACAGAAACAAGAATGAAGATCCTTGCTCTGTCTAAAGTGGTGGATAACCTCTGCAGAAAACTGTAAGTCTTAAATCCCATATTTCTCATGGAGCAATTGTGCATTAGTAGTTCATCTTTGATTAAAGCCACAACTAGGGAAAGAAATTATAAATATTATGTTTTCCAGTGTATTAGGCCTTCATGTTAAAGAAAACTATTGCTGAACTTACCTAATTGAACACTTCGAAGTAGAGATTGTTTTTGTGATACCCCATCCCACATCGAAAATCTGCATGGGTGATCTTGGGCATATGATAAACCATGTAAAATACTACTAATACCTTGGGCTTAAGCATTTTGGGCCATGGTGTGTCTTGTGGATCAAAATCAAGGTACTAGGCTAGTGGTCTACATGGGACGTTAAAGTTTGACACCTAAACTTTGAAATAAGCCATGAAAATTAGTTTTATGTCGCAAGTGCAATTGGAAATTGGATTGAGGTGAACCTAAAATGCAAGGGTAGTGATAACGCCAAAATTGTTTTTGATTGTGCCAAAACACTAATGCATAAAAGGCATGTACATTGCACATAAGTACAAGCATTTTATGCATATTGGAGTTTTGGCACAATCAAAAACAGTTTTGGCATTAACATTTGCTAAAATGCAATACAAGTTGATTTTTTTATTAGTTTATTTCCTGTGTGTGAAGCATTCCCATGACGTTGATAAGCTAATTTACAGAGAGGCTATTTGCAGGTATGAATGCATTGAAAATGATTTGTTGGGCACTCTCAGTCTCCGGCATGCAACCCACATTATAGCCCCTTATAAATCAACGGGTGCGGAGAAAGCATCCAAACTTGCTTGAGAAAAGTCTGCCAACATGGTATGGACTATGGATACATAAACTCCTCTATGACTTTCGAATATGCCACCACCTGACGGTTTGTTCTCTATTGGCTATGGTAATTGATGGTTCAAGTATGTGCTAATGTCAAGAACTGTGTAGTGCATCTGTGGAAAGCTACTGACATACATAAATAGGAAGCAGAAGCCTTATTGTTCTCAATTTGCGAGTAGATCCAATTGACAACGGCTGGCAGCTCGTTCTTGTGATCCAGTTGAAGAACTGTGGCCGAAGGAATAACAGGCTGCTTAGGATTAACCTGCTCTACCTTATACTCACCTATTAGCAATTTTAGTTTATTTTGGAGATCTTTATGGTGTATATAGCCTTTCCTATGCAGAAGGATGTGCATATCATTATAGTTCACAATAATTTTAGACACAGGGATCACGGAGAAGTTTGTTTCTCTTTTCTGAAGATTTGAGCGATGGGCAATTTTGTTGTGGCTTTTGCCTTATTTTGTGGGGTGATTGTCAGTTGGATCTGGTCAAGGACATAAAGCTCATGCTATCTTAATATTACTACTATAATTTATTTTGGTGTTTGACTGGATTTTATGTGGTTTCTTGTCGTATTGGAAAGAATCTTATACGTTTACTTGTGTTGAAAATTATTGGGTTGTCCCGATGGCATTGCTACGTAGTGCTCCCGCATGTTACTTCCGGCGAATGAGAAACTGCAACATATACAATTTGGGCCACTCGTGTAACGTAAAATTTATTGCTACGTGATTTGCCAGGAGTACTAGGTCCCACTAGTTAAATTTATTGTTAGATGATTTGCCAAGAGTACTACGTGAACAATGCCACATGCCCACATGACATCGTCTTCTGGGATAATTATTTACGCTCAGCTTTGGTTGTAATTGCCTATTTGATGTGCGAGGGGACTTGCGGGGTCAAAGTTCCGGATACCTAGACAGGAGAAAAGGTGCCAAATTTTTGCCATCTTCACTGGTTCTGTATGCACAGGGTAGAAGAAGAGAAGTGTTAGAGGGAGAGGGGGAGTGGTATTCCATGGATAATTACACGTTCTGTTTTTTATTCCGTTTTTTATTGGAAATCGTACTAAGAGAGAGGGGTTGGTTTTGGAGGCTCATTAACCGATTTGCTTTTTTTTTAAAATTTTATTAAATAAAACGCGTGTTTTCGAACTTTATTCCCAAAATACGTAAAAAAGTGTTCAACAAACACGTTTTCTCGAAAACGTTTTTTGCTTACACGTTTTCGAGTTCAGCAAACACGTTTTCGTCTTTATCGAGGCTCACTACAAGTTCCCACCATCCCTATCTCTCTCTCTCTCACACACACACACACACACACACACTCTGACACTGCATATATCTGAGTACCCTCGCCATCTCTCTTTGTGATATGCATATATCTGCAACTTGGATTTGGGCAGTAGAACAGTTTCTGGAGAAGAAATAAAGAACCATCTTGTAATTGACCAACTCTTCTTCTCTTGGACCTCCCTCTCAATGGTTTCTGGAGAAGAAATAAAGAACCATCTTGTAATTGACCAACTCTTCTTCTCTTGGACCTCCCTCTCAATGGCATCGGATATGCAAAATACAGAAAAGGAAATGACTTTAAACATTTATGGATTGGTCAACACTGGCCTAACCTAACTATAAGGAGATGAATTTGTGTATTTCATCGTGATTATGTATAGAAACCTAAATCAACAATTTCCTCTTAAATTGAATCAACCGAACTCATCTGATTTCAAGGACCATTTCAATCGATCAGAGTCATTGCGCGGACGTTGGTCTCTGGGTTTGGACCAGGAGAGAGAGAGAGAGAGAGAGAGAGAGATATGAGCGTATTGGGTTTTCGATTGTTGGGTGCAACCTTGTTCCTGTCATCTGCTCCTTGAGAAGGCAAATCAAAGATTGCTTTTCAGTATTCGTCCAAAAAATTGTTCACATGAAAACATTTACAAAGCACGCTGAGGTGCAGACAAAGAGGAAGGAGGAAAATATTCTAAGTGGGAAAGCGTGGTTCCAGATCAGGACTTCGGAAGTTGTGTTTGCAAAACACGTTTTATGAAGGCACGTGTGGTAAACACGCTTTCAAACCGGATTGGGATCAACTTAATTTTTTCGATTAATCCTTTGTACGAACCCACTATGAAAGCGTGTAACCAAAAAACGTTTTCTAGAACACGTGTTTGCTGAACACGTTTTCACGTAGTATGAAAATAAAGTTCGAAAACACGCATTTTATTTAATAAAGTTTAAAAAAACGCAAATCGGTTAATCAGCCGGTTTTGAAAACGGTACCTAAAAAACTGACCAACCAGAACTAATTTTCATTCCGAAGAGTACTAAGAGGGCTAGAAGCCTGGAATTGTATACTCCCTCCGTTCCAAATTGCCGGTTACCTTTCCTTATTTAGAATCTCTTATATCTTCTAATTTATAATACTTTTTATATCCAATATGGATCTTGTTTGATAGATCTCAATTGGTTTTATTAAACAAAATTTTTGAAATTATAAAAAATGTTATAAATTGTGAAATATAGACAATTGTTTGAGTGATACGACTACCCAAAATTAACCATTATTTTAGAACGGAGGGAATATTTATTTACTCCTATTTTTTATAAGTAGCTGGAACCGTACATTGTGCCTTGATTCGTATGCTAAAAATAAATAAATAAAATGCACGCAATGGAGATTGGTTTAAAATCTAAAAACTGGATTATTGGATTATTCGTTGTCTTTATTCAAATTTTTTTTGCATTTGTTAGTTTTGTATCAAGATTTTGTGGTTTTTGGATTCCTCTCGACGAGACGAATCTAACAAGTATAAAATTATGGTCAAAACTCAATTTTTTTTGAATAAAGCCAAAATTAAACCAATAAACTGGTTTATTTTGGTTTATTTTCGGCTTTACTCAAAAAACTATTACTTTTGACCACAATTTTATACTCTTTGGATTCGTCTCGACGAGAAGAATCCATAAACCACAAAATCTTGACGCAAAACTAACAAATGCAAAAAAAATTTGAATAAAGACAAAACGAATAATCCAATAATCTAGTTTTTGGCTTAAAAGCCAAAAACTAGATTATTGTAAATATTGTCCTGTCGTTAATTTTAAGCCTGGACACTTAATTTTTTTAAAAAAATCATGGAGAGCGTTGACCCCTTTTTGTTGTTACCAGACTAAATTAGTGCCTTCAAGTGTGAAAATAGTGGCAAAAAAAATAATCAAAGATGTTATTGTGGAATACCGTACTTATACGGATAGCATTTGAAGAGACTCTTAAATTATGGGTTTCGCTAGTGGACAGTGAGATTGATCTCCTAAATTAGTTGAGGTATGCGTAAATTTGTTGAACATATGGTTATCAAAATAGAGGAGATGTGACTCTTACTCCATCTAGTTATTTTTTCAAATCCAAATTCAAACCAATTAGGTTTTTTTTAGCATGGTTTGGTCTGGTTTAAAAATTAGAATCCGTATCAATGGTTTGGTTTGTGGATTTACATTCATGGTTTTTTCAATCCGATCCGAACCATGTATGTATATTTTGATAGATCTCAATTGATTTTATTTAATGAGGGGTTTTTGGTGTTTTGATGCTTTTAAAAATTGTTTTTGTGAAATAGCCGTCAATGTTTCAAAGGTGTTTTCCAAGGTCTACGGGAAATCTTCAAAAAAAAATACGGGAAGGGCTTGATCCAAGTAGTTTTCAAAAAGTAAACCATTTTTTAAAACGGAAATCAAGCCCTTTATTTTTTTTGAAGATTTTTCGCGTGGACCTTGGAAAACATTGAACACATTGACGGATCGGATGTCAAAAATATCGGGAAGTGGAGTCCCGGATCCGGGACTGGAGATTGATATATATATATATATATAAATATATATAAGCCATAGTCAACTAACTTCCTAATTTATTTTATTCATTATTCCTTCTCTGACAAGATTTTATTTTGCTTAAGATTTACAACTTATTCCCCTAATTCCAATACACCAATAGTGGTTTAGTCATAGCAAATAAATTCGGTGATTGAAATTCTATATTCCAATTTTGATTCCACAACACGTTTCTATTTTCCAAATTTCTATACATGATTCGGTCGAAGCCTATTCCTATTCCTTGATTTCCTTCATTACCATGAGTAATTACACTAAATTTCTATATATGAGGACCTCTTCGTATTCTATATAAACCGAACGTAGTAAAACTAAATTTTAAGTACTCTAAATAGTTTACGAAAATAATATCTCAATTTTAAGCAAACCATGGTTCGAAACCGAATCCGAACCGTATTTTGATAGTTTGGATTGGTTTGGTTCTATGCCCTTCGTGGGTTGGTTTGGTTCTCCAAATTCATAATTGAGGTATGGTAGTGGTTTGGTTCTTGGTTTTATCAAAATAACCAATCCGGTCGACGCTCACCCCTACTAGTTATATCTCTTAGCTTCCAAGCAGGGGTGACTCTTACCCCATCTTGTTAAAGACCTAGCTTCCAAGCAAGATCGGCTCCCTGAGGTCTCAGGGGTGGCTCCCTGAGTTCGAAAAATGTGCTAAAATTTTGCATGTTTTTGCATATTATTTGATATTTCTTTTATATTGTTTGCATTAGCTAACCACCAAAGTTTGAAGAATACACTAAAAATTTGTATATTTTTGCACATAATTTGGTATTTCTTTCATATTGTTTCCATTGATTTAGTCATACAAAATCATCAGTAAATGAAAACTTTCGAATTTGTGAGCAATTAGATCATATAGCTCAATATAATAAAATAAACTAAGCCCGACAAGTTTCAATCAAAATAAATACCTCTATTTTATATAGTATTTTGCATAAACCATTGGTTAAAATCCTGCAGCCGCTCTTGCTTCCAAGGGGAAGGTCTACATTTCAAGTCTATGGAGAGACTTCAAACTCATATTGACTGTTAACACATGAAACTTCCCACTAACCCCCATTGAAACTTCCCACTGGACAAAAAATGAACAAAAATGATATCATATGGAAAAAAAAAAAAAAAATAAAAGGCCCTAAAATTAGTAGTTAGGAGCCCACACACTTGTGTGAAAATGGTATTTTTTTGATGTATATGTATCATTCTTTGAAAAATAAAATGCCCTAAAATTAGTAGTTAGTACGAAAATGGTACTTTTTGATTTTCCCAAGTGACATCAACACTCTTCTTTATCTCTTAGTGAAATTTTTATACTTAAAATTTCATAAAAGATAAAAAAGATTTGTAGATATCAATTTTGAAGAATGGCGTAAATCATTCCCCCTTGAAAAATGGCGTATAAACATTAACTGAAAAAATAAAAACAAACACAGTTGGGGTATATTGAGAGCAAAGAGCAGGTTTAATAAAACTTGAAGGGGCTTTAGTGTAATTTTGACTGACTATTTATTTCTTTATGTTTTTTTAAAGAAGACTTTGACAGGGAAATGTAGTCAAGAAGGCGCCTGATCTTTTCCGACCATTCATTAGTCTCTCTCTCTCTCTCTCTCTCTCTCTCTCTCTCTGTGTATTTCTCTCCTAGATTACCTCTGCTCTCCGTTGTTGTGAAAAACTATATGTGAAATTCAAGCAAAGAACCAAAGAAGAAAAGTTGTACAACGCGATGAATGCTTCGTGTCCATCCCAGCAAAGTCATGATCAGATCACTTCGGAGTTCGCTACATTTTCGGATTGCTTAATTAAGGTAGGATTACACTAACTTAGTTAATTACTCTTATGTTGTATTTAATTTGGATGATCTGAATGTCTGTTATGATTAGTGAATCTGTAGAAGGACTTTTTGGGAAACTTGATGCTGTTGAAATTGATACATCACATGTGTTTATAAATGTATGAGATAATTTAGAAGTTGTGTGATGTGTTATTATGCTGGAGAGAAATTCCATGGAAAACTCAAACGAGCCGAGCCGAGCTTTGTAGTGTTCGAGCTCGGGTCTTTAGTAAACGGGCCTTTAGTAAACGAAAATTCGAAAATGAACGAGCCAAGCCCTTAACGAATGAAGCCAGGTAATTTACTTGATGAGTCTCCTTCAACGAATCAAGCCTATACAAATGAACATTTAGCTTTTGCGAGCCGAGCCAAGCTTTAGCGAGCTCGTTTACTAAACGAGCCTAAAACTCGAGCTCGCCCGATTACTAAATGAGCCTTAACAAGCCGAGCCACAAGCTGGTTGCGAGCAGCTTGGTTCGTTTGCAACCTTTTATTTAATCTCAAGACTATTTATTTAATCCTTGGTTTTGTGAATGTGAAATATACTTGATTTTGTGAAAAGGTTATATTGAAGATGTTTAAGAGCTACATCATGTTTCTAAAGCACTTGATCATTGATACAAGACGTTATTGTGAAGAATCCCAAAATCTCAATGTTTTCTTCAGTTGAGAAACTGTGAGATATGGTGTGCTTTCAAAATAGTATGTAGTGAATTTATTTCGAGTTGGAAACTTTTGAGAGGATATTTTGTTAAATCTTGAACTTGAAAGTTTCATTTTGGGTAAGAGATATGCATGCGTATGTTGTCTGCTGTAAGGAGTTATAACTAAGTGTTTTGAAGGGTCAAAGATATGTTTTCAGCCGTTTCCGTCTGGACCTTCCGTCCAGACTTTGTCGGAACAGAATTCTAGCTTGCTGTAATTTTTGTGCTGACGCAATATTCGTTCAGAAAGAAATATTTTTTAAAATTTGTTTTTGTTCCTCCCTCTTTCTTATGAACTTTTGCTAAAGAAAAAATTAAAACTTTGCAACATGCGATATATGAAGGAAAAAAATTGGTGCTGAAAAAAAGTGGGGTGTGACAGTACAATTGTTGCGAATTTGAGGCTTTTTAGTGAGTGCGAAGGGCAAACGTTGGTTAATCTAGTTCCCACTATTGTATTTGTTTCTATCTTTTTTATGTTTTGAGCAATATGACATGTCACAGAAGATTCTCTTTTGGCTGCACAAAGAATGCTTATAGTCGCTTGCTGTTCTTTCATCTTCTGCAGATAATCACAGAAGATTCTCTTTTGGCTGCACAGGTTACACATAATGTCTAAATCTTGTAGTGTTTGATTGTTTCAATAGAGGACATGTACGTATGTGCTTTTGTACTTTATTTTCTGTGAGGATGTGAACCACGGGTACTCTTTAACACAGATGGATGACTTGCAAAGAGTAATGGACTTGCTGTCTTTGAAGGAACAGCATGCACGGACCTTGCTTATTCATTATCGCTGGGATATCGATAATGTCTTCACCGTGTTTGTTGAGAAAGGGGAAGAATGGTTGTTTAAGGAAGCTGGTCTAACGGTGGAGGAGCATAATGACCTATCCCCAGTTCATTCTTCATCTGGAGACATAATGTGCGACATCTGCATGGAGGATATTCCTGCTAATGGGACGACAACTATGGACTGTGGACATTGTTTCTGCAATAATTGTGAGCACTTTATTACTTGTTTCTTTTCTCTTCCTCAATCACTGATTCTGTCAATGGATCTTATGGCAAAATTGTTGTCAGTTGACATAAAGTAACTACTCCAGATGCATAAGGAAAAATATAATTGTATGCATATTCAGTTGATGTAGGGTCTACTTCGACAAACAATCTTTAACACCCTTTGCCTTCTGTATTCCATTAGACTACTAATTTAACAGAGTAGCAACTGCTCAATGTACCTTCTTTTTCTAGTTTCCAAAAGGCAACCTCTTGGAATAACGGTGAATCTAAATCATTTAATCAAGAGAAATAATGCTTATAACCGTGAAAAGGATATTGCTCCTTCTACGGCATTAATGATACACTGCAGTAATCAGGTGTCTTTGATCATAAAGTTGTACTATATTTTGGTTTGGTGACTATTTTCACCTCAGTTTTTTATATAAGACAATCTAAGTTGTTCAGTCGTCTCTTTGTAAAGGTTGGACAGAGCACTTCATTGTGATGATAAACGAGGGCCAGAGTAGACGCATTAGGTGCATGGCGCACAAGTGCAATACCATCTGTGATGAAGGGAAAATCAGAAACCTTGTGTGTGCGAGGCATCCTAATCTGGCAGAGAAATTTGATCGTTTTCTCCTACAATCATATATTGACGATAACAAGATGGTAAAATGGTGCCCTAGTGTTCCCCAATGCGGAAATGCGATACGTGTTGATAACGACAAATATTGTGAGGTTGAATGTGATTGTGGTATGCAATTCTGTTTTAGTTGTTTATCAGAAGCACACTCACCTTGTTCATGTCTGATGTGGGACCTTTGGATGAGGAAGTGCCAGAAAGAACATGAGACTGTTAATTGGATTACAGTCCACACAAAATCCTGCCCTAAATGTCATAAACCAGTGGAGAAGAGTGGAGGATGCAACCTAGTACTTTGTGTATGTGGACAACCTTTTTGGTGAGGCTTCGATCGTTTTCTTCATTTTATTTGCTGTGGGGTTGGGGGTTGCATGCATTTCTTCTGTTGGATAGTCTCCTCGAGGTCTATTGCTGGTCAATCCTGTTGTTTAGTGATGGTGTTGTTTTTAGCTAAAACATCAGAGAATCAGCAAAACACCATCAATAAACAAGAGAAAAACTGACATATAGCTCAGGATTGGCAAGCATTACACTTGTAGGACTTTGTCCGACGAAAGAAATCCATGCAACTAGTGGCAGGATTTTACATTACTAGGGGTTAGCGCAATTATTACAAAAAGAAAATTAATGAGGTCACGAGAATCATAGCCTTTTTGCATATAAAATAAGCAAAACTAATGCATTTGTAGCAAAAAGTTTCTGATGTAAACTTTTACAATAGATTGCGATGAATTTTCATGTTTTAAAAGTTTGCATTGTAGTCTTTTTATCAATGCCATCAAAGATGTTCCTCCATGCATACAAACAGGCTATCGCCCCTACTTCTGAATAAAACTTTAGGGGCTAAAAAATATTTTTAGTTTAAAAGGGGCAATTTTAATTCTAAGACTAAGAAAAGTATATCTCAGTGCAGTTATTGAAGGAATCTGCCTCCATTGGGCCTACGTAGATGTATTTATTCCCTTTGAGTTTATATTGATTTTCAATCTTTAGATAAAAGAATTGTTAGCAGCTAGGATTTTTGTTACTTGTTAGCAATGAGATGGTTTTGATTGTTGGAAAACATTTTTTTTCTTTTTCTGAGTATTGCGGGAATAAAAGTTTCCTTATATATAAATGGGAGAAAGTTCTTGTCGCATTATGATGAAGAATGTTAGCAGTTGGAAAATGAATTCGTGATCTTAAAGGGGTGCTTGTTTAATTTTCTTGTTTCTTTTCACTTTTTTCAGTTGGCTGTGTGGTGCAGCCACACGTACAGTTCACACATGGGACTCTATTGATGGTCACAGATGTGACCGGTATGGAAAAGACCAGAAAAAAAATTTAGAGTGTGCAAAGACATACCTGTGGCGCTTCATGCACTATCACAATCGCTACAAAGTTCATGAAGATTCTTTGAAAGCTGAAGTTCATCTAAAGGAAAAAATGAACATGAAGATTTCAAAATTGGAAACTGGAGAATCTGCATACCAAGATCTCAGTTGGGTGGAAAATGGACTCTCCACGCTCTCCCGATCGAGGCGGTTTCTCTCGTACTCCTACCCGTTTGCGTATTACATGTTTGGCCATGAGCTCTTCCAGAATGAAATGACAGAGGAGGAAAAGGAAATAAAAAAGAACTTGTTTGAGGACCAGCAGCAACAAATGGAGGCATATGTGGAGAAGCTCTCTATGGTTTTGGAAGAGCCATTTGAGGCCTATGATAAGGATAAAGTTAAAGAAACTGGAATGAAGGTCATTTATCTGTCTATAGTGGTGGATAACCTCTGCAGAACACTGTAAGTCTTAAACCCCTTATTTTCTCATGGAGCAATTGTGCCCTAGTAGTTCATTTTTGTTAAAGAAGTATAATGCCTGAGAATTACTGCCAAAATTACCAAATGAATCATGTCAAAGTAGATATGGTTTCATTCCTAAATTTGGAAGCAGAGTCGTTAAAATTTGTTTCATGAGGAATTGAGCTTATTTTAAGTGCAATGAGAAAATGAATTAAAATTCAATGCAATGGGAGTTTATTTCTTTTTATAAGTTAATTACTTGTGTGTTAAGCATTCCCATAAGGTTGTTAAGTTCATTTACAGATAATAGGCTATTTGCAGGTATGAATGCATTGAAAATGATTTACTGGGCCCTCTCCAGCAGGCAATCCACATTATAGCCCCTTATAAATCAACAGGTGTGCCGAAAGCATCCAAACTTGCTTAAGAAAAGACTGCCACGATGGGTATGGATGACGGATGCATAAACTTGTTTCTGATCTTTCGACTATGCCATTGCGGAACGGTTCATTCTCTATGGTAATTGATAGTTCAAGCCTGTGTTTATGTCAAGATAGCTAGTACTGTATCTGTGAAAACGAACGGACGTGCATATATAGGAAGTGGAAGCCGTAGTGCATCTGTGATGGCTCATTCTTGTTATCCAGTTAAAGAACTGCGGCCGAAGGAATCACTGACTGTTTAGGGCCTAATAGTTTCCCTATTTCAGCAATTTAATTTAGTTTGGAGATCTTTATGTTGCCTTTTCCATGGGATTTGTTTATGCTGAAAGATGTGCATATATCAAAGTAATTAGACCCCGGCATCATTTAGAAGCTTGTTTCTCCTTCCTGATGATTTGAACTGTGGGCAATCTTTCTGAGAGCAGAAAAAATCTAAACAGGAAATAACAAGAAGGGGTACTTTGGTGACCAGATTATGTTTTAGGTACCAAGTTTGTACAAATTCTTTCAATGTAGGAGTATTAGTAACACATCACATCACAATAGCATTGCTCAACTAAAGAGTATGTTTTTACGCAGGGCCGGCCTAAGATATTTGGATAGTGGATACCCTAGGCCCAGCCTAAGATATTTGGATACCCTAGTCCCAATTTTCAAGTAGTGCCCTGTATGTTTTTACAGCAATTATGGAATAATTTGTCTATATAAAAGTCCATATTGAACACTAAACATGTTTTGGTTCCAGCGGTACAGAGTCTCCTTCGGGTGTTTTGAGACATGTTCAGTACATGGTAGCTCTAAATTCCTATACTTGAATAATTTTTCACTAATAAACGCTTAAAAAAAGTGTTACGACAAGATTTGAACTCAAATAAAAGAGATGGAATACATTCACCTTATCATTGGACAAAATAGAGCAGATCTGTGTATAACTATATATATATATATATATTGCGGGAAAACTAATGTTTAGTTGGTACCACCCAAAAAGATTACACTCCGTGGAAACGGTTTTCCTAAGGCAACAGAAAACTAATTAAACGAGCCGGAACCGGAAATTGATTTCCCAATTTTAAAGCCGGAAAACATTTTCCAGAGTTACTCGGGGAGATTGGGGGCCAATTAACCGTTAAGAGTTTCTTTTTTTTTCTTTTTTTTTTAAAAAGCGTGTTTACGCTTTAGTGTTAGTTAAGGAAAATGCTTTGAGATTACAGACTTAATTAAAAGGCTTGTTTGCTGAACTCGCTTTAGAGCATCTCCACCCTTTACTCAATTTTTTTTATCCAAATTTGAGTGAAATTTTGGGTAGAAACTTGATTGGATACGGAACACTCCAATGGGCAGAAACAGATGTAGGCATAAATTTGAGTAAACGCTTCATTAATAGCGTAATTGTAAATTCGAGAGGGAGAAAATGGCCTTAA
Source organism: Vaccinium myrtillus (assembly GCA_016920895.1). Taxonomy (NCBI): domain Eukaryota; kingdom Viridiplantae; phylum Streptophyta; class Magnoliopsida; order Ericales; family Ericaceae; genus Vaccinium; species Vaccinium myrtillus. Next base: position 30,959,118 of record CM029276.1, on the reverse strand, counting down.
AATTCAAGGGCATTCAAACCAAATTTGGTGCAAATTTCGCGTAAACTTAAATTTGATAATGGGTTCGAGAGGGAGAAAATGGCCGTAAAATTCAAGGGCATTCAAACCAAATTTGGTGCAAATTTCGCGTAAACTTAAATTTGATAATGGGTTCGAGTAAGGAGTGGACGGTGTTTTTGGTGATTTTTACTAAAATTTGAGTCTGTGAAAACTTGAGGAAGAGTGGAGGCGCCATTAGCAAACACGCCTTTGTTTCTTCGCGCACACGATGACACTGCTTCTTCTCCCATCCGCTCCATTCTTAATTACTCCAGAAAGCACATACAAAGTCTCAAACCCTATAACCCATCACTCTCAGATCCCAAAATTTGCTCAACAAGTCTCTCTCTGTCCATATATACATATACATATATTACGTACACTCCATTCCCGAATTGGATGAACCTCTCTCGACAAGCAGATTCATCATCAACCTCTCTCGCATCGCCTCTCTGATGTACAACAGCATATCAATTTCCGTCTCCGATGACGATTCCGACGAAAAAACGAAGGTCCGAGCCCGTAGAAAGCGCAGGAAATCAAGCTGGAGAGGCAAGAACGAGTTGGCTCAGCGATTGTTCAGGATTCTACTGAAATGGTGGCCCGTATTGCTCTTCCTTCCTTTCGCTGGACTACTCGTGTTCGAGGCCTCGAGAATTGGTCGCAAACCGAGTCTGGTGGTTGAGACGGAGCCTAATTCTCATAGGAAAACGGGACCGGTAGTGGAAAATAAATCGGAAGGGAACTTGAACCGACTCGATCCGACAACTCATATGGTCGGTGGCGTTAGAGAACGTCTCTCTCTCTCTCTCTCTCTCTCTCTCTCTCTCTCTCTCTCTCAATGCTTGCTTTCACAATGCTTGCTTTTTGCATCCACTTGTTTGGTTACCAGAAAAGTGGACGATTTGTTTACTTGGTTATTAGTACGCATTTTGAGCAATGGGTTTTAGATTGTTATGACTGTCACAGTATAGAGAAACCAAATCAACCTAGCAACCGAACATGGAGATTTACGTATTTCTGCTCAAGCATAAGCGTAAAAATGATCCACGGGCAAAGGGATGTCGAGGATTCACTATGAATGGAGAAGATTACAAAGTGCCGGCTATATCCGAAATTCTTGATGTAGGCAATAATAACAAAGGAATTGTCCCGAGAACAAAAGCTTAGAAACTGCCCAAGGTTTTCTTTCATAGGAGAGCACAAGGTAGGGTTAAAATCCAAAGTACGGATTTTCTCCACTTGAATTCATTAAAGGTCCACCCGGACAGACACGACACGTTCCTTCCATCAGTTCATGTTCTCAATTGATTTTCTTGTGATTGCAACTGGATTATGAGTATACATACATGCCCGCACACAACGGCCATTGAGGTTTATATGTTATTGTTGTGTACTTGTCCATGTTTTTTAACCTAACTACTGTACTTCTTTAGCAACCCGTGTTATGGTGAAGATTACATCCTTTGGGTATCCAGACAATTTGGATGATAGAAAAAGCACTGGGTTCCTTGTTTTATCAGAAAACTAATTAGAAAGTCACCGTCTTCACTTGCCTTCTCAACCAAGAGATTATAGGGGTGGTGTAGCTCATTAACAAAACTTATTTTCACAATCCTAAGTGAAATAGTGAATAATCCGCCTATGCATTGCATTATTCTGAGCCGAACAAATTGGAACACACGAGATACGTTGGGTCCTTAAGTGTCCTTAAGTATGTTAAGTAACTTAGTAATGCCAAGAATATGTGAATATTGTATGTACAAGCTTGCAACTCAAAACCAATTGGCAATAAGTGGAGAGGTTTTCCAGGCTCATATATTAGTTTTGCATGTTATAATTAACCAATATGGGACAAGCTCCAACACTCCTCCGAACGCGCAACTCCTGACCCGCATGTGGAGAGGTAAACAAATGATCCATAACATTATAATCGTAACGAAACAAGGTGCACTTATGACACAAACAACGGGGCAATCAATCAAAAGTCTTGCCCTATTGCCCAAAAGTCTCCTAAAGCCTAGCCCTGATATCATGTTAAAGCATCCAACTCGAAGCCAATTGGTAGTGAGTGGAGAGGCTGCACAAGCTCATGTATTCTGTAATTAACCCATGTGGGATAAGCTCTAACACTTTCGTGCATGTGGAACCCCTAACCCACTTGTGGAGAGGTAAACAACGGATCCATAACACAGGGATCACAACAAAACAAGGTGCGCTTAAGGCACAAACAACAGGACAAAAAATTAAGAGAGTAATGTCCAAAAGCCTCTGAAAGCCTAGGTCTTATGCCATATTAATGCACCCAACTCAAAACCAATTGCCATTGAGTGGAGAGGCCGCCCAAGCTCATATATTACTAGTTTTGCAGGTTATAATTAACCACTATGGGACAAGCTCCAACAATGTAAGTAGATTTTAGTACTTGTACATAGACAAATATGGAGAATTTGAACAACTTAGCATGGGACCTGCTAGAGAAGGTGCTAAAACACACTCAATATAAGCTTCTTCATCCCTGATCATTGCATTCTTGTTGAAGATCTTCATTTGTAAGTATTGTCCAGGGAACATTGACAATGTGCCATTTGAAATCCCTAAGTGTGGAGACTCGTGTGGCTAATGGAAAGTTTGTTGGGAATCCACTTGGAAGGATAGTTTTGCATTTACCTATCTTTTCTTGGGGTATCCTGCTGGTTTCTTTGGTCTTGCAATATATGTTGAATACTGTTCCAAATTGGCCTAAAGCTCATTTGAATCATATTGTAGGATCCATACCTCTTTTCTTGGGGTATCCTGCTGGTTTCTTTGGTCTTGCAATATATGTTGAATACTGTTCCAAATTAGCCTAAAGCTCATTTGAATCATAATGTAGGATCCATACCTTCATAGTGCATCTAGTTCAAGGTTTCCATTACTTTTAAGTAGGGGTCCGGTGATATGAGAAAGGAATATTATCACATGTCTCTTTTTGTTGGGTTGAGGTCCTTGTGGCTTTGTGCGCGAAGTTGTTTATTGGTTTTGTCGGGACAAAGCTTTAGGTTCAAGGTTGCCGGGAGTGTCCTTGAAAATGGGCGTTCCAAAGGAAAATCACAAGTAATAGTATCGAAGATTGCTAGGCTAATGTCCCCAGGTCAATAGTGGTGAAGGTGAACAGTACTTTATCATGTTGTGAACTGCAATTTGTTATTCTTTAGTCAACTCTGTAATTGGCTTTATGACATTAGAAAGAAGTATGTTAGTAGGATATGGATATTAAATATGCATATGTTTGTCTACTTACTAGACTTCTGCCAACCAATAGTATTAGGGGAGCGAAATGGATGGGTTGGCAATTGCAATAAGAAACTTCTGGAATTGGGAGCCTAGGGAAAGTGTAGTTATAAAATTGATAAACAATCCATGCTCAATTGGTACATGGAGATATCGTTGATAAACAACCCATGCTTATTGTGATACTTGACCACACTTGATCATTTTGGATTTGCTTGTCATTGTTTGTGGTGATTTTAGCTTGTAGAATATATCATCTTAATAAGCCAATTTATTAGTGGCAGATGAACCTAAATGATCATTTTGGAGTTTGTTGTCAATGTTTGAAAATATTTCAAAACTTGCAAATTTATTCGTCTTATGTCGGGATGGAAATGTGTAAACAATGTTATTCATTGGTATACTTTACTGTATCGGCGTTTTCTCCCTCTGAGTTCGTACAGATGTTGAGGCAGTTCAAATTGTGACAAGTTTTTGTGGATTATATCAGGTTGCTTGAAGCTCCTACCTCCTGAAGAACTTCAGCACTTGGACATTCCCCAGGATAAAGAAACCACTAGTCCCATTAAAAGATTGATATACCTATCAGAGAATGACACACCTTACGTAGAAGGGAACATTACCGTATCTCAACAGCATACGGAAGCCACAAGATTTAATCTATTTACTGGAAACCAAACTCTAGAGCAGAGAGACAAAAGTTACAAGGTTATAAGCTACAATTTGACATCATTAACATGGTTTAGATAATCTTGTTAGAGTTCAATGCAACATAATTACTTATTCCCATATTCTGCAACTGGATTATACTTTTGATGAGAAAATTTTGCTTGTGCTTCTTGTTTCTGTCCGTAGTCTTGCGTCTACTGCCCTTAGTCTTGGGTCTTTACTTGGTAGGATGGACATTGTTTGCCTATCCATTTCATCTGACACTGGTGGCTGTACACAAATGAACGTTGCAGGTGAGGGAAACAACTGTGGTACATTGTGGTTTCTACAGCGAGAATGGAGGGTTCAAGATATCTGATGAGGACAAAATTTACTTGCAAACTTGTCAAGTTGCAGTGTCTACTTGTGCTTTTGGCGGTGGTGATGATTTGTACCAACCAATTGGAATGTCAGAGGCATCACTTAGAAAGGTTCTTTCCTTGGAAGCGAAAGTCATGTCTAGTTCCTTCCTAGGCCTCTCTCCTGTTTCTTATGGTTAGAATACTGAATTTATACAGGTTTGCTATGTGGCGTTTTGGGATGAAATCACTGTTGCTGCACAGGAAGCAGAGGGGCGTAGAATTGGTGAGAACCAATTTATTGGGAAATGGCGTATCGTTATTGTTAGGAATCTCCCTTTCAAGGACCAAAGGTTGAATGGAAAAATTCCTAAAGTAAGCATGCAATCATGATGTGTTTCCCTTGTCATTTATCTGCCCTTTTGGTTTTCTCGCGAGTATAAAAGTAATGTTTTCTGCAACCGACAAACATGGTTCCAATTAAACTCGCACTTTTGCGAACAATATCTGCTATTTGTGTTATTTCGGTTTAGGGATCATTCTAACCTTTTATCTATTTGCACAAGATTTGGGATGAAAACTGGTAACATAATGCTTATGAAAACACAACTTATTAGGACTCACTTATCATGAAGGTATCTCCCATCAAATTTAGATGTGGTGTTGCCCAGTCTCGATTTTGGCACATTGTTGTGGTGGCTGATGCCTCTCCTTTTGTGTTGTGTAAACGGGTAGCAATAATCCTTATAATTTGAATAGGTTATGTCATACAGCAAGGCAACTAACGGGAAAAAGTACGTAAAGAGAAATATGTTAAAGTGATATTTAGCTATCATGAAACCTCTGAATCACATGCATTTTGTTCATTTTTCCTGTTACTAGATGCTGAGTCATCGGCTCTTTCCTCAAGCGAGATATTCTATCTGGGTAGACTCAAAGTCCCAGTTCAGAAGGGACCCTTTGGGTGTATTGGAAGCACTTCTTTGGCGTTCAAATGCAGTACTTGCAATTTCAGAACATGGAGCTAGGAGTAGTGTGTATGATGAGGCGAAGGCTGTTGTCAAGAAAAACAAAGCCACCCCTGAAGAAGTTGAGGTCCAATTGAGTCAATATCGCCATGATGGCCTCCCGGAGGACAAAAGGTTTAATGGCAAGAAAGGTAAGCTTTTACATGCCCACTTGTTCTCAAGGTAACAATATCATATCACATCATCACATCCCCTGGGTAATATGCATCCCATATTTTGTGGGATTTTTTCTGTCAGATATTTAACCCTTAATGCAAAAGTTTCAATCAAAAGTGATCTTCTTAGATTTAGACTCAAATATGATGATGTTGGGTAATCAACGGGGCAATAGGCTATTTTCAATATGTTGGCCTACATGACTTTTACTGCCCTGTTACATGAATTATTCATTACGCGCCCAGTTAACTTTCTATTGGCTTCTGCAGCTCTATCTGAAGCTTCCGTTATTGCGAGGGAACATACGCCATTGACTAATCTATTCATGTGCCTTTGGTTCAATGAAGTGGTCCGTTTCACTTCTCGGGATCAGCTGAGTTTCCCATACGTTCTCTGGCGTCTGAAAGTGTTAAAGGACATCAATATGTTCCCGGTTTGCACCCGCAAAGATCTTGTCAATAGCATGGGTCACATACGCAAGGCTAAGCCTCTAACAAGTTGACTCTTGATCGTTCTAGCATTCTGTAATTCTGTGTATTGAAGTTGAGTCTCTTAGGTGAAGTAGCTGCAGTCATTCTTCGTTTGTTTGGAAGTACAATAGTGAATATGGATACTTCCTGTGACCACCACCTTTTGAAGGGTTTTTCCCCACGAAAGCCATTTTTTAGTTATTTTGCTGTTTGATTTTTTACCATATAGTTGTGAACCACGTGCTGAAAGTTGACATGGATCTGTGTATGTAAATTACAACCAATTTCTGCATTATGTTTGATTTATGTCAGGAATTGGAACAACAATTTCCTCATAGTATCCTAATCTCCACCGATTGGAACACAGAGAGAGATTCTTTGTTGACAGGCTGTGACTGTTTATGGAAGAGTCGACACACGACATTATTCGTCCAAAATTTATACCATAATAGGTAAACGTAGCACTGCCTCACTGGCAATTGGAAGGAGCTTGCAACTCGTATGGACGGAGGTTTTTGGGATGCATTGTTTGCATAGTGGCTTTTACTTGAGGGATTGCGATTCAGATTTCGGATTGCTAGTGTAACAAGTGCATTTGAAACATCAAAACCTGCCCCAAAAGGCCCTGAACACCTCTACCAGTTATCTAACACATGATACAGGAAATCAAAGCATTGTTTGTAGATCCGTGCTTCATACAAGTCATAGAATTGACTACTTGGAGGCCTTAAAGCAGAGTCTCGACTCGAGTACAATGCGTAACAGATTTCAGGCCCAATAGTCGATACAGTATCCCTATGTTCATTTTAGAACACTGTTACAATGTTGTACCTCCACCATCCGACATAAGAGATGCAGCAGCGGCAGCAGCAGTAGGGACAACCCCAGTTGAAACACCAGGTTTTGACAAGTGGAGCAGCCTGAGAAGAGCCAAGAGCTAGGTTACTCGTTTTAACGTGAGTCGCAAGGACACAGATACTACGATTTCAAGAGAGTAGACATAATTCAGGTATAGAATCTTAAGAAAAATAGTATGCATAGCTTAGAGGCAGATCCTTCATATCCTTTGAGATCCATCATACAATATGGGGTGAGAGAGAGACGTTGATTCTTCGCTTGTGTTGATGACAGAATTTATGGGCAGGGATGCATAAAACCCGACTCGATGAGTCCCCCCAACCATACCCCCACTAGTTGCGGAAAGGGGGGTTTGGGAGGTTAAAATGTGAAACCCCAACACGTGGGGAGGAGTTCCCAACCCATACCAAACGGACCCTTATTTCTCTACTCCGCCTCTTCCTCTCTTTGTTCAACAACAGTCATCACCATCAAGCATCAATCAAACCATCAAATCTATGAAAATCATTTTCATAATATATATTCATAGCTGAACGATCTTCCTTTTTCCAGAAAATAGTTAAATTGGAACATTAACCCAAAACAAAGACTTCCAAAGTTTCATATCACCATAGTCCACAATATGTGCACACCTAGCACAATTAGACTACTGTAGGGTTCCCTCGTGGATACCCACAGCAACAATCTGTTGAACTTACAAGAAGCTAGCTTCAGTTATGCACGTAGGATTGTAGGATTTTAATATGCATCTACAAAGCAAAATAACAAATTTATTGCAGAGAAAATGGCAAAGAAAAAAAATTTGAATGAAGGAACTTACGGAGCAAGATATTCACAGAAGGATGACACGGCAGCAACAACTTCCGTGTAGTTTTCAGATGATGCAGGGGCAGTCACTTCAACGAGCTGAATGCCAGGTGTCACGGGCACAGCCTCATCAGTCGCATGCAGTTTTAGCATCTTATTAACTGAAGAGACAGTAACAGTTATTTGAGCGCCTCTTTGGAAATGGAAGGAAAATCCTACTCTCAGCAGCTCATGATCTAACTTGTAGCCCAGTGTATAAAACAAGCGGAGCACATTCTTGCTTACTTTACTTTCCACCATAGTCCTCACCAGGGCTGAAATTTGTTCTGCGCCAGCACCTCTCATTGCACCGCCAACATGTCGAACAGTCCTACACGTTAAACTATTTCATCAGTACAACAAACAAGCACCCAAAAAGAAGAAAAAAAACAGAAAAGGGAAAAATAAGGCAGGAGAAATCCATTTTTCACCAAGTAGGTTCAGGCTGCTCAAGATCGCATAAAAGTCGAACCTCTGAAGATACAACCCCTGAAACAGAGAGAGGATGAACCTTAATTCAATCCAGATAACTGTCAAATAAAATAAAAGAAGTTATCATATCCCTTTTGCAGTATGTACATGGAATGGTGATTGGCCAATGTCCTCAGTACACTGTAAGCTGACATGATTTTCCACTGGAGTGCTCATAATCTGTATGTGTCTTGCTTGTGACTTTATCTATTAAAACCCCTTCCTAAAGTCATACATCTCCAAAAAGTTTGCTCAGATGATTTATCATATGTCCAATATTAAGGCAAAAAAAGACTTACCAAGATTTGGGGAACTTTTTAGGCACAACTCATGGATCCTTAAACGTTCTTTATGAACACCACAAAGACCTTGAAGAAGTATCTCAAGGGCCTCAACATGCTGTAAGGGAAAAAAACACCTAAAGATAAGATACCACAAGAATGGCATAATCCAAGTTATACCAAAATTATCCTTTAAAACCACTGACTTTAATTTTCTAAGGTAGATGTCTAAAACTTTTTTCGGAAGGTGCTCTACGTTGTATTTTAAAAACCACCCACTACCTAAACATCATTCTGGTAGCTGAGGAGGTGCAGAGGGACAAGAGAGATGCAAGGTAGTAGACTATTGGGCCAAAAAGGGCACATAATGGGTAATCCTAAAATTCGAACTACATGAATGACTTGATTACTTTATTTAACAATTGGATAGACGTATACATTGAACTCAGTACCTTAACTGCTACATAACTTCTACGTGTTACTTGAGCTTCATCTTTGGCAACCTGCTTCTAGCTAGAAATTAAGAGGTATCAACGTGTTTACTAACTAAAGGCACTTTCCCGTCCCCTCCCCTGTACTGCCCTTCACATAACCTATGAGATTTCATCTACATACACGGTATGCCGAGGATGATCATAAAGTTTTTAAGACAGCATTCATGCCTGTATGGCCTAGTTCAAAGCTGAAACATTGCTCGCCACGAACTAGACAAACTTTGAAACTATTCTATGTTGGGCTCCAACCTTTAAGTGCCATACGAAAACCCTTGCTCCAAAATAAGAAGAATTAGGCGACTATAAGAATTGAAATAAAAGCAAGATTTATACCATCAACCGAAATGAAAGCAACCTTTACAGACATTCAATTCTCCACCCTATATAAACCCATCCTCCACCTTCAATATTTCATCACCCTTTTGTTCCCACCACTCACTTTCCCAAACTACTTACCAACCTTGTTATTTCCAGCCAAAAAATGATCGTTCCACCATGGTATACTCATTTGCAATGGTCGTGCCATGTTTATTTGTGTTGGGTGCACGAACTCTATGCAAATTTGGGGAGGTATACTTTAAAGTTTACTTGATTTGATATTTCCCTTTACTGTTTTGTTTGGTAAGTAAGATATGAGCTGATGTAGATGTTTTCTACAGGACCTCAAAACAACAAAGACCCTATCAAAAAACACTTTACACTCTTCATCAAGTTCTCTTTTTACAAGTGTCGATGACACAAACCTTCAAACTAAAGAGTATATTTACTTGAAAATTACCATAATCTTTGAAAGGAGATTTCAGAAATTATTATTTCTATAGTTTTTCAATATACTTAAATGTAATAGAACTCCAAAATTACAAAACCGCGCATCTTGATGTCAAGAGAACAACCTACTGGAACTAGATTCATTCTCGAACTTCATCTAAAAGAAAGAGAGAAAGGGCGCTGTCAAAAAACTATGTAGTGGTCAACCTAAAAAGGAGTATTACAAGAACAATCTGAAATCTAGCCTATCTAGGTAACATAGAACTCTCATTTACTTAAATAACTTTAATCCCCGCCAATGTGAAATGTAGATGTTAGGTCACTCATCGTCATAGGCATATAAAAGGTGTTCACAAAACATGCAACTCTTTTTAATCATCTTGTACCCGATTGATATCAAGAGATCAATACATAACTATTTAAGACCTGAGAATTTCCGGATCATCATAAATCACAGAAACTTAATGTAAAAATGCAAGACAATTAAGATAATAAAAACCTAGTACTTTTTGTGGTTACCTGAGTCTCTATAATTCCCTGAACCACACACTCCATTTAAACTTTATTTTATTCCCCAGAAGGCTCAAGTATACCTGGAACATTATTCATCCAAATGGAGGAAATTTAAAAAGGTTACAAATGCAATTGTAATGGAAGTCACAATTCATACTTCAAAGTGAGAAATCAAGGAGAAGAAATATGAGGAAGAGGATCACTTTATGAAAGTTGAAGCCTTTACATATGCAAATGGCTTTTTCATAACTTAAATGTGTTTTTGTAATATATTGTACCCTATATTCTGACATACGGAATGGGTTCAAAAAAATCAGTGATGACAAGTTCACATTGTGTGGCAGGCTTAAAACTAAACTAACCCGAGCCTTAAGTCTCAATCAATTGGTCGGCTACATGAATCAGATTTCTTAATTGACATCCATTGAGGGCTTTGTGTTTGATAATATCCAAAAAACCGAGATCATTTCTAATGACCCCCACTAAACAGCTACTTTTGTCTACCCCTCCCCTCAATGCTTCCATCTACCATAATCATAGTCATAGCACTCCTCTAGCTATAGCATTGAGTGATTCACAATAGACACGTCCAAACCACCTCAATTAATTTTCTCTCATCTCATTTTCCATGACAGTTTTCATTTCTAATTCTAACTGGCAAATCTTACTACACATCCATATTTACCCAACTTATATTTGTTATACAAAAAATAAATACAAAAAAATCAACGTAGAAAGATCTACTAGAAGACACAATCTAAACGAACTTAATGCGAATCACTGACTAGTCAAACAAGCCATACAAAATGAGGAGTATAATTAAGTTAGTTAGAGAATCTGTATGAGAATCATATATATATAATAAAAAACTCTACATAAAAACGAATAAGGATGGTTTTTTCTTTCTTTCTTTCTTTCGAACTACATATAACAGAGTACAGTTTCTGAAATTTCTTTCTACTCTAGTAACGGAACAAAAAAAGAAAATCAGTTATTTTTTTGTTCTTCAATCAAAACAAACAAGTAAACCATTTCATAGGTTTTCCTCTTCAATCAAAACAAACAAGTAAACCAGTTTCTGTAATTTGTTTGTAAAAATGTTTGGCAAAAAAAAAAAAAAAATGTTACACCCAGCAGAAGGCCATAAATTTTCTAAGTATGATTTACAAGTGCCCAAAAGTCTCGTTGTTCTAGTCAATTAAATATTCTTTTTAAAAACTAAACTTACACACAGCAATAAGAGAGAGGTACAACTTATTCGCAATATCATAATGGTAATGGGCCATTGTACAAAGTAAACCGCACATGGTTGATATATATTGAAGAAATACAGAAACAAATAACACTGCCATTGTACAAAGTAACTGAGGCAAAGCGTTGGTGAAAACAATCTTAGATTTGTAAAGCAAACTGTGTTTACTTGAGCTAAATTCGTTCTAGTTGTCAAAAGAAACATTCAACTCAAGATAAGAAAGTCAATTCCAAACACACTACAAATGTAATCGTAAGCTTATCACCGGTTACCTTAAGAACACACCGCGATTCAATGTATGTGGGTGATTCATTTTTTTTATTTTTATCGGAAGGTATGTTAACTATTGACGTAGAGATAAATGTTTGTCCCTTAGGTTTGACCAATTATTTCAGGGATTTGTCATCTCAGATTGGCAGGGCATTGATTAGCTTACAAATCCACCAGATGCAACTATACATACTCTGTCCTCGAAAGAATCGGAGCCGGCATTTACATAGTCACTCCTCGTCAACTCCATTGCTTTTGTACGTCACTTATTTTCCAAAGTTGGTAGATATGAAATACGAACTATAGTCAAGTAGCAATAAATGATTAAGGTTTGTCGTGGTGGGCTTGTTTCAGGTCATGGTTCCCTACAACTATACGGAATTTATAGACACTCTAACCTTCGTGGTGAAGAAAGAATACGTTCCAATGACCCGAATTGACGATGCAGTAAAGAGGATATTGCTAGTGAAGTTCACACTCGGCTTGATTGAAAGTCACTGGTGATTTTAGCTTTGCTAGCTATCTGGGAAGTCGGGTTATGATGTTATATCCAGAATCAAGCACACGTGCACAATAAACACAGATACTAATTTTATGAGATTCAACAATTAAACCATAAACCCTACGTGCAGCAGATTTCACTAATCTGGAGAAGATTTACACAAGCTCAGAACCCCAACCCCATACGAAACCCAATCCCTCTCACTCACTCCATCTCTGTGTTACCAATCCTTTATCAGAAAACCTATATAAATAGTCTGGAGAAGAGGAATACAAGATATTAACGTAGCAATTCTATCCACTTTTCACAAAATCGACAATGAAGGCATTGGTTTACCATGTCGAATTGAGGCAAATTCAACCACGATAAATGTTCAACATGTGTTGAAAAACAATTAAATTACATAGATTTTACAAAAATTAACCCAACAGCAACCTAGTACAGATCGAGTGAGAGAGATAGAGAGACCTGCAGATCGAGAGAGAAAGAGAGAGCGACCAGGGCGAGAGAACACAGGGAATATCGGAGAGAGGGCCGCCGAAGTGTTCACCGGCGGTAGAGATGGGGCCGGAGGCGGACGGAGAATCGGAGAGTGGCTGAACCAGAGAGTGTGGCCGACAAGAGAGAGAGAAGAGAGAGAGAGAGAGAAAAAAAAAAAAAAAAGTGTAAAATTTTTTTTCTTAACCAACACAAAAACCTTTTGTAAAAATGCTTGTTTAAAAGTGATTATCATTTAACTTAGTTTTTAAAATTAAAAAGACATGTTTCATTTAACCAACCACAAAAACCTTATTCAAAACATGCTTGTTTAAATTTGTGATTGTAATGAGCTTATTTTGAACTTTTTAGTTTAGAGATGATTTACATGTTTTTTAATAGATTAGTTGGAGTAAAAAATTAAAAAGACATGTTTCATTTACATAAAATTAGTTTTTTAAGATTTTCATAAAAACCTTAGAATCAAAAACTATGTTTTAATTTGGATTGTAATGAGCTTATTTTTTCTTTGATTTGGACTTTTTATAAAATTGCTAAAACGAGAGAACAAGATTTATTTTGGAATATGCATGTTAGGAGAATGAAGGCCTTGCTTTTCGGATTTTGTTATGAAATGGTGTGGATTTTGTTATTAATTTAATTTTTGAATGTCTCATTTTGTTGTCTACTTTTTGACATTTTGGCTGGTTTTTTTTTCTTTTCAAGTTTAGGCAATTCATACCACAGCCATATTTGGTGGAAAAGCATGTTAGGAGAAAAGATTTCATTTCAATATAAATGATGGATAAAATTAATTTAATTTTTTGAATGTCTCATTTTGTTGTCAACTTTTTGACATTTTGGCTGCACACCAAGTTTAGGCTCGCATAAAAGGCAAAAGACATCTCAATATGTATTGAACGAAAAGGCAAACACAACAAGGTCGGCGTAGAAGTCATGAGGCCCATCGATGCCAAGGCAAACACAGAAGAGAGAACCCCAACGGATACCCCAACTCAAACCATTAGCAAAACATAACAGATGAAAATCAACAAAAAAAAAAAGCACCCTCACAGGGGCAAGAAATCCCACAAAGGGGATAGCAAGAAAAACAAAACAACAATAAAAACTAACTAAACTCCGGTCAGTCACCTGCCGCTAGAAAAACGCCGCCACGAATCTGGTGGCTTATTCGTCGGAGGGGAGCCGAGCCACCGTTGCTTCACCTCTCCGTCAGATCTGTCTAAAACCATAGTGAGAGTGGAGGGTATGAAGCGGTAAAGAAAGGAAAAGAGATGGAGGATGGGGATGGCGGAGGAGGGGGGTTGTGATGGTAGAGGTGGGATGGAATCGTGGAAAAAGGGGCTGGAGTGGATAGGTTTAGGATTCAAAGAAACATAGGTGTGTAGGAGAGGTGGCCGGCTCAGGAGGAAGGGGGTGGAGGTGGGGGGACGGTAGCCCCATCCCCCAAGCTAAAAAAACCCTAACTGACTATGTTTGAATGACAGAAATCTTGAATATGAATAAAAATCTGATTACTAGAAATCAAATTCCTAGGAATTTTCTTGAGTGGGAATACGAATATGATTACTGGAAATCTAATTCCTAAGAATTTGATACCTGGAGTAATTTCATTTCGGTTTTTGGATTAATTTAGTAATCTTACGCGGGAAACAGTTATTTTATAATGAGCCTGGAATCTGAGATTCCCATAAAATAAGACGAGGAATCAGATTCTCACTCAGTTTAGAAATATAATTCCTTGTTAAATGTGTCATTACGAATCACATTCCTATTCTTGACTGTTCCAAACGCTGGAATCAAAAAACATAGAATCACATTCCTGTTTCTGTCTATTCCAAGCATTGGAATCATAAAAAGAAATCACATTCCCATTCCCCCTCAAAATTGCTGACATTCCCCTCAAGATGGCTGCCATCCATTCCCCTCAAGATGGCTGCCATCCAAACTGAGCCTTTAGTATTTCAAATTGTTTCTCCATCTTTATATATTACATACAGCTTAAATAATAAAATGGTACCGCAATTAGCACCACTCATGAATCCCACTTTGTGTCAAATAAGAAGTTAAATAAAATCACATAGATCATCTCATAAAGAGAATCCATTTCCGCCAACTTATGCTAACATAGAAAATTACACAGGCAGCAAATCGGCTCCCGAATTGCATAGATTCCTATTTTTGTCACAATTCTGTCATTATTTCATAAGCTGATTTTTGCAACAAAATTACTACTTACGGCTTAAAGGGGACATCTTCCATACTCTTTTAATCAACTAGGAAGACCAACATGCCTGTGAAAGCAGCCACCACTTAACCTTTCGAAATCCTGAACAACGCACTTGGTGACTCAATGAAGAAAAAAAAATTTGAACAAAAAACCAGAAATGAAGAACGGAGTACACACGGCCACAATGCAAGAAGAGAACTAAACTAGCATGTAAAAGTTGCAACATGCAAACACAATAAATTCAAGCCCTGGTGCAATCACAAATGATTCATACAAGATCCGGAATTATATTTCAAAAAACATTTCAAAACTCCAATTGCTACTTGATAACCAAAACATTGATGAACTACTAAAAAAGAAAAGAAAAGAAAAG
The DNA here is from genome assembly GCA_016920895.1 of Vaccinium myrtillus. Classification (NCBI taxonomy): domain Eukaryota; kingdom Viridiplantae; phylum Streptophyta; class Magnoliopsida; order Ericales; family Ericaceae; genus Vaccinium; species Vaccinium myrtillus. Next base: position 30,943,789 of record CM029276.1, on the reverse strand, counting down.
ATAGTAACTAGACTTCGCATACAACCCAGCACCACGATCCCTTGGTCAAACAGACTGAAGCACATATCCTGCAACAACGAGAATAGACAAGTCAGGCAACTTTAAAAATTATGACATGCAACAGGTTGATAGTGAATTTTAAGCTGAAGATAGATGACAAATCTAAAGAAAAAAGATCAGCTGAATAACAAAAAATATTACATCATCGGACTCCTCTTTCTCTTCGACTTTTTCCTCTTTCTTTGCTTCTGCAGCAGGAGCAGCAGCAGCAGCACCGCCACCACCACCAGCGGACACAGCAGCCATGGCAACACCACCGCCACCTCCAGCAGGAACTGAAGCCAACTTTTCCCTACCACCTGGCAATCAACTCCGTGATATCTTTTCCCTTGACTTCAGACAATAGCAACTCAATCCTATCATCATCAGCCTCAGCTCCAACTGTAAACCACCAAAAAATAAACCATTAACAGCTAGAAATGAAGATCTCAAGATGGAGAAGGTTGGCAAATTTGTTTCCCGAGTTTGTATATGTTGACTGAGAAAAGGCCTCAGAGATCTTGGTGGATAAGAAATCATCATGTGGGATACAACTGAATCCAATCAAGAGTAGCAAATATTTCTCACATCATCAGCCTTTCCTATTCTTTTTTTTCCTCATTCAATATAAATTATAAAAGCAACATTAACTAACCACCTAGTACAAGACTACACTTGCATGACTAAAAAAACTACTTGGAAAACCCAAAAAAAAAAATGCACACCCAAATTTAGAAAACAAAAAATGATAAATGGATAGAGAACATGATGAAGCAACACTAACCATCTACAAGACAACTACAGTACTACTTGCACAACGAAGAAACTCAGTAACAAAATCATACTACACAATTTACAAGACAAATGATAATGGGGGAGAGAACATGATGATGTGTCAGAAGTAGCTGGTTGTGTAATCATGAAAAAGA
>CM029276.1:30886926-30941821 GCA_016920895.1 Vaccinium myrtillus | reverse complement strand
AATCAATCCGTCTGATTTATTTCATCATCCAAACATCATGGCCTCAAAGGCATTTTCAACATCCACCAATTCCCCCACTACGCATTTAAAAAAATACTCGTAACAGAAAGAAATTACTACATAAGAAAAGAAATTTGTTCCCAAGTTTGTATATGTTGACTGAGAAGAGGCCTCAGAGATCTTGGTGGATAAGAAATCATCATGTGGGATAAAACTGAATCCAATCAAGAGTAGCAAATATCTCTCACATCATCGGCCTTTCCTATTCTTTTTTCCTCATTCAATATAGAAGCAACATTAACTAACCACCAAGTACTAGACTACACTTGCACGACCAATACTGTGGAAAACCCAAAAAAAAATAAAAGATGACCCAACCCAATTTAGAAAACAAAAAATGACAATGGATGGAGAACATGATGAAGCAACAACCACCATCTTTTAGAAAACTACAGTACTACTGGCACAAAGAAAAAACTCATTAATTAACAAAAATCATACTACCAAGTTCCAAATTTACAATACAAAAATCATAATGGGGAGAGAACAGATGATATGTCAGAAGTAGCTGGTCGTGTAATCATCCCTTGAAAAAAGAGAAATCATTGGGAATCCGTCTGATTTATTTCATCATCCAAACATCATGGCCTCAATGGTAATTAAAAATCCACCAATTCCCCCACTATGCATGTAAAAAAAAAAAAATTACTCCTAAAAGAAAGAAATTAGCACAAAAGCTGAGAAATTTGTTCCCAAGTTTGTATGTGTTGACTGAGAAGATGCCTCAGAGATCTTGGTGGATAAGAAATCATCATGTGGGATAAAATTGAATCCAATCAAGAGTAGCAAATATCTCTAACATCATCGGCCTTTCCTATTCTTTTTTCCTCATTCAACATAGAAGCAACATTAACTAACCACCTAGTACTAGACTACACTTGTACAACTAAAAAACAATCTGGAAAAACCAAAAAAAATAAAATAATAACACAACCAATTTAGAAAACAAAAATGACAATGGATAGAGGACAGGATGAAGCAACAATAACCATCTACATGTCAATTACAATACTACTTGCACAATGAAAAAACTCTTTAACAAAAATATACTACCCAATTTACAAAACAAAAATTATAATGGGGGAGAGAACATGATGATATGTCAGAAGTAGCTGGTTGTGTAATCATCCCTTGAAAAAAGAGAAATCATTGGGAATCCGTCTGATTTATTTCATCATCCAAACATCATGGCCACAATGGCATTTCAAAATCCCCCTATTCCCCCACTATGCATTTAAAAAATACTCTTAATAGAGAGAAATTAGTACATAAGCAGAGAAATTTCAAAATACCAAAGAACAGTACCTACCACTGATTCATCCTGTTCTTTATGAAATTGATTCAGAACCATCATGGATAATGCGAAATAGAGATTCATGGACAATTACATATACACAAAGTCTTCTTGAATACAGTTAAAATTATATTGGGGTATCAACAGACAAGTACAACCCAATACTCTACAAATGTAACATCTGCAATTTTACCATGTACTAAAAATCATTAGGTGCTAGTCGGTCTGAAAAGGGGCGCCTTGCACCTAGGCGGGGAGTAAGCACCGACCAGTCAGCCATCTAATCTAGGCTTTGGATCCCCACCTAGCACCTAGGCGGCCGACTTTTACAAACAATTAATTCAGCACATAAGTTCTACGCTATGGAACACAAGTACAATAAAAGCCACCAGGACAACAATACCACCATGATACGCCATAAAACATACGAACGTCAATTTCCAATAACAGAGGTAAAGAATAGAGTCCATAAACATCAGATCTCATGAAAAAAAGATGTAGAAATTGAAACCTACTAGTACCAAATAATCAAAATCGGATGAAAAGCAAATCGATAAGTTCAACAATATAAACGAAACCGATAAAACAGAAAACATAATGTGAAGAAAAGAAATCAGAAATGGTGGTACCTGCACCGAGGATGTCCTTCAAATTATCGGCAGAAGGAGAGGCGTTGCCTCCCAAAACGGCTAGCAAATACGCAGCGACCACCTTCATTTCTGCTCAGAGAAAAGAAATACAATCAGTACACACGATCAAGAATTCATACGCATATATATATATATATATATATATATAGAGAGAGAGAGAGAGAGAGAGAGAGAGAGAGAGAGTACTTGGGAGATTTGGATCGAAGAAATTGAGATGCGCAGAGAAATCAGAGAGGGAGGAAGAGAATGCTCTCTAGGGTTTTAATGAAGGCAACGAGTGTGGGAGGAACGGCGATTATATATATTAGGGGTGCTCACGGTCCGGATCGGTCCGGATTGGCGTGAATCCAATCCTAATCCGCGAGTCACGGTTTTTTGAAAATACAATCCGTGTCCAATCCAAAAGTCTCACGTTTCGGTTCCAATCCGAACCGCGATTCATGGATCGGTTCCGGATTAATCCGCGGATTTTTAACTTATTCGAAAAAAACAACAAACAAAGGCAATAAAGCACTAGCAAGTAGCAAATGCACTAAATAGAAAGTTCAAAGTTGGAAATCCCAATAAAAAAAACAACAAAGGCAGTAAGGTAGATAGTTATATAACTGAACAAACAAAGACACAAACTTATATTACCACAAAAGACAGCAGATAGTTACTTCCGGTTCACTCACAAAGACAATAGCAGATAGTTACTTCCAGTTCACTCACAAACAGAGAGTATATGTAGTAGCCACTTATAACATTTTACCCCCCTAGATTTTATAGAGATAACAATATTCGCACCATAACTCCTACAACAGTACAACCAAACCGTAAGTCTGCTAAATTAACAATATCTATATAACTATAATTATAAAAGTGATAAAATTATATATAATAAAAATCTCACGGTCCGGATCGGTTAATCCACGGTTTCAAAATCAAAATCCGTGTCCGATCCAAAAGTCACGGTTTTTTATTTTTTGAATCCGTGTCCGGACCATTAATCCACGGTTAAAATCCAAAAGGTACGGATCGGTTCGGTCCGGACCGGATTCACGGTTCACCGGTTTTTTTGAGCAGCCCTAATATATATCTAGGATTTCGACAAGGTTGAGGAGATGGCTGATTGAGATTTGATCCTGTCCGTTCACTTTTTGTTTTGCCAACATTACCCTCTGTTCTTTGTTAAATTTCAGGGTCACGCCGCGATAGGGGTGGACGCTGCTGCCGTTTTAGTTCAAGCCCAACTCCATCCATCGGCTTGAGTTGGGCTACCATGGGTTGGGCCCAATGAACGTGAATCGAGAAAGGGGCGTTGGCCCAATCTTGTTTAGTAGGGTTCAAACTTATTTATACATACTCTATTACATGGTCTTGTGGCAAAGCAGTTGTGGAACTAGGAATCGAAATCGGAGGAGTCTGAATGAAACAAATATTAGTTCAATAATTTTTTTCAAGACTAAATCTAGTTATGGGACAGTTTTCATAAATTGAAAAATTAATCTCGAGTATTGTTGTTATCATATAATTCGACAATTGCAGTATTATTATCACATGGTATCATTGACCATAATTAATCTCGATCGAGTATTGTTGTTATCATTGACCGTAATTGGAAAATTAATCTGGAGTGGGGGTGGGAGTTTGAACCCTTGCCAAATGAAGGGCCCATTTGAAGCTTCCCACCGTTTGTATAAATTGTGTGCAATGCGACAATGGAGTTTGCCGGAACATGAATATGAAGCACATTCTTTGATTACTAGTAATATCCAACGTGAGTGGAGGTGTAGATTGACAAGTAATGTGTTTCTAGAGAAGCTGAGACTTTCATTACGTGATGGGAAAGCAGTTGAGGACTTGGAAAAAACACATCTAAATGCTGAGGTCTCCCCTCGAACGAGTACTGTCACGTGGTATCCGTCGAGACAGCTCAAATTTAAGAGTGACAGGTACCACGTGGTGGAGGCCAGGCCAATATATGTGTGGTTAAAAAAGCCGCTAGAGCACTAAGAGAAATAAATAATTTTTCCATTTAAGGCCGCTTTGTTACATAAATAAACTAAACTTGAATGTTTCATTTTGGAACTTGTTAAGCTTCAACCCGACTCGGCCAAGTTATTGCTACTCGGCTTGATCGGCTTATGATCAAGTTCAGTGGCGGATGCAGGATTATCAATTTGGCCTGGTTTGTAATAACCACTTTTCAGTAATTTTACAAAAAAAATCCAAAAGTGTACTACAAATAGAAAGAAAATTGTGGGGAGTGGCCGTCAAACATCCCCCGGGTCCGCCGCCCCTGAATTCAAGTTTACTCGATCATATTTGTCTCCATTGAAACTCCTTTGAGATCGACTAGTCTCAGGAACAAAGTACGTTTGAACATATTTTTAAAACTCGTTAAATTTTCAAATTAAGCTCGAACAATCAACTACTTGATTCGTTTGGCTCGTTTATCAGCCCTATTCTACAGTACTCTTTTTCATCTAGTTTATTCAATGCTTATATCATCCGCTTATTACATGCAGTACGTCTCAGCATTGAAAAATGAAAGCCTAAAATTTTAAGGTCTGCATGCAATTTTGCACCAAATGTGTATACGTATCCGGAAACAAACTAACTTTTAGGCCTTTTGTGCTTACAAAATACAGGAACCACAAATTGGGTTACTTACCCAAAACAATAAAAAAAAAAAAAACCCTATTAATCGGGTCCCTAGCTATATGAACACCATACAAGTATTATATAACCAAAGAATCCTGTAAGTACAATTAATGAATAAACTCTTCCCGGGTGACTCTTGGCTCACTTAATTTCCTGCTTTTCTTGGAGAGCTTTCTATACATTGCTTACTTAATTCTTCTAATTCTATAAGTTAATTTGCATAATGCTTTGCTTCGTTACTCAGTTTTTGACGAAAAATTTAGAGATTTCTCGACTACCTTTCATGCTACCGATAGATAGTCGAGAGAGGAGGAATACACAAGCTGAAGAAATAAACACTGCGCCCGCGAAACAGGCAAGATCCAACCCAGTAACCAAAGGAACGTTCTTGAATTTTTCCAACATCCCCACTTGCAGTATCATAATAATAGCATGCCCGATTTTCGACTTTGCTTGTGTAACAGATTGCATGCACGCCCACCTTGGAAGACTCTGGAAAAAAATAGTTACGAAATGATAGTTAACATCATAGTTAACATCGTTAATTTAAAAATTGCATGTGTTCTCTTTTTCGGGATTAGTCAGTTAAAAAATGCACGTAAGTTATCTCGGACACCTGAGTTAATATATATAAAAAAAAAGTGCTCACCTTGAGATGGAAAAGCCCAAACAAATTTGATCCGGGGAGCTGTAGGCTTTTTCCTTTTAAATGATTTGAGCCCACAAACATGACATGCACGCCCATTCCAAAAACAAGTAGCGCAGTTCCCACCAGGAACATATCTGCATCCAATAATTTATTCACTTTTTCATTAGAATAATCATATGAATTAAGGAAGATGCAGTACTGTTTCTTTGTGTGCTCGTGAGTGTCTTTTGGTTCGACGATAAAGGTGTTCGGGTCATCTTACAAAAAGTTATTTTACTGCGGCCTTACCCTAAAAATTAAACTCTGATCGATTGTGTGATGATCAAATCAAACCCACCGACTAACTGGACTAACCCTGGGGACTTGTTTCTGTGTGTGAGAAAAAGAGAGAGAGGTATACATACCTATTGCTTCAATGAGTAACTGCACCATATGTCCTTTATCCGACTTTTGCGATAACATGTTGAAATAGTGGACATACGACTTGATAATGAGGAAGAAGCCCTGCAATTACAGTGGGAAATATTCTGTCATCGGTGCTAAAAAAAAACTGTGGGCACGCAGCTTTTTTCGTCGTTAGACCAAAGGAAAATTCAGGAATGTTTACCTCTAGAAAACACAATACCGAGCCAAGTAAGGATCCAGCAACAGCAAACAGTGCAAAGAATCGGCAGTCAATTACGCTCTGCAAAATTGAAAAGGCATGAAGTGTTTTTTATAAGTATTATTTTTTTGTCAGTTTATAATCTACTCAAATCAAAATAATATTGAAAAAAGAAAAAAAGAAGCATTGGCTTACACTACTATATTGGTTTAATAAAATGAACGTTTTATTGATGATAATAAGACCCCCAAAAAAATCAGATAATTCATAGCACGGATTCATTGCTAGTTTAAAGAACTTAAAAGTTGGAACGTACTCTTTCAATGAACATCTGCGCGTTTAACAGCCGCGGCCTGGGTTTGGTAGCCACTTTTAGGATAACAAGCGCGGCACTGGAAACCTTCCTCAGGAGCCATGCCAAATCAACCACCCCCCCGGCTCCGACATCTTTCGTTTGTGGTTCTGAAACGATGTTGATTCTCTCAGCAACGGCGACCGCTTTCACAGTCCCGAACAGTACTTTCTTCTCGGCGCCGCTAATTCTCTTCTCTCTCTCGTTGTTGTCCCCTCTGCTTAGGTTCATAGTAATCGACCTACTCTTCGACAATGACGAAGGAGAAGGAGAAGAAGGAAGACGAAGACCCAGAGGCCTGGAACTACGAAGCAATCTTGTGGCTGACATTTTTGTTGGGTCGTGGTTTAGTTGAGGAAGAGGCTGCGTTTTGTTTGGTGGGTGAGGTGTGGAGAGAGATATATATATGGGGGGTTGTGGAGGGAAGAGAAGATTCGTGGCATATTAGCTGGATTTTGTCTTTAAACAGGAAGGTGCCCTTTTGCAACTGCCTGTATTTTTACTTGGGATTTACGCTATAATCAGTGTTATCGGGACACTCTTAGTTCAAAAAACGAAAAAGACTAGTGTTTTACTTGGAGAGGTTGGTTTTGAGTTTCACATATTTTGGTTTAGACGTTCTATAATCGTTGAATGACCCTCTCTCACGTGCTTTGTATGTCTGCCGAGGGCAGCCTGTGGGTCCACTTGAGTTATAAACCGGTTACGTGGATTTTACGCAACTTTTTCAGCGGGGACTTTTATTGGCGGGCATATTTCCAACGTTGGCTTGGTCAGCGCGTGGAAGAATCTTTACAATTTGATTCCCCTTGTACTATGGGGTGGAAAGTCATAGGAGTATTATTGTTAGGGTCTTGTTAACGTGTGCCCAATAGGCATACAATAAACACACAAACAAACAAAAATAACACACATTTTAATACACCTTTTACACTTTTTAATACATTTTCACATATCTCTATACACTTTTTACGCATTTCAATATACTTTTTTCAACCTTAACGTGTGCCTATTAAGCACACTTTAGCATTTTCCTTATTGTTATTGGAATTAAGAGAGGAAGTCCGCCCACGTGAACGGCATGCAGAGCTCTAGGCTTTTTGTTTGCAATTGCAAAACGTAACTTCGATATTGTTGTAGTCAAACACCAGTTGTCATAATTAATCTTGGCCGTTCGTCGTGATGACCGTTGGTTCTGCCGCTGATACATTGAGGGGGTGTTCCACTAACCCAGTTTTTTGAAAAAACTAGTTTTTCACGGTTTTTTATGTGATATGTTGCGAGAAAATGACATGTCTCGGTGTTTGAAAAAACAGTTTTTTATTAGTGAAACACCCCCGAGAAGGCAATATGTGAAATAAGAGTATTATTTTAGTTCCTGGGATGGATACGGGTTCCCGTAGTGAGTGCTCACTAAAGGGTCTAGTGAGCCCATCTGGCCTTCTACCTTAGTAATGAACGCTCGGATTTTTATTCAAATAATAAACAGCTCAGATCATTTGGAGTTTGAATTAAATTCGAGCCGTCGGTGGCAAGATGAATGGCCAGATGTGACTCACTACAAATCTACAACCCTCACTACAGGGCCCCCGCTTCCTCCCTGGGCACCACCTTTATGCTTCTGGTCTCTCTCAACAAATACTAATGTTGACAAGAGCGGACTTACCATGGGACACGCGGTATCACTTGCCCCAACTCAATTCTACGTGTAGTTTTCATTCGAATGCTCTCTCATTCAATTTAGCTAAGTTTTTCATTTTTCGTCACTGGGTTAAAAGTCACTTTTCAAATTTCTCTATACTAAAAAAAAATCGCGTTTATTAGTTTTGTGTTAAACTTTTGTGATTTATTGATTCATCTTGACAAGAAGAATCGGAAAAGCAAAAAATTGTGACCTTACCCAATTTTTTAAAGAAATGACCAACTTTTTAAACACTTTTAGACCATCTAAGCCGTTTATATTATAAAGCACAATTTGTCTACAAAAAATTCAAATGTGCGTGGATATTCGGTTGAAATTTTACAAGAAAGTGTCTAAAACAGTATTCATCAGGGTAGGTGAAAGTGATGTGTGAAAGGAATTGTACGTACCAGTTGAAGCTTCCCACCATTTGCATGCAATTTTGCAATCTTTTGATTACTAATATCCAACGTGAGTGGAGGTCTAGATTGACAAGTAAAATGTGTTTCTAAAGAAGCTGAGACTTTCATTACGCGTGATGGGAAAGCAGTTGAGGACTTGGAAAAAACACACCTAAGTATTTTGGTCTTTATCAATACAATTAATTTTTAATAGAAAAATAGAAACTTCCATTTGTAATTCTTCTACTTTTATACCCAATTAATTGAGATCTTTAATTCTGTGCAATAAAATATAAAAAACTAAACGCAAAAGTAGTTTATATAATTATATGAAAATTGGACAACTTTTCGTAGCGGAGTAACAAACTAAGCTACTTGGGGGCCTTTTTCACCACAAATTTGGTGTGGAAGCGACACACATGGTGGTGGTCTGCATGCAATTTTGGACCATGAAAGATAATAAGTACCCATAAAACTTACTTAGAAAACAACTCAGAATTTGAAATCACACTACAAGAAAATTGATTTTTTCATATTTTTTAGTTTCTTGGTAAAACAAATATTGAACAAGTGTGTGGGCAAGTGAATTATTAATATTTTATTTTTTTAAAAACCTTGTAACAACATTTTAGCCGCCTACACCAGCAGCTAAAAGCGTTAGTGAAATTGAGTCTTCTCTAGCGTTTTTAAAGCACCGGTAAAACTTAGTCTACACCAGCGGTTGCAAAAGCGCTGGTAAAATAAATGTTGTACCTACGCTTGCCTAAAAGCACTGGTAAAGGGATACACCAGCGGGTAGACGCCAGCGGTTTTTCAAGCGCAGGTATAGACCTCACAGGTCTATAGCAGTGCTTTTAAGCACCTTTACCAATGCTTTTAGCCGTTGGGGTATCTCAAATTTCTTGTAGCGGATCAATGGCTTAGATCTACTCCCACATGAATTTGAGCCATTGATTTCAAATTCTATTCACTTTTCTGGGTAAGTTTTATGTGTATGTAGCACTGTTGAATGTTTATAATTAGGGAATGACTAGAATACACACTCATTAAAGGTGTGTACCATATCCATCTATTGTATGGTTCAGATTGTGTCATCTCATTGGCAATCATAATATTTTTTAGTGTTTCGTTACTTTTCAGCAATATGATTCGTAACATTTTAGTGTGTCTCGTAACTTTTATATATAAAAAAAAAATCTTAACTTTTATAAGGGGGTGTATGATACACACCCAAACAAGGGGTGTGTATTGTAGCATTTTCCAATTAATTATCCAGAAAACAAACTACTTTTCACCAAAACAAATACTCTATAAGAATTATTGTATATAGAAAGAATTTCAATAATAACTGATATTAACTGTGTTAGGCCTTTTTTCTTACAAGATAAAAGAACTACAAATTGGGTTACATTACTTACTCAAAAAAAAACTATAGATGAACTAACTCTTCCCGGGCGACTCTTGGCTCACTTTCCTGCTTTTCTTAGAGAGCTTTCTATACATATAGCTTACTCAAATTTTCTAATTCTTCAAGTTCGTATATTAATGCTTCGTTGGTTGGTCAGTTTTCGACGAAAAAATTCGGAGATTTCTCGGCCACCTTTCCGACACAATGCCACCGATAGACAGTCGAGAGAGGAGGAATACACAAGCTGAAGAAAGAAATATTGCGCCGCGAAACAGGCAAGATCCAATCCAGTAACCAGAGGAACATTCTTGAATTTTTCCAACACTCCCACTTGCAGTATCATAATAATAGCATGCCCGATTTTCGACTTTGCTTGTGTAACAGATTGCATGCATGCCCATCTTGGAAGTGTCTGAAAAAAATAGTAACCAAAAGATATATATGATTAATATCGTTAATCTAAAAGATTGCATGTGTTTTCTTTTTGCTAAAATTATTCCCATCACTGTTATCTACCACGGACTGTTTGTTAAGGGAATCGCAATTAGGGGTGCAAACAAGTTGTGCCGAGCTTTGTAGTATTTCAGCTCGGCTCGTTAAATAAACAAGCCTAAAAATGGAACTCAAGCTCGGCCCGTTTACAAACGAGGTGAGTCCGGTTCAATTACTAAATGAGTCCATATAAACGAGTTGAGCCTATACAAATGAGCGAAACTTTTTGGAACCGAGCTGAGCTTTAGAGTGTTGAGCTCGGCTCGTTTACTAGACAAGCCTAAAACTTGAACTTGAGCTCGGCACGATACTAAATGAGTCAAGCCAAGCCAAGCCTTAACGAAGCGGCTCTCCAGCTACCGCTCGATTCGTTTGTAGACCTAGTTAGCAATGTATTCCAAGAGACATAGTAAAATTTAGTTCACTTTTTATTAGTTGAATGTGCTCACCTTGAGACGGAAAAGCCCAAACAAATTTGATACAGGGAGTGGGCCTTTTGCTTTCAAATGATTTGAGCCCACAAACATGACATGCACGCCCATCCCAAAAACAAGCAGCGCGGTTCCTACCAGGAACATATCTGCATCCAATAAGTATATTTGTTACATTAACAATTAATCATAAGAGTTTAAGGAAGAAAAATGCAGTGTTTGTTTGCGTGTGTGAGAGAGAGAAAGAGGCATATGCATACCTATCGCTTCAATGAGTAACTGCACCATATGTCCTTTATCCGAGTTTTGCGATAACATGTTAAAATAGTGGACATACGACTCGATAACAAGGAAGAAGCCCTGCAATTATAGTGTGAAATCTGTCATCCGTGCTCCTCGAAAAAAAAAAAACTAAAAATAATTATATGGTCTGCTTTTTTCGTCATTAGACTTAGGGCGCCGATGGAAAATTCAGGAATGTTTACCTCTAGAAAACACAATACAGAGCCAAGTAAGGATCCAGCAACAGCAAACAGTGCAAAGAATCGGCAGTCAATTACGCTCTGCAAAATTGAAAAGGCACGGACTTTTAGATAGTCAGCCGAGATATTCTTTCCGAATATTAATTCTTGCATGTATTTCACATGTTCGGTTTTCAATTATATTGCCTCTGTCCCATTTTATTCGTTCGGTTTTTTTTAAAAATGTGTATTTTAAAAAATATGTGTTTCGTTTCAAAATTAATTGGTGCATTTAGAGTTTTTAATCTACGCAAAATAATATTTTAAAAAAAAATTGGCTTAAACTACTATCTTGGTTGTTCAATAAAATGCACGTTTTTTTTTTATGGTAATAACTAGTAAGACCACAAAAAAAAAAAAAAAAACGATATAGTTCAGAGCACGGGTTCATTGCTAGTTATAAATTAAGAACTTAAGAATTGGAACGTACTCTTTCAATGAACATCTGCGCGTTTAACAGCCGCGGCCTGGGTTTGGTAGCCAGTTTTAGGATAACAAGCGCGGCACTGGAAACCTTCCTCAGCAGCCAAGCCAAATCAACCACCCCTCCGGCTCCGACATCATTCGTTCGTGGTTCTGAAACCACATGGATTCTCTCGGCAACGGCGACCGCCTTCACAGTCCGGAACGGTACTTTCTTCTCGGAGCCGCTAATTCTCTTCTCTCTCTCGTTGTTGTCCCCTCTGCTTAGGTTCATGGTAATCGACGTAGTCTTCGACAATGTCGAATAGGAAGAAGAAGGAGAAGAAGGAAGACGAAGACGAAGCAATCTTGTGGCTGCCATTTTTTATGGGTACTGGTTTAATTGAGGAAGATGCTGCGAGGGAGCTAGATTTGTAATTGGCTGGTGGGGGAGCTAGATTTGTAATTGGTTGGTGGGGCGTGGAGAGAGATATATATAGGGGGGTTGTGGAAGGAAGAGAAGATTCGTGGCATATTAGCTGAATTTTGTCTTTAAATAGGAAGTTGCCCTTTAAATTCCGGACACGTGGAATTTGACGGAACTTTTTTCAGCGGGCAATTTTCCAACGTTGGCTTGGTCGCGCATGGAAGAATCTTTAGAATTGATTCCCCTTGTAGAACAGGGTGGAACCTTAGTCACAAAATCCATCTCGTGCTCTCAATTCTCGTTTTGTGCTCTCGTGCTTTCAGTCATTGCACCAACGAATGTTAGTTGTTTCGGAGGAAAAAAACTTGAGTGCAAAAAGGGTATCACATGACGCTTTACGGTAAGAGTATTTAAAATTCGGACCAAGATCTAAAAGTGTTTTGGACGGTTGAGATGAGCGCTGGCTACCCCCACATGGTACACAACCGACACCCAAGTTTTTCTCGTTTGGGAGGTTTTTGGAAGACGATTTCACGCTCGCACTCACGCCCACGCACCCGCGCCCACCCGCTCATTATGTGACTTAGGGTGGAACGAAGAGAGGAAGTCGGCGCACGTGGACGGCATGTAGAGCTCGAGGCTTTCTTTTTCATTTGGTAACATAACTTTGATAGACTGTTATAGTCAAACACCAGTTGTCATAATTAATCTTGGCCGTTCGTCGTGATGACCGTTGGTTCTGCTGCTGATGAACATAGAAGGTAATGTGGGAAAAATTATTTAGCTCATGGGCCACCTTCACGTGATGCTTCTGGCCTCTCTCTCAATATATATTGATGTGGCCAAGAGCGGACTTACCATGGGACACGCAGTGTCACGTGGCCCCACTCGATTCTGCATATTTTTTTCACTCACTTACTCTTTGGTTCGATTTAAGACCAAGCGTGTAGTTTACACATATTTGAATGGTTGCTCGATGATCTAAGCCATTTATATTATAAAGATCATCAAATAATTTGTCTACAAAATTTAAGTTGATCAAATTAACACCCATAATAGTCGGATAAGAGCAATTCATTTTTGCAAAAACTGGTTGGACATATATATATTTTTAATAAGAGTATTTTCGATGAAGTGGTTGAGAGTGTTCAATCAACGTAGATTTTTAGGTGGACATTATATTCGACGAGCCCTATTACATGAACAATTCGGATTGTTGACAAGATATATATTCAAGAATTTTTAAGCGTATATATAAATCGCTTTTTACAACAGTGGATATTATAATCCAATGTTGTATAGTAGTAGTGGACCGAATTTTTTTAAGGTTATGAATAACTACACAATAAGATATTTCTGGGTCTCGACCAACACTGCATGACAATTGATTAGAAAAGCGTCCACATTCACGAGAAAGGCCGCACCGTTGTTTAGAGCCAACTCGATTTGACACTTTGAAAAATGTTCGAGTTGTTAGCATGTTATACGATGAAATGGAAATCTCATAAAATTAATAGGTTGATTTTAGCAGATGAGGAAACCATTTGCTAAAATCAACCAATTTTCATTTATTAAAATTAACCCATTGATTTTATGAGATTCCCATTTTATCAAATGGAAAACTAGACCTAAGACCTAAAATTTGTGTTAGGAATCTGTTAGTTAGAGAATGAAAAAGTTATATTCCTTCCGTTCTTGAAAGATAGTTCAATATTTCATTCTCAGATGTTCCATATAGATTGTTCATTTTGAAAATATCTACGTAAGTAATGCAACATTCTCATTTACGCCCTCATTTTATCTTACATGAAACTAGTGTATAAAATTTAAACAATGTTTTTGATGTCCTCATAGAAAATAATGTCCTAAGCACTTCATATTCATAATTTGCCTTTTACACTTTCACCACCAAACACTTGCACATATTCTGACTCGAGTTTTTAATATATTCACACTCTAGAATCTAGCTACGATCTATATTTTAGAGTTTATAATCCACCAAAATAATCTGTGTCAGGCAACATACATTTGGTAGGTGTTTGCGAAAAATTCTAGGAGCAGATTTTGAGATTTTAGCTTTTAAAAAGATATTATGAGTGTTAATTTGTCAAAAATTCTTACAACAGATTTTGAGAATTTGCGGATTCCTAAATGCTAAAGTACGAAATAAAATAGTAAGATCCTAGAAAAGCTAGGTTTTGGGTGCTTTTCGGATCAGATTTTAGATTCTAAGTACTATAGAAGCTGTTTAACTTTTTACAATAACAGTATCAACTTTTACTAAAACATAATTATAGTCCCATGGCTATAACAAACATGAATATATATGCTTCGATTAAAATTTGAAATCTATAATCTACAACAAAATCTGAAGCTTTAATCCAAAATTTACATCCACAGTTATCGCAAACACGCCCTTAAGTAGGGCTAACGTACAATTTTGATCCAAACCCATGAATCTAAACTCACTCACTCTAAATGCACTCAAACCCAACCCATTTATGAGATGACTCATAATGAGTTCTAACACATTTGGACTCATTCTAAGTGAGGGGTTCAACATTTATTACTAATAGGTTATTCATCTACCACTACTACTAATGCCACTCCAGACATTACTTTTGTCAACAAAAAATTACTATTGCCACCAAAATTTTACTAACGGCACTCCAAAATTGCTTTGGTCACTTCAACTTTTACTAATGTCATCTTATTAATTAGGTTAATTGGCGGATTGGGATTGACTATTTATAAGTAGATCGGGTTAGGTAGGTATAACAATTATAAAACTAAATGGATAAGGTTATGAATGATTCATTAAAGACCCAACCCATACTAAACTAACCCATTTGACACCCCTGCGTTTAAGGAGTCCATTCCAAACTTGCCCACTCTTCTAAAACATGTGACACATCGTGTTTAAATCTTGACCTTCGTGGTAGCCCAAGAGCAATTTTTATGTGGATTCGATAGCTCTCATCCCACTCTCAATTCTCAAATTTAGCACTAAGAGCATCTCCAACTACCTCGGTAGTTTACCCTCCCTGGCGTTTTGCCAAGAAAAATGCTCAAACCCCTCCACCCAGCATCTAGTTTTCAACGTCGGCAAAACACCAATCCACAACAGTAACTCTCTTGCCCTGGTGAGTTACTGTACCTAGGCAGACCATCTCTCTCTCTCTCTCTCTCTCTCTCTCTCTCTCTCTCTCTCTCTCTCTCTCTCTCTCTCTCTCTCCCCCCTTGCTATAGCCTTGTCGGTCGTCGTCTACTGTATTCGTCTATGTCGCCTAATTCGTTGGTCATTGTTATGAAGTATAGGAGAACATATCTACCTCGCAAGGCCGGCCCAAGGATTTTTAGTGCTCAAGGCCTAATGTAAAAATTGTACCCTTAAGAATACAACACTTAAAACAATTTTTTCAGCAACAATCACATTACGGGAAAGCCAAAACAATATAAATTTCTACTAATCATTATATAAGAACACAAAATACAAAGGCCCTGTTCGTTTTCCAGTTTAGTTTTAGTTTTAGTTTTAGTTTTGATGACATCATCATTTCCCTCATTTCTCTCTCTATCTCTCTCCACTCATTACACCTGCTGACATCATCAAAACTAAACTAAACTATCTAACCAAACACAGTCAAAGTCTCCAAATACACATCATCTCAAGAATGCATGTGTATCACTTAAATATTACTCGTGTTGCATTTGTAAAAGCAAAAGTATCAATTACACTTGTATAAACAATGAGTCAATAATACAAATCATAGTTCATTCTATTATTAGTTGAATAATTTTTATTTATTTTTTATTCAATCTTTACTCAAAATAATGGAAATTTTGAAAGAGGAAGATATGAACTATCTCATTGAACATTGACCAGTAAACTTGTTATAGGATCGAGTTGAGCTCGTAAAAATTAGACCTTAAAAACGCATCTCAAGAAAAAACAAGTCTGTTTAACTACAACAAATGATTGCAAATACGTAAACTTAAGTTATCGATTGAAGAAATTTCAAGAATAAGTATTATATTAAGATAGACTACAAATCCATATAAGATTGGAATCTAGAGGCTGGAGCCGAGAGGCAGAGAATCCAGCGAGAAAGAGAGCGTCTCTTTCGCAAAGGTTAGAGATCTAAAATTTTTATTTTGTTTGGGCTATAGTAAGTTGTTTTTACTATTGAGTTTGGGCTCATTTCTATTGTGTTTGGACTTATTTGGGCTAACGTTTTAAAACTAAAAAAGAAAAAAGTTAGGCTCTATTAAGTATCTAGTGATGTGAGATGGGCTGTCCTACCTCTTTTTTTATATATATAAAAGTTAGGCTCTATTGTTTATTTTTCTTTTGGACCCAAAAGACTCCTACTTAAGCCTAATATTCAAAAATTATGAGAGTGCCCCTAAAATTTTGGGTTTTTGGGATGCCCTAGGCCCAGGCCTCTTGGGCCTAGACTTGGGCCGGATCTACTACCTCGTCGAAGTCATCTCCGACGTCATCTCATCGTCGCATCGCAAACCCCTAATGTGAGTATGCTCTACCTTCACTCTCTCTCTGTGTGTGTGTGTGTGTGTGTGTGTGTAATTTCTTCTCAGAAGAGAATTGGGGATTTTGGATTGATTGCAAACCCTAATTTTGCTAAATGGCTAGACTGTTGGGGATTGCATTCATTTAATGGCTAGCTATTGGGCAAAAAAAAGAAACACCAACGCACAAAATGAAGTGGCATATGAAAACATTCTTCGCAATCCAATGTATTAACGACACGGCTACATTACTGTACTATTCCATAACACTCTTCAAATCAAATACCAATCAATTTCTTTAAATGTACTGAATCAAATAGTTAAATAGTAGGCATCCTATTTTGAAGATATGCATATAATGGGTAACACCACAGAGCAGGTTGTCCCCATTTGGATCTACTATTCAAGAACATGTATTGTTTGCACCAATTCTTAACAAACAAACATTTGAAAATGTAAAGTTAGATAATTTGATTGAGAGGCAAAAAGTAGGGTTCCCTTTCTCATTACTTCGTACTTATACAAGAGATAAAAAGGTAAATTACATTATGGCCGTAAACTACCAAACTAATTACATGGGAAAAATAATACAAATTAATTACATGTTACACCCACAACTTAACAAAAAAGGAATTAAATGATTAAAGATATTAGTACATTCTCTTCTGATAAACAACACTATTTCCTAAAACTCAAATAACTAGAAGTTCTGCAAAATTGACTTCAATAAGTTTAAGAGAGTTTAATTACTTATCGAAAAAAAGTTCATCGAAAAAAGTTTACGAGTATATTCTTTTGTCAGCATTGATAACCTGCTTTGCATCACCAAACACACTGCAACAAGTTTTGCCTCAAAATATGGTGTTTTCTGAAACCGGATGGTTCTGATCTGTGTCTTAGTTTGTTCCTTTTCCAAGAATTATGTGATTTTGATGTTCGAAGAAATTTTTTTGTAGATGCTCTTACTTCTTGAGCATTTCCAACATAATAGGCCAAATCCTAAATAGTAATCTTACCGGGAGTCTAGGACCATTTCAAGGAGTATATTTTTTTGCATAAAAGCTTCAAAATCCTGCATGGCATTTGGCATTCTACTTTGAAACTTTGAAGGCATAAATTGGAGATCCTCCTACTCTAAGACCATCTCCAAATGCCACAACAAAAGCTTTGAAGCTTGAAGTGGTATGCCAAATTCCATATAGGATTTTGAAGCTTTGAAGAAGAAAAAATGAGATGCTCTTACTCAAAGAGCATTTACAACCAAGAGGTGATCTTAGTAGGGACCATCTTAACGTAGAAATTGTTCCAAGAAAAGCTTGAAAATCCCACATGGCCTTTAGCATACCACTTCAAGCTTCAAGTGACATGCCAAATGCCATGTAGGATTTGAAGCTTTGAAGGAGTAAATTGGAGATGAGTGTTTACAACCAATCGACCAAATCCTACATGGTAATGTTACTAGGACCATTTGAAGGTGCAAAGTTTTCCAACAAAAGCCTCAAAATCCTACGCATTGTTTCCCATTTGATTACTGTATCATAGTTGTTTGTACTGGTAGAGATTTCAGGTGGGTCTTACAACAAAAATGGAAATTATACTTGCATAAATTAAAGGAATCCATTGGAGTTCCTAGAGGAATGTATGCATCAAATTGACACTTGGACTTCAACAAAATTCAACAATCCTTTGGTTAAGGATTGGTAAGGTAGAACCTTCAAATTGGGATGTGCCAAAACATTTTAAGGCTTTAAGGGTTGAAGTTGTCATTCTTACTTGGCGTCTTTGCGGATACGGTTCAAAGTGGTTATTCAATTCCACAAAGCAACCAAACTCAATGTAAAATCTAAGTTAACATTTGGCATTTGAACTAAGTCTCCAATTTTGGCAATTCAAAATTTTGAAATAGTATGTCAATTCCTTTTGGCCATTTCAAAAGTAGTCGTCCTCCTTGGTTGCAGTGTGATTCTAATTTAACTAAATAGGTAACGAATTTGAATTAGGGTAAGAGTGTTTTATCTTAAATGAAGCACAAAAATGCTCTAGCTAGTAGCTAGAGATTAACAAAGTCTGAACTACAATAACACAGAGAAACAGGATAACTCAAATGCAAGAGCAAAGAAATCAAAATTTGATCTGACACTGCAATGTGCTCAATAAGCTTGTTTATGAACAGTCCACTTGAATGAAAACAAATTTGTTCTACCACCTGACAAGTAGGTGAACATCACCCTCCAATGTGATTGATTTAAAACAATGGATATGTTCAATTTGAAATTATATAATCCCACTGTATTAACCAGTCACAATACAAGAGACACTTTCTTCTTTCTTCTCTTAAATTCTGTTAGTCAGTCTTCTGTTTATACTTCTTCAGAGGTTTACAACATTGCGGTTCAAGCGAGCCGTTCGATTGTTCAAGTTTGGCTTTTGTATGTTTGAGTTTAACTTGTTTATGAGGCGAACCGATATGAAACGAGAGTTAATCTACTCATTAGCCTATCCCATCTCTAGTAGCCTGAATTTTTAAACATAGTAGTTAGAATGGACCGAAACAGTTTGTTCGATAGGTTAACAGGGTTTAAAAATCGGTTTTGAGTCTCTCCCCATAGATCTGCTGCCGGTAAACATCCGGCCGTCGAATCTAATCACGGCTGTCTGTCGAAGGCCTCCACTGTTGCCGTCGTTGAACCTATCTACTGCCCCACTCTCTACCCTCCACCATACTCGTCTCACTCCCTATAAAATTGGGCAAGATGGTCCGTTAATTACAAGAGAAACAAAGATGGGGTTAGGGTTTTGGAGAATGCCCTATCAAAGACTGCTTTTCAGTATTCGTCCAAAAAATTGTTCACATGAAAACATTTACAAAGCACGCTGAGGTGCAGACAAGCAGGAAGAAGTCGTCGAGGATTCTAAGTGGGAAAACGTGGTTCCAGATCACGACTTCTTTTCAAACCACGTTTTATGAAATCGTGTTTGCTACACGTTTTCTAAAGGTGTGTGGATTAGGATTAACTTAGTTTTTTCGATTAATCCGTCTTAATCCATTATGAAAGTGTGTAACCAAAAAATGTTTTTTAGAAAGCGTGTTTGTTGAACACGTTTTCACGTAGTATGGAAATAAAGTTCGAAAACATGCGTAAAATAAAGTTTAAAAAAAAAAGTAAATCGGTTAATCAGCCGATAACGAGAATATGCTGAATAAATGACGCTGTTTTGGGTGGCTTCGAACTCGTGCCTTGGACGGCGGCGTATTGAGGATCTGAAGCTCGCGTTTTGCACTTGCGGCGGTGTAGCCCCCGGATGCGAATGCGATTGCGAGGTCAAAGTATATTACGACGGCGTTTTAGGGTTCTCTATCCTCGCATTTTGGAGTTGCGAGGTCAATGGTCGACGAGCACGAATCGAGTTTATACTTTATACTACTTTGCTCCCAGCCCTCCTCGTCGACGTCGTCGTCGTCCCACCGCCGTCCGCAACGCCCAGTTCTCTCTCTCTCTCCAAGAACAGGTATTACGTCCCACTCCACTCCTTCACCAGTAATGATTGGATAGGTTTTTAATTTCGATTAAAGTTCAGTCATTATCCAATTGTGGGATTCGATTGTATGAAGAACAATTTTCCCCATATGCAGCTTCAATTACCTATTGTATTCACCTTCTTAGTTTTTGACCTTTTCTGATACGACAATAAATCTTTCAAAGTTTTTTTAATTTATTTTTTTACGGATTTTTGGTTGAAAAGATACTTATTGCGGCGTTTCCAAAGTTCTATTTTTGCTTCATTCTAAATATTAGTATGATTTGTTTGAGCTACAACCAATCAATGTAAAGTTTGAATTTTTTGGGTAAGCAATGTAAATTCAATTCTTCTTTCAATATGATTGCAGTCAGATCACTGATATTGTTTTCGTAATTTTTGCTCCTAGCCATTGTTCTCCAGCTTGAGGCTTCCGTTGCTTGGTATATAAAAGCACCATCGTAATGCCAAATACCAGTTTGACCTTGATTCAAACATGCCTAACTGGAAAAGATTCAGAGAGATTGTATAAATCTCGTCCCCACCATTTCTTGTTGCAGTGTGGTCGAGTCTCAGATTTCGAAGCATCGAAAACTGCTTTGATAACCTGTGGACAGAAAAGAAGGTAAAATTGCCTCGGCTTCTTGATTTTAACCTTTGGTTTAGTTTCATCTTGTGATACTTAGTAGTGTGGGCTTATTACAGGTGTGACTGCTATGATATGCACAACGTGCTAGTTCCTTACTCTGAAGCATGGTCTTGGCAGAAGTCCATAGTTAAGGAGAGGAAGACATTAGTCGAAATAAACCAAGACCTTTCTGACTCGCTGATCGTTTTACAACATCACCCAGTTTATACATTGGGTACTGGTAGTTCAGAAGAATACTTGAATTTCAATTTAAACGACGCTCCTTATGATGTTTATCGCACGGAACGCGGCGGTGAAGTGACATACCATGGGCCTGGTCAGGTAATTTTCATATGCTTTGCCAAGGATACATCCTAATCCTGATATTTGTAGTTTCAACTTTATGATCTTGGTATGTTATTTGTATTGTTACGTGTTGTGATTTTGAATGTATCAACTTGCTGGCATCGACATTTCATGTTGTGAGGTGGCATTCCGCCGTATAAGAGGGCTCCGCCTTTCGATTCACAATATAAGAATGATTCGAAAAATAGTGTTGTTCTTCCAACTTCCTCTAGAGAATAGAGAGGTTTGGGATGTCATGGTAATTGTAATATAATCTGTTCTCTCGTCTTTTCCAACCACGTCTTCCTTTGGTACAAGTTTATAAGGTGTTCATTGTGTAAAGGTTATGTGGTAGTCGGGCTCTCATCAGCGCCACTTCATTGATGGTGTAACAAGCCATGTTAGCACAAATGCGATGTATAAACTGCACTACAGACACGTGTAAGGCTGAATATACCTCATTCTATCTAATTCATGACTTCCTTAAGGCTGAATATTCCTCATTTTATCTAATTCACGATTTCCTTATTTGCATCCAGAACACATCCTTACTGTTGATGGTTGGATAGTTTTTGTTCCGCTTGACTTTATTAAAGTGAAAAGAAAAACTGTGATTGCATCTTGTCAGACTTTTCACGATCAACTTGGGAAGAAACAATGGACAATCTGGTGACTCATTAAATATGTGGGCTAAATGTTCACTTCTTTAGCCCTTCTTACTACATTCTGTACCTAACTTGTTATGCATTGGTTTTTGTATTGTAGCTAGTAATGTACCCTATTATCAATCTCCGTTATCACAAGATGGATCTTCATTGGTACTTTAGGGCCCTTGAGGAGGTTGTCATTCGTGTTCTTGCCTCAACATTTTCTATCACGGCTTCACGGGTTGAGGGCATGACTGGTGTTTGGGTTGGTGAGTTTAACGTTCCTTGAAGGGCATAAATATTTGTTTGAGCCATTTATTCCTTGCATTGGTAGACAAGGTGAGACAAGAAATACGAAGGATAATTTCCACTACGTTTGGTAGGAGAGAAAGGGAAGTGAACAAGAAGTGAAAATAGAGAGGAAAGAGTTAGAAATACAGTTTGCATTTTCTTGTTTGGTTTACGGAGAAAGGGAAGAAATGAATAGAAAACAATTTGATTTTTTGTGCCTTGATAGGCTTCCTCTTGTATATTACCACAGAAAGTGGAAGAAACCTCACTTGCTAACCTAAATGTTTTGAAATCTATTCTAATTTTGAATCTAAGAGGTTTGTGATTATAGTTACGTTTCCTATTTCCTCTCCCTCAAATTAGCAAAATAGATGATTGCAAAGAATCTTTTCTTTTTCCTTTTTGTGCAAATTTGCTCAATCAGACTACTGTGAGGCCTGCATAAACTTTAGTTAATTTTTTGGGTAACTGATAAATCTATTGAAAGATCAGACAAAACAGAGATCAAGGGAGGCATACCTTCCAGCGACACAAACCTATCATCTACAACTAGGAATTAGGAGGACACCTAATAGTGATTTGTCAGGATTGACAAAGAAGATTAGGGGAAAGGTTTTGACAGAGTTACTTTGGGAGCCTTTGACCCTAGCATCAAAACTAATCTTGTGAAGGAGGAGGCCTTTGAGTTCCTTGGAAATCCTGCAACTCCTTCTTGCCAAATGTAGTAGACCATGGCGGCCCAAGAAATCTTCCTAATTGTCGTGTGAAAAGAGTTTCCACTAAGCAGCCCAATAAGCCAAACAATTTCAGGTCCCAAGTCGCATGAGTTTTAGCAATCCCACACCTGTTTCCAAACTGTTCAATAAAAGGAGAAGCTAAAGAATAGATGAGTGAGAGTTTCATTTTCTTGATGGCACAGATTAGAGAGCAAATAGAGGAGAGGAGACCACAATTCGTGAGCATATCTTTAGTTCTTCACCCTTCTTTGATGCCCATCCAAAAGAATGTGGTGGAATGCAATTAGGACACCAGAGAAGGTGGTGCCAATGAACAATTGGAGAGGGGTTTTTAATGAAATCCCAGGTAGCTGCAGCATTGTGCATAGAAGTAGGAGAACATGTCAATTGAATGTTGTCTTTCTTTGAGCAGTTAGGGTAAAAAGAGGGAGTTAAATTTTCCTGTACAGTTGGTTGTGTAGAAGTATAGGTGGTTTCCTGTTTCTGTTTTGTATGTTCAGGGGGTTGCCCCGTTGGTTTTGTAGCTTCTTGCTCTTTTGGTGAGAGAAAATTTTACTTACCCAAAAAAAAGAAGAAGAAGAGGGAGTTAAAGAAGGGGGAAAAGGCCAGACCCAGTTGCTGTTATATATAAAGGTCTTTTGCATCAAGAGAGGAATTCCCAAAGAGTCTAGAATTAGTCCAAATAATCATAGAGAGACCCTTGTGGTAACCAGTTATCAAACCAAACAAAGGTGTTAGCGCCATTACCAATAACATGTTTCACAAGGGGCCTAGCAGTTGCTCTGAGCTGCAGTAGCTTTCTTCATATCCAACAACAGCTTGTGGGGATTTTGAGGGTCCAAAAGCATTTATTTATATTGAGATATCTGTGGGCACGACTTGACCCGTAGGGATTGGTGTTTGGAATAGATAGACGTCCAAGTGTGTGAAAGGAAAGAAGCTATGTTCCAATCTTGAATTCTTCTAATTCCAAGACCCCCCTCCTCCTCAGGCATATAGAAATAACTCCAAGCAATTTTGTTAAGAGTGGCAGTAGTTGTGTATTCATGTCCATAGAAAATTCCTGAGGAGCTTCTCAATGTGAAGACAAACAGTTTTAGGCAAAATGAAATGTAAGATCCAATGAACTTGAATACTTAACAAGACAGATCTGAGAAGTTGAAGCCTGCCTGCACACGAGAGAGATTTCTTGGCCCATTTGTTTATTTTGGCAATAATCGCGTTAATAATGACTGTTACAGTCACATATAGAAAGCTTTGTGGAGATGAGATGTTCTTGGTCATTGATGCCATCTATATAGACCCTACTCTTGTTCTTCCTAGGGTCAAGCCCAAACAACTTACAGAACTCAAGAAGAGCGGAAGAAACAATTTGGACAGATTGATCATTTGTGTAGCATAGGACAAAGAAGTCATCAGCAAAGCATATGTGGTTAATTCCTAGATCCTTGGATTTAGGTTGATAAGAAAATTGCTCAGAATCAATGTGCTTTTGAAAAAGTCTAGAGAATTACTCCGTGACTAGAATCAAGAGGTAGGGAAGAAAGTATCCCCCTGCGGTGGGCCTTTTGCACCAGGGAAATATCCTTCAAGTCTCCCTTGAGAGATAAAGAGTACTTAGGGGTAGATATGCAAGTAGATATCCAGTTCCTGTAATTTTGAGGGAGTTGAAAAGCTTTCAAGATATCCAGAATTAGCTGCCAATTAACAGAATCAACAGCCTTTCATAATGTCTATCTTCATAGCACATCTAGGAGATTACAGAACTTTTGTGGTAATTCCTAACAAGCTCTTGCATTAGTACGATTTGATCTGAGATTGACCTGCAGGAGATAAAGGCTGCTTAGTTTGAGCTGGCCATAAGATGGATGACTTGCTTGAGGTAGTGGTGATAACCTTGGAGATTATTTTGTAGATGACATTGCAGCAGGAGATGGGCCTATACTTTGTCATGCTAGTTGGACTAGGAACCTTAGGAACCATAGTACTAGAAGCGTCATTAACAAGAAATTGGGACCAATAATATGATATTTTTAGGAAATGAGCAGAATATCCATCAGGGCCTGGTGTCTTGTTATACCCAATGGAAAAGAGAGCATTTTAAGACTCAGAAACTTCTGCAGCTAGATTAGATAGTCGAAGATCATTGAGACAGGGTTGAATAAGCTCAGAAACTCTGGTTAAGACTATAGAGGGACCAAGCATGCCCTTAAAATATTTGACCAGTGACCACAATGTCTCTGAATTCTTCATAGGTAATAAAACCTTGTGCCTAGGGAGTCATTTATAGATAAGATATTATTTCTGGCCCTATGAGCAGCAACCTTTTCATGAAAATAAGAGGTATTTTGGTCCCCCACCCTAATCCAATTTGTTCTGGGTTTTTGCCTATAAAAAGATTCTTCAGCCAGGAGGAGGGCTACTTTTTCAGCAGCAAAGCTGCTCAAGGTGATCTTTAGCTTTGATTACTCTCCCAGAACTAATGCTCTAATAAGAGGAATTAAGAGACTTGAGTTCAGATTTAAGGGCCTGAGGAGTATCTGAGAATTGTTCTGTATATGAAGCTTGTGTGTCTCTCACGCCTTGCGTATTTGTTGGCTCGTTTTTCGCTCACGACATTTTCTGCCAATCGACCTAGCATATTGATGATTTTGTAAAGATATCACTCTTTTCTTGTGGAAAACTTAGTCGGTTATTTCTAGAAAATCTCCTGATCATGAATGACATTGAGTCTCCAGGTTACCATTTCGTCTCCAGGTTACCATTTCATTTGGAATGTAGGAGTCATTTTCTTCTGCATACGTACAAAGGTAATAGGTGATAGGCAAAATTATTTTCAGCGATTTCTCTGTTTAGCTCTCTGTTTAGCTGGGGGTAATATTGGAAATGTCTACATTTAAAAAGGGACGGAGGGAGTACCATAATAGTAGTCTTCATAATTTAGTACGAACCATGCTGTTCCTTTTTGTGATTTTGATTAAATGAAAATAACCTAGACTTTAGGAGACTAATAAATTGGATTCTTTCAGGTGACCAGAAATTAGCAGCTATCGGGATACGAGTATCGCAATGGATAGCATATCATGGCTTAGCACTGAACATCACCACTGATCTCTCTCCCTTTCAAAAAATAGTTCCATGTGGGATACGGGATCGTCGGGTGGGAAGCATAAAGGGACTGCTTAGAGAACATTGGTTGTCCAAACCATCTGGAATGCATCATACTGATGACACCAAACTGCTTGATATCACTCACAAGTCGTTGGTCAAGGAGTTTTCTGAAGTATTCCAACTGGAACTCCACCACAAGGCAATCTCTGAATTGGAGTTCTCAAACAGCTTATTTAGATCATTTCAGGAGGATAAATGAATTCGTCGTAGAAAGCTGTTGAATTTTTGTGGGCTCTTATACATTTTCATATTATTTTATTGCTATGGCGAGAACAAGATCAAATTAAACCCACAATTGAAGGACTACAAGCTCGGGGCTCGACGAAACAGTAAGTATCAGCATTAAGAAACTTCTTCGGATTAGCAGTGAAAGAAAGAGCTCCGGCATTCATTTGCTCATGTGTATTCGTTTCATGGTCAATTCAATGGGATCCGCGGCAAAGAGCCTTGGTAACTTGTACTATATTTCTTTATGGCATACTACGGGTCCGTTTGAGAGCATATTATTTTGTGCATTTGGCATTTTGGATTGGGAGAATCGTAGATTTTTGAAGTATGGTTAGAATAGATTATTAATTTGTATAGTGTTTGGGAGATGGGTGTAAAATAAATTCTGCAATAAAGTAGTGTTTGAAAGTGAACGTCAATATAGATTATGGTGAGGTTTTTTAGCCAAAATGCAAAATGATAACGCAAAAATACCTCTAGTATCAGATTATGCTTTCATTGTGTGATTTGGAGAATGCATTATGGCAAAAAGCATTCTACAATTCAGATGCCAAACGACTAAAATGTAAAACAACATAATCTAGAATGCACAATGAGCTCCCGAACACCCCCTATGTCTTGAGTACTTATTTTATTAGTCTGACTGTTTATTGATCTTATATGTTATGGAATCGATTCTCTTTTCACCGCACCAGGTACAGGCTTAGCCCTGAAAGTTTCGGTGTCCCAAACAAACATATAAATTTTGAGGCCCCAATATATTTTACTATGTAAATTATAAAAAAAAAATTATGTAAAATTTCTATTAGAGACTGTATAATGAAAGAAATTTTATATAACCACATTAATTTGGTGAATTAGAGTAACAATATTTAACAAGGCAGCACGAAGAACATGCTACATTTGCTTTGTAAATAGAAACGACTAGATGAAAAACACCATCTGGTGAAAATACTCAATAATTTCGCAGAGTTTCTATGCTGAAAAAAGAGTCGTACTTTTTTGTTGTGTTGATGAAAGGCTAAGGAGAAACATAAAAACATTTGAATAAGCATGCACACACAAAACGATTTTGGCATGATTTTGGAGAGTACCTTATTGTTCATTTGTTCCGGCCAAATATTTAATAGCGTGGGGTTTACCTTGAAAAACACAAGTGAAATTGGAGGAACTAGAGTAACCGAGAAGGGTGAACATGCCCGGCCTTGAGGGCAGGCTGGGTAGGCTTGAGTCTAGAGCCCACCAAAAATTAGTCAATTCTTAGGGCCCCTAAGGCATATAGGTTAGTATAGATATAAGTTAGAGAATTGCACCCAACAATGTTAGGGACCCATCAAATTCTAAAAAGAATTAGGCCCATTTTCCTTTTTTGAGGCCCAACTTCCCAACTCAATTTTACTGAGTTAATGGGTTATAACTAACCAATGAAGAGGAAAAACGTCAAGGAAAAAAAAACGCAAGGGGGAAAAAGAAAGCAGATTGAGCCCTAACCCCCACCAAGTTTTTAGTTCAAATTAACATTGTTACTATGTTTATGATTGTGTTATTAATGATACAAATATTGTACTACTAAGTTTTAAAATTCTTTTTTTAATAGACTTCAATTCTTTTGTTAGTGTTGTTAAATTTAATTAAGTCGAGTCTTTGGTTTTAAATTTTGACTGAATAGATTACCAATGTAAATAAAGAAAACATATATTACATGATGTAATCTTTAATAATATTTATAAAAAAAATTATTTTAAGATTTTATCTAATAAAATACATAGGGACATGTTATAAGTTCGTCTGGGATACCGTATTTCTCAGGGCCAAGCTGATGGTGAACCCATTTTTTCCAGATATATGATTGACTTATTTTGTTACTATATTTTTTTTGTTTGTCTTTGATAGAGGAACAAATTATTTAAACAAAATAAGAATCGGCTTTAGAAAAAGAAAAAAAAAAAAAGCCTGCTTAAGTCAAAATTAAGTATTATTTTCTCCAGTATGATCTAATTTTTGGATCTATGGAAATTATAGTATTCAAGAACAATAAACAAAAAAAATCATTGCAATTACTCAAATGAAGCCTAAGCCTAAATTTCTTCGGTTCAAAAGGCAAAAATCATTGCAAAAATGAGGAGTTTTATTGGGGAATGTTTTTGGAGAGATTCGATCCACTGTGCACGTGGATGGGGAATGTCGAGATAACACTGGGCCAACACGCACATCACGTGGCATTTCAGCTGCACCGTATAATTAATACAGTACATTGAGGGTCATTGCTAAGGACTTCAGAAAATGTAAATTTCGATTGAAACGGTGGGACTTTGGTTCGAGCACTTCTAATCGTCGGATTGAGCTGAAATTTTGTGGGGCCCCTCAGAAAAATGTTTTAAAAACAATGAACGGTTCGGATTACTCGTGTGGGACCCAAAAGTGGGTCCCTGAACACGATTGGTATATTTTCTGGATATCTCCCTCTGTACCCATATGTTTACCGTATTGCTAATAGGGGTCTCCAATTTTGCGCCAAATTTGAGAGGCCTCAGACAGCCGCCTACTAGACAACTGAATGTTCGGGTTGGCTTTCGCATTATCTCGAGTAATTCTGGAACTCTAGAGGTAAATGACTAGGCTTAATTCCACTAGCTCCAAGAAATTTCCGACAAAGAAAATCGAATCTTAGGTTAGAGTAAACTTCTAAGTCCCAACTTTGAAGACAGACTATTTTGCCAGCCCTGGTTTAATGTGTGAATGCAGTTGGAAAGGAGTAAATGTTGTGAACTGTCACGTGTTGGAAAATTCTTGCACTTGGTCATTTGTTTTTAAAATGACCATTGAAAAGTAGTCATTTGAACTTTGAAGTCTTCGCGATAGAAAGACGAGTAAAAAGAGGAATTGGGATGGTGCCGTCCCTTTAGGGAAAGTATCATGTTGTCCCAATCTGAGTTGTTCGTACTTGGCAGTGGACGACTCGGATTTGTCTTGTAGCGGACAGTTGAGATTTATTTGAATAAAATGTGATCCGAACCTTCTATCGCCGAGCACAGACAGCTCAAATCAGACAACATGGATAGTGTCTCCGGTCCTAAAAAGGGGTACTCCATCCTCCTAAAGATTCCCTCCACTGTCATTTAATTTAATTTATTAGTACAGTAATTTGTCCATGAAGTCGAAGACCAGCCTTTTATAAATCTTCTTTTTATTTTAATATTATGTACAATTGCAAACCCCTGAAGTAAAGTATATACATTGTTCGGTTTGGGTCTCAAGACCACTCTGTATGATCTCTAATAATTTTTTTTTCCTATCTCTTTCTACTCATTACCCCCAAAACCTCCCTCAAAACCCAAGCCGAACAAAGCTTAGTTTATTCAAATTAAACTTAGGCTCTGTTTGGATCTTAGGGAAAGGAAGAGAAGAAAAGAGAAAATTTTTAAATTTTTCCTTCCTTTTTTTTGGTTCTACAAAAAGAAGAAGGAAAATATTCACATTCTTTTTTAACTTTTCTTGCATTTTCTCTTCAATTTTTCCTCTAATTTCCTTTTTTAATTATTTTCTCTTTTTTTTCCCCAAGTTCCAAACAAAGCCTTAAGGATAACTTAACAAACACAAACAGGCGAATTTTACTGAACCCCCCGTTGTCGTTCCCTTTGTTTATTATTTCACTTCAAGAGCTTAAAAATTAGTATCTAAATTTTTTACTTCGTATTAATTACCAGTTAATACCGTTTATTCTTCTAATTCGTACATGTGAAACCAAAAAAATTGAAGGTGATAACAAGTCCACCTATGTATTAACCAGTTAAGACCGTTTATTTTATTCTTAGTTCCATAACCAACTGAGGTTAGCTCAGTTGACTAGAGCTCTTTCATCTCATTAGGAGATTTGGAGTTCGAATCTCCCTTTCTGTATGTAGAGGTTTTTCATTTCTTTGTTTTTACCCTTTGGCCCTTTTTGGGCAAACTTCCCTTCTTCTTCTTCTCTTTTTTTCCTTTTTTTTTTTTTTCTCTTTTTTCTTTTAAATTTATTTATTTAATTACTTATTTAATTTAGTTTACTCAAATTACATTTGCAAGTAAATTATTTTTTTACATTGACATTTAAATTTGACTTTATATTTTAATTAGTTAATTAATTTGTCTTAACAATGAATAATAAAAAAAGCTTCTAAAAGTGAATAATATTAAAATCACATTTAAAAGTAAATAAATATTATAATCACTTTTAAAAGTGAATAAATATTACAATTGACAAAGTTCAGTCCTAATCAATATTGCCTCCAAATTGTGGTCCCGGCACGACGCCCAGTATGTCGTACCACAAATCAACACGTACTTTATAAGTAGAAGCTCATCCTTTAGCGACATTCGACGCATTCTGCCACCACCATATTGGAATTGGTAGTACAGGGTGATGAGGGCGCAAAAAAAGTTGCACGAAGTTATTGTTAATACGGGCAATAGCAATTTCTTTGCGCTGTCGCCCTTGTTTTTTTTTTCTTATTTTTCGCTCAAAACAGTCGTTTTGGGCGAAAAGCAGGTCCCCAAACCCTAGTATTTCCGAGTATTTTTAGTAGCAAGACTGTACCCATAGACTTAAATTGCAAGAAAATGGAGGGACACGAAAAGACACAATTCTAATCATCATTCATCAACCTTTTTATTTCCATTGTTAGAATTTGCAATTCTGGACCACCACCACCATCACCACCACCTCGTATCCAGCACCTGATCCAACCCCACCCTATTTTCAATTTCCCCAAACTAACCCCTCAGATTCAGATTACTCCAAAATTGTACCAAAACTAAATCAAACGACAACGACACTATTAGCCGCCATTACTACAATAAAAACCCAAAAATCAACCAAAAAAACCAACTAAATTACACTATTCGCCGCCATCCATTACTTAAAAAAACCACCCGCCGACGATCAGAAAGAAGCTCTCTTCAACGACGTCACGGTAACTTTCGCCCCCAACGGCGACTTCCCGACCTCAATGTCAAACGAATCGTACCGGCGAAAAAACTCCACCACCAGCAACCTCGACACCAACACCACGAAATCCTTCCCGGCGCACTGCTTATTGTCCACCGTCGG
The DNA here is from genome assembly GCA_016920895.1 of Vaccinium myrtillus. Taxonomy (NCBI): domain Eukaryota; kingdom Viridiplantae; phylum Streptophyta; class Magnoliopsida; order Ericales; family Ericaceae; genus Vaccinium; species Vaccinium myrtillus. The sequence continues at coordinate 30,910,618 of CM029276.1, read as the reverse complement.
ACTCTCCGTCTCCGGCCCGTTACTCCACAGCACGTGCCTCAGCAACCTCTCCCCTCCCTCCCTCGCGAACCGATCCGCCACGAACTCCTCCGCCCGGTCGAATATCTTCGGGTCCTTGGTCGCAAACGGTTGGTACCCGAACAACAACTCGCCTGCTTTCACCTCAAACGCCGCGTCGTGACTCTCCACTATCATGTCTTGTTTAACCCTCCCGTATTGTAACGGCACCGGTGGTTCGATCCTCAGCGACTCGTACACCACCGATTTCACTAGCGGCATCTGCTCCATCGCCCTCATCGTCACTTTTCCGCCGTTGGATTTTATTACCTGACGCAGGAAAGCGTATTGAAAAAGTAAGAACAACACGAACACAATCTCTCAACTCACAAAATATACGAAATTGAGCCTTTTTTTTGAAGAGCAAAAATAGTTATTAATCTTTGGAATGGTAGAAGATTAAATGGACGTTTCCCAGCTATTGGCAAGAAACGAATCGAGAAAATTAAGGCCAAAGCCCAAAATTCCCAAGGGTCATAATACCGAAATAAAACAATACAACTCAACACTGAAAGGCCCACAAAATTGAGTCAAATTTTGTTTTGGGAACTTCTGGGAATAATTGGGGAACCATTATTCGAGAACTAATTTTATGGAATTCTCTTGTTTTTATGAGAATTTCATAAAATTAAATGGGTTGATTTTACCAGATTGCTAAATTCATTTGCTAAAATCAACCCATTTTAGCAAATGGTTCTATCAAACCCCTTGATCTTGACGATTTTATGAAATTTTCATTTTAACAAATTTATAAAATTTCGAAAGGCCTAAATTTTCACGGTGTCAAATTGTCACGTTTTCCTTTAAAAATAAAATTTGACATCTCTGTATCTTACCGATCTGATCTCCTGTGCTAACTCCATATGCAATTTCACCCCTGCTCTACCGATCCACTTCATCATGTTGGGGAAGAAAAGCTTCATTCCTCCGAAGGAATTAAAACAAGTGGCGAATAGTAAATTATGGCAGGCCTCGTCGCGAGAGATTCCGAGCTTCTCTCCTTCATCGAGGATTTCCGTGGAGGCGTTGAAGAAGAAGTTGTAGAGTCGGTTGTAGTTTTTTTTCACTAGAACCGGAGGAATACGGAAGGTGTGGACGGTTAATTCTTCGATCAGTTTCGGTAAACCGAGGGTTAACAACGGACCCACTTGGAACAAAACCCATATGTTCACCAATTTGGGCCCATCAGATTTCAACTGGGTATCGATCGGATTAGTACCGTATAAGGATCTTCCAAGGAAATTGAACGCGGCTTGATCGTTGGCGTCGCCGAAGCTTGATTTGCCCTTTCGAGCAAGATCGGATTCAAGGGTATCGAACATCTCGGTGTAGCTGTTGTGGAATTCCGGTATGACGCGATCGCGGCTGGATTTCAGGAGGAAGAACATCAACTGTTTGAGTTTTCCGTGCATGGGTTCGGACGGGTCGAGGTAGGAGAGGACGCGGTGGCCGCCGGTGAGGTCGACGGAGGGCATGTAGGTCCCGGTGAAGAGATCCGTCTTGTCGACTTTTTTGAGGTCGAAGAGGGTCGGGAAGCTCTTGCCGTCTAAGAGGACGACGACGTTTGGCTCGGAGGAAATGAAAGGTCCCGGCGGCATGTTGGCTCGGAACACCGTCGATTCGTATTTCTGGATTCGTGATTTGAAGTATTCGTCTCGGCCTTGGTTGTAAAAGTAGTCTTGCCGGTCTTTGAGTGGTCCGATGAAAGGGAGGCCGTAGTTTCCGGGGATTTTTCGGATCGGGAGGTTTGTGGGGTTTTCGACAGTCACCGGCACCGATGGTTTTTCCGACGAGACAGCAGCGCGGATGATGAGGCGGTGGGTGGAGGAGGAGGAGGAGGAGGAGGAGGAGAATGGTTTAGATGGTAAATTTGATGATCTTTGCGAGGGAAATTGGAGTTGCAGAGAAGGAAAAGCTAAAGAAGTGGAGGCCATTGATGAAGTGTTTTGACTATTTTTTTGCTGCAGTGATTGAGGTAAGCAGAGAACGAAATTGAGATTTAATGTGACCTATGAAGAATTGTGTATATGTACTCCAATATATACTATAAAAATGGGAATTGTATAAAGGTGATATGTATTTATTGAACGTGGATGAGTGGGGGAGAGATGGTGACCCGTGAATTATATATTTCTGTGGGAGTAATGGCATCATGAGTTCGAAACTTGACAATTTTTAAAGACCAGAATATAAAGAAGAAATCTCACGTGAATCTTCTGGACTTGGCGTGAATGACTTATTTTTCACCGAACGAAGAATGAGAATAGTTGAAGAAAAGTACGTGTAAAATGGTCCGGACGTCTCTCGGAAAAAAAAGGTACAAGTTTTTACGTGGAAAGTCATGAAATGTGGGCATTTTCTTTTTGTGATGTAATTCGTGTTGGTGTAAATGCCACCCACTTTGCTTTTGCTTTCCTTTTTGCTACACCAGGCCATATGTTACTCATGTTTCTGTTTTGTGATAATTTTCTTTATTACTATCATTAGATTCTCTTGTACCTAGGAGTATTAAACACATGGTTGGTCGGAGCCGAGTGCAAAAGGCTTTGGAAGGAGCGTGTTCTGCCTCCAGTCCAGTGGAAGAGTTCTATTTTTTTACTATCTGTTGTGGGACAGGAGTTGACTATTGCATGTTTGGGATAGTCACGTCCAGAGGAGGTAACCACATCGATGGCCTCCTCTTCAACAACTTCTTGGTGGTTCTTCTTTTTCTTTTTGGATATCTCAAAAAGAATATTCACGTTAAAAGTAAACATTAAAAGTTGTGTAACATTACTCTTTTACCCTTTCTTTTTACACTGAAGTGTCATGTTAACCAAGTAATACAGATAAATTGAGAAAGTCAAACTTAATCAAATGTCTCATCATTCTCCCCATAAAAACTTATTTCTCCAAGAGGGGAAACAAATTGGGAGAAAAGAGCATGAGGCAAATAAATCCATCTTAGAATCAGCTGCTACAATATACATTAAATTACAAGTACATTTGATTAATTACAGGCATGAGGCAAAGAAATCCATCAAGAAAACTTTTTAACAGATCTTATAAAATTATTGAGACTTCAATAAACAGCACAAGTTTGGCCTAAAACATTATAAACTGGCTTGTTGTCATTTCTTTAGATTTTTATTAGTTTTTAAGAATTTGGAAAAATCAGAAACACAATGATAAGTTTAATAACAAAGTTTCTGGCTTATTTTTATTTTTTCTGATTTTTTTTTTTTAAGAAATCGGTAGATACTTATTCTCTAATTTCTCTAGTCGAGGCGAATTGGAAAAATTAAATATTTTCACCAAAGAATAAATAGTTACAAGTAACAAAAATATACGAATTACAAAGATCATTCTCCTCACAAACATCAACTAAAAAAGCTGAAAAAACCATAAAGCCAAGCTTAGGCTGAGTGTCCACTAAGGTATTTTCGGTATTCTTCGACTACAAGTTGCCAAATTAATAACTCATTCTCCTCGCATACATTAACTGATTTGACAAACTTGTATTCTAAGAATACCAAAAAATATACCGTAGTAGAAACTCACCGTGTAAAACGAGGCCTTTTTTTTCCATTACTTTCCTTAAAGGCTTTAAAACATGAAACATATGTTGTAAAGTATTCTTGTTTCATAACAGAAAGCAGATGATTTTCTTGTTGGTCTTTCTAATTATCACCTTTTTTCCTAATGTTCGACCAAAGAAGACTGACCCCTAAGACAGAATGACCCCTAAATTGTGTCGGCCCAAAACAACAGCTTGACTCGACGTTTCAAATTTTCAACAGTCAAAAAAGCACAGAAAAGTCCAAGGAGGTCAAAGGACGGTGTTACCGAATTTGGCTTCCGTCCACACCTCCCGTTCCCCTACAAGCCAAAAGGTCCAAACACACCAAACACTTGCCCCACCCACCTAAAGCTTTCGCTTTCGCTTTCCTCTGTTTTTTTTATTTTCCGAAAGTTGACAGGAAGTAAGTTCATTACTATTATCAATAATAATGCATATGTAAATCTGAATCATTGATTGCTATTGTTAATAATGTATCTATAAATCTGAATCGTTGATTGCTGAGATATAAAGTTAGAATGGGTTGGTAGGGCCTACTGACTCTAAGGAATAGCAAAGCCCCCAGGTTACTAAAATTTTACTTTGATTCGTCTCGTCTCCACAATTTTTGTTTCTCATTGAACGACAAGTTTACGATAATTGCATCATTCTAGATATTACTCCCTCCGTCCAAAAAAATTTGGCCTACTTATAAATTTCAAAGTCTTATAAGTATATAATACACAATATTACCCAAAACTTGTAATTTTTCAAGTTTGCCCTTCGTTAGTTTACTCTAATAAAATAGGAGTTAATCAAGATTTGAATTTAAATTGTTTTCCGAAAAGCGGAAAATCTTGCCGCCAATGTAATCAAAGAACTTTTTTAAAATTTTAAAACGCACTTTAAACTTTAAAATTTTCAATTATTCTTCTTTTGGTATCATTGTTTTGATTGTTAAAAGCATTTCAAAGGCAGAAATGGAATTTACCGACTTTCCTTTGTTGAAAATTTTAAATTGGTCATATATTTTGGGACGACAAAAAAAGAAAAGTAGGCCAAATTTTTTGGGGCGGAGGGAGTATTAATAATGACAATTTTCAATAATATTTTTCATAAATAATATGATAAATCCAACTATTAGAAATAAAATGAACAGTGACTGTCACCGTCTTCTTTTTTATACATTTGTATACTCCTCCACTCTTAGAATGACAACATTTTAAATTCAAATTACAACGTGACAAATGACTTTGTAGATTTGAGAGTGTGAAAATTAATTACATATACAACTCTATATAAATAGATAAAGCCTTCACACATGAAGAAAGGTTTGAACCATTGACCTCCAATTAAGGTTGAACAAATCTGGCCAATTTAAAAAGGACTTTAATAAACCTTCATATTTTCTCTCCACTTTTTTCTCAACTCTGGCCAATTTTTTATTTTTTTATTTTTTGCTAAGGTTCACATTTTCCAAGCTCAGTCTAGCCACATTTTATGATCAGAACTGTGCACTCTGTCCGGTTCGTAGCGTCAGTTGTCTATGCGAAACATCAACTTGAATGGAGATGACCTACGAGATTGGATTATTATTAGTCGATCAATTATTCAAAGAAACTATAATTCACTCATATACTTGTTGATGTTTGATCACAATAATTGTTTGATAAACGATTTCAGTCAAAATTAAAGAAAAACATCTCATATTCAATTTAACGGGCATTAGAAGCCCAATCTAACCTTAGGGGCCACCACCTCCTTAATTGCTAAGGTTAGAATCATAGCTATTTTGTTCATCCCCTAAGAGCATCCCCATTTTGAGTTAAAATAGGGAGTCAAACCCCCCAAAACACCCAATATCAGCCTCTCTATTCCCACTCCTCAAATAATTTTTGCTACAGTACTGCACCAAAATGTTTTTTATTGTTTTTCCCGGTTTTGCGTTAGAAGTTGGGGGGGTTGGCTGCACGCGTGTCAAGGAGGGGGCATTACACTAATGAGATGGGGGGCCATGGTACACATGTGTCTACATATGCATGGGGGAGAATACTTTAATGGCTGGGGGTCCACCACCTGCACCGAAAAAGTCTTCCCTGGGGAGATAAACTTTTGTGGGATTGATTATTATTATTATTATTTTATAGATTTGAGGGGAATAGTTTAATATAGTAAAGTTAAAATAGAGAGTCTGATTTTGTGAGTTTTTGATAAAGTGACTTGCTAATTTATAAAAAGTGTTTTTGAAGTTAAATTTGGTGAAAATTTTGGTTCTTCTGATAAGGATGCTCTTAGAAGTGAGTATACTCAGGGGCGGAGCTACATAAAGGCCGAGGTGGCCTCGCCTCCCTCCCCCCAATTTTCTATTGTGGAGTATATATTATAGTTTTATAGAAATTTTTAAAGAAATTATATAAATAATTAAAAAGTAAGAACAATTTTCATTTCGAGGATACTAATTGTGGTGAATGATACCATTCAATAATGTTACTGCATTTATCGAGTGATGGGATAACAAAAATACTCGAGATAAATTTTTTAATTTGTCAAAGCCATTATTAAAACTCAAATGACTGGATTCAGCCTTGAAAAAACCATCGTACGAAGATTTCTTTTATAATTCGGCCTCTTCTGACTTCAATTTCTGGCTCAGCCACCAGAGCCAGGTTATGGGTGTTGCCCAAGAGGTTTGGGCTTCGGGCCCACCAAAAATGTGAAAATTTGGGGCCTCCAATTATTTAGGACACCTACGTTATATATACTAGACCCTGATAATTTTGTGTAAGCCATGTGTCTCAAGTTAAAATTGATAAAAACTTATCTCTGGCCAACCATGTCCAAAAAAGATCAAATGGATTGACAATTTTGTCCATTGAGCAGGATATGGTGAAGAAGCGTGATTAGTTGATTATGAAGACTCAATTAGTACGCTTGTCACTAAAAGTGCGAGAAGACCAATGTTATATTTTGAAACGGTTTTTTATAAAGACTCCTTATTAACTTACTTTTGTATGCAAAATATAGGGTGTACCTCATTTAATGAATTCGATTCAGGCCTCCAAAATCTATTAGCCGGCTCTATCCGCCACTTAAATACCCTTCTGAAATACTATTAGAGCCATTAATTTTGTAGAGCTTTAGAGTCAGTCTAAAGCCTATACAATGTGTATGTATCATTGTTCTTTTGGAGTATTTATTGATCTTCACAAGGACAATTGAAAAGGTGGAAAAGAAAGATAATGATGAATTGGCTTTTTTTGACTGATTTTTCTCTTTCGGACTTTTTCAAAGTATGTGTATATATTTTTAGTACTACTTCTTTTTTTTTCTCGTTGGGATGAATTTCAAAAATTCAAATATTTTGAAGGAAAGCTAAATAAAATTCACTAACAACCAACTAAAAAAATTAAATGAAGACATCAATGGGATCCAAACTCAATCTAACTATATTAAATACAGTGGATATCCCCTATTGAATATGCATATTGGCCTGATTCGGCACAAGATCACTATGGATTTTGGAGATCACTATTGGGATTGTTTGTGATCTCCCATTTGACGTTGTTCTCTATAATTGTCTCACTTATGTACCTAATGAGACAATTATAGTTTAATGCAACACAATCTCTTCTTCCATTAGAAACCAAACAAACTTCTACAATTATTGAGTAGATGGTGAAATTTAAATTTGACTGATCGATCACCTAAATTTAGAGTTTTAAAAAATTATTTAGTGGTCTTGGGGCAATACGGATGGAATTGGTGACCCTGAAAGGGTCGGCAGGCCCTATCGAGCTGATCGGACCATCCAAACGTGTTTTAGATGGTCTAGATTTGAGGAGGGTAATACCCTTCGGCACCCCTCAAATCTGGACCGTCCAAAACAAGTTTGGACTGTCCCGATCAGCTCAGTAGCCAACCCCTTGCGATCAGCAAGGTCCCCCCAGATTTGGCGGATGTGTGGTGGAGAAGTTGGGAAATCACGTGGTGTTGCTCCAAGACCACTGAATAATTACTCAAGAGTTGACACCCTGGTGAGCAACGTAGCTCCTGGTTTGGCGAAATTGTGGTGGAGAAGTTGGGAAACCACGTGGTGCTGCTCCAAGAGTCAAGACCATTGAATAATTACTCAAGAGTTGACAACTTGGTGAGCAACGTAGCTCCTCTTGGGGACCCTGCTGACCGTAAGGGTTGGCAAGCCCTGCCGAGCTGATCGGAATTGTTCAAATGTGTTTTGAACGGTCCGGATTTGAGGAGAGTCAAAATACCCAAAACGAGTCAAATATTGTGAAACTGTCACGCGTTGGAAAATGCCTCTACACTTGTCATTGGTTTTTAAATGACCATTGAAAAGTAGTCGTTTGAAGTCTTCGCAATTGATTATCAAAAAAAAAAGTCTTCGCAATACCTTTCAAAAAATGACCATTTACTATTTCTACATTCGTTCAAAATGAACTTGATGACGAGGAGTCCGTTTTGAACTGCATTCACTCGTTTTCACCTTTTACTCCTTTTCCACATGCTGCTTCTCTTACAGGGTGCTATTGCTCAGTCCTTTATTTTAAGCCCACAAAACATACCTTGTGCAGTGAGAAGGGCAGGGCAGGCCGGTCCAGGGATAAGCCCAGCAAGTCTCCGGGCTTGGACAACCCCCGGATAGGGGCAAATCCAAAAATAAAAATAAAAAATGAAGTTATATATAAATTTTATGAAGTTCTCCTACTTGGCACAAAGGAACTGCTTCAGGGTTTAGGGTTCAGGATAAAACAACCCAGAATTCACAACCTCTGTTTCGGCCTTCTCTGCACAGAAGAAAACCGAATACAAAAACACTATATCGACCTTCTTGCTCTCTGGAAAACGTACACAAAGTTTTTTTTTTTTTTTGGATAATAAACAATGGAGTGGGGCTCCCTTTTTATAGCAAAAAACTGGAACGGTAAAATATGATTTTTGGAAATTGAATGAAATCAAACGACATCAATCAGGGCGCTAATTGAATCAATTAGCGAGCTGATTAAGAGTATGTTTTACACTCGTTTTAATTGATCAGAAATCAAAGAGCTCATTATTCTCTCTCTCTCTCTCTCTCTCTCTCCCCTTTCTTTTCTTCCATTTTTTGTAGTGCGGAGAGCTGCAAGACGACGGATCTCAAGCATTGGATGATGGATTGACTTATGCGAAGAATCCTCCTCTCATCTTCCACCTCTGTATCGGATAAAAAAATAATAATAATCTTCCACCTTCGTCTTTCATTCTAGTATTTACTTTACCACTTCAGCGAGGCTTTTTCAACGGTTAGTAGGAGAAATGTCGTTGCAGGAACCCACTGGAGGAAACGTCACAAAGGCCGTTGGTGTTTGACTCCGATTCATAACAGTATTAATTGGTGCCATGGATTTATTCTCGCCGACCAACATTTTATTCCTTCTGTTTTTTTTTTTCCAGCTTTAAGAGCATCCTTATAAGATTCACCAAAAAAAACACCAAATTTAACCTCAAAAACACCTTTTATAAATTAGCAAGTCACTTTATCAAAAACTCACAAAATCAAACTCTCTATTTTAACTTTACTATATTAAACTATTACCCCCAAATCTATAAAAAAAATAAAAAAAAATCTACCTAAATCTACCTAAACTCCCTAGCCACGTGTCATGTCACCCCACCCCCTCTGCCTTTTTTCACTCCTGCTCCCACCCTCTCTCTCTGACGCAAGAAGTTTGGTGCGTGAACAGTACCGCACCAAATTTGGTGCGGTACTGTAGCAAAAATGATTTGAGGAGTGGGAATAGAGAGGCTGATTTTTGGGTGTTTTTGGGGGTTTGGGTTAAAATAGGGTGCCAAATGGGGATGCTCTAAGCAATTTGTTACTCCCTCCGTCCCTTTTTAAGTGATCCATACGGAAATACGTACAATTTCAAACCCCTAAAAAGCATATTTTTCTATGTAACTTTTTAATTTGTTCTATACCAAATTAAAGTGCTCATTGAGTACTTTAATTTAGTGCAAAAAAAAAAATTTAAAAACGATATGTGGAAGTACATTATTAAACGTCCGAAAAAATACACGTTTTCCCAGTGTATCACTTAAAAAGGGACAGAAGGAGTAGTATTTTTTTGACAATACCATCGGTTTTGAAAGTGAAATTAGTGCTTTGGGGTTTGAAATATGTGAATAACCTCTTGCTTCATTGTTTTTATGCTTGAACATGGTACTAAGATCCCAACCCAACGTTGGGTTGTTTTCTGCAATCCTAACACAATTATGAATTACCACTTTTTTCATTCTCACTCTGCTATCTTCTCAATTAGAGATGTTCTAGTCGATAGCCCGTTGATCATAAAACCAAGACTGAACATGTCACATTAGAGGTGAACGATCAGAACTCACAGAAGTTCAACAGTATTCTACGACAAATAGATTTCTCTGTGTGAAATGACCCAGATAAGCTGTGATTAGCCTCAAGCTAAATTAATTTCCAGTTACCAGAGTAAATGGTTCCCCCTTTGAGAACTCTAATTCAGAGATTGCCTTATGGTGGAGTTCAACTTGAAATACCTCAGAAAACTCCTTGCCCAATGATTTGTGATCGATATCAAGCAGTTCGCTATCCTCAATATGATGCATTCCAGATTCTTTGGATAACAAATGTTTTCTTAGCAATCCCTTAATGCTTCCAACGCCACGGTTACGTATCCCGCACAGAACTATGCTTTGAAAGGGAGTTAGATCTGTGGTGACATTAAGTGCTAAGCCATGGTATGCTATCCATTGCTATACTCATATCCCGATAGGCGATAGCTGCCAATTTCTGATCTCCTGAAAGAATCCAACTAATTAGGCTCCTAAAGCTTACTTTATTTTTTGAAAAACCAAAATTAAAGGCATGGTACTACTGTAAGAAGAACACTGTCGTGTAATAGAGTGATAAAAATCAACTACTAGCCTAAAAAAATGCATAAATTGAGATGAATGATGCCATTTAGCTGATCTTCCTCAAAATACTTCAACAGAAACCGGTAATTCTACGAAAAAAGTCATCTTCAAACATTACGGTCTTCCAGGCTATATCTATAACAATCAATAACTTTCAATTATTATCTACAATATTTTGCGTGACAAGAGGTTGTATTAGATGCACAAAGAGTTCGTAATGCCAAGACGAACGACAAAAAATCGAAATTACTAACTAGAGATGTTACTATCGAACATAGGATTGTAGAAACAACTGACCAACTTTTTCCCTGAAGAAAGATGTAAGATATATACATATCCTATGAGGGCTCCCTCACAAAAAAGTGCGGGAAAACAGTTGTGGGCCGTTGGATCCTATGCCCTTCACGCGATCCAACGGCTAACAACTGTTTTCCCGCACTTTTTTTTGTGAGGGAGCCCTCATAGGAAACTTCTTGTATATATATATATATATCACAAACCAAATTGTTGCTATGTTGTTAAAATAAAAAATCCAATTAGTGCTACGTCTGATCACATTAGTGTAGAGACAAATACGAGAAAGGAGACAATTCTACCCAGAAGCATCTATAACAAAGAATTTATCAGATATTTCTCAGAGCATAATTATCTCTATTAGATTGTTAACCACCAACTCCTCTAAAAACTTAAACTGTTAACCCCTCCTGTGTAGCCAAACTCTCCTCCATAAGCCAGCCAAAACAAGTACAAGTATTTAATTAATAGGTAGGAGGTGAGGTTCGAACATAGAATCTATTGCTTGCCATGATACCATATTAGATTGTTAACCATCAACTCCAAGAGGGAGGGTTAACTTTACTATGTATATCCTTGAAAAGCTCCCTCAGTTATTCAGTCCTAAATAATGTAAGATAACTTCAACTTTAAGAAGGACCAACCGTCTAATTGAATTAGGTTTTTTCGAGAGAAGAAAAGTAAAGGAACATGAACATAACTTCTCTTCTTCACAATCATCTATCTTTTGAAGCTTGAGGGAGAGAAATGAGGATAAATGGAGAGAAACTCGAATCCCTTAAGGCCTCGTTTGATTCGGGTACTATGCACCTGGGATAGGATTAAACGCGTCCAATCCCACCTAATTCCTTGTTTGGTTCCTACAAAAGTAGCTGGGATTAGTAATCCCGGTACAGAAATTATCTTATATGGTAGGTACTATGTAATCCCATGGGGGGGTGGGACTAAGTTATCCGGGACTAAAAACACACGGAAGGGAAGAGCATATAATTGCAAAATTGCCACTGTTATAACTCAATTGCTTCATCTGCTTCTTCTTTTATCTTTTCCTTTCGTCCTTTGCACTCTCTCATCCATGGAAGGGGAAGAACAGCTCCATTGACGGTGGTTTTACTCACATCCATGGCGGCTCCATTGACGGACAACCCATTGACGGTGGTTTTGCTCTGAATCGTTGGCAGCAGGTATGAATCGTTGCTCTGAGATCGATTTACTGGGTTTTAACCATAAATTGGGTTTTGTTGCGAATCGAACTTTGTAGTCTGTACCTTCTGAAATCGATTTACCCTGAGATCGATTTAGTTGCTCTTCCATCGTCCTCTTCCAGCAAAGCAAAGCATGGGTATACATTAGTCCCAGCAAAGCAAAACTCGGTTCCAGAAAGCAAAACTCGTCAATCCTCTGTACCATGATTTCTGATTTTCTGATTTTCGATCGGTTTGTTCACTGATGAGAGATTGATTTCTAGGTCAACATGGGTATACATGATTTCTGGGTATACATGGGTATACTCGATCGGTTTGTTAAATTTTTTTTTTTTTTTTTAGAGATTGACACTAGATTGATTTCTGGGTACAAATGGGTATTCTCGATCGGTTTGTTCAAAGGTCGGCTGGTTTTTTGAGAGATTGAGAGAGAGTCCTAAAATTAATCCCAAAATTTAGTTTGGGGAACCAAACATGGGATTGACCGAAACACGGGATATCCCGATGTTAATCCTACACGAATCAAACAAAGGATTGAGTGAGATTCAGTACTAAATTAGTCCCAAAACAAATAATCCCGGACTATTAATCCCAGGATTACCAATCCCACCTATTTTAGTCCGCGAATCAAACGAGGCCTAAAAGTAAAAACCAACTTTTCGAATGGATTTCTGAACCCCACGGCCTCTCCCACATGGAGGGGGTTGGGTACAGAAGTTACAGAGAAAAGCTAAGCTTCCATTTTCAACAAGCATAAAACAAGATTTCGCATTTATTTAACTTCAAAACTGATGCAAGACTAAATTACCAAGGATTTGTAACTCACCAACCCAAACAACATTCGTACCCTCAATCCGGGAAGCCTTGATAGAAAATGTTGAGAAAAGAACACGAATGACCACCTCTTCAAGTGCCCTAAAGTACCAATGAAGATCCATCTTGTGGTAGCGGATATTGAGAAAAAGGGTACATTACTAGCTATAATGCAAAACCAATGCGCACAATGTTAAGCACCAGAAACAGCAAGAAGGGCTTCACTAACTAATACACCTATTTAACCAATCTTAGCATTATGCATAGTTACCTTTTCACTTTGATTGTGAGAAGTATGGAATGACATAGCATTTTTTTTTTTGAGTTTTCATACTAAAGTCTAAAGTTCAGTGGAATAAAATTGTTTCCACAATTGACATTAAAGGTGTATATAGAGTTGAAATAACGAAGTGAGGAATTGGATAAAAACCAAATATGAGCACGCTTTCAGATTTACACATTGTTTAGACTTTAGAGTGTTTTTCCAATGTTGCACTCGTGCCAACATGGCTTGTCCAATCAATCATATGGAGCTCGTAAGAGCTACCACTACCAGGCTATCACCACATAAACCTGATACAATGAGCAACTTATAAACTTCTACCAAGGGAGAGGCTGTCAAATGGCATCCTAAGCTCTGTTCTCTAAGTAATTTTTTTGAAAATGTTCTCGCAATCCATTGTTTCTTTGCCATTCCAAATGGGTAATGGATAAAGCCGTGGTGCCCTCAAATTCCTATATATATGCTTGGACGTTGGAAGTCTACTTTACCTGACCAGGCCCATGGTATGTAACTTCACCACCGCGTTCCGTTCTATAACATCATAAGGGGCGTCCTTTAAATTGAAATTCAAATATTCTTCTGAACTACCAGTACCCAATGTATAAACTAGGTGGTGTTGTAAAACAATCAGGGAGTCAGAAAGGTCTTGGTTTATTTCGACTAACGTCTTCCTCTCCTTAATAATGGATTTCTGCCAAGACCATGCTTCAGAGTAAGGAACTAGCACGTTGTGCATATCATAGCAGTCACACCTGTAATGAGCCAATACTAAGTATCACAAGTAGGGATGACAATTCAACCCGCCCCGCTCCGACCCTGGCCTACCCCGCCCTGATAGGGTAGGGTTTTTTTACGATTTTTTTGGGTAATGGGTAGGGGCAGGGGATTCGGATCCTCTATATATGAGGATTTCTCTGTGAGGATCTTGTGAGGATTTTGTTGTGGGCTTGACAACACACCAGAAAGGAGATCCAATGGCTCACAACTCCCTTCCTTGTCTTTGTATCAAAACGACGCCGTTTCATAGGGAAAAAATTGACAATTTGACGGAAACTGGGAAGACACCACAAATGGCTCTTTGTTTTTTGTTTTCTTAAACTGCTGCCAAAATGACTGTGTTTGCGATAAAAATTTTAAAATTGATTTCACATTAGTATGTAAATTCAGTCTAAAAAACACATAATTCTTAGAAAACTCAAAATCTGTTGATACTTATTTTTAAAGACAAATTTCTCATAAAAGATCATGAAAGATGTAATTTGGACAATTTTGGATTAAAATTATCCTTTTTGGTAGGCGAAAGTCAGTAGTATTGGTTGTAATTAGCGAGATTTGATCTTTGTACTTTTATCAAAGGTTAATATATAATAATATTATTATTTTTTCTTCAAAAAAATAAATCCAACGGACAGATTTTTATCCTTTGAAAAAAATTGAGTTTCCATTGTGATTCTTTAAGCCAATTGAAAAAAATTAAAGAAGAAAAAATTGAGTGAACAGAGAATCTAACAATTTGGGGAAAATTGAATAAAGGGAAAAAAAATTAAGACAATTGAAAATTGGCAAAAGAATAAATCCGGGAAGTACTAGAAACAAAATGAGAGGAGTTGTGAGCCATTGAATCTCTTTTTTGGTGTGTTGTCAAGCCCACACCAAAATCCTCACAAGATCCTCACAAAGAAATCCTCATAGAGGATCCGGATCCAGGGGCAGGAGGTGATTTTGAAAAACCCGCTAGGGTTAGAGTAGGGGCAGGGGTATGGTCACCCCGCCCCGATATTACCCGCCCCGACATACATATATATATGTATAACTATATTTATATACTCTTATATGTATATATCAAATTATATTTTCACTTATATGCATTAAATTTTATTTTTATTCTTATAATTTTTTTACTTTTACAACTAAAATATAACATTAGATAGTAGATTTTGGTTAAGTTGTAAAAGTTATTTTGTGAAATTTTATCATATGTACTCATTAATTGGAGTTTAAAATATACTTAACTAATATGTGAAAAAAATAGGGGCGGGGCGGGTCAATCCGATACCCGATAGGGGAGGGGGCGGGGGCACCCATAAATTACCCGTTCTGGTTAGGGGCGGGTTAGGGAATTTTAGGGTCGGGGTAGGGACCATCAAACCCACCCCAACCCGCCCCGTTGCCATCCCTAATCCCAAGTTGCAAACAACCCAAAGGTAAAATCCAAGAAGTCGAGGCAATTCTACCTTCTTTTCTGTCCACAGGTTATCGAAGTAGCCTTCAATGCTTTGAAATCTGAGACTCGACTACATTGCAACAAGACGTGGTAGGGACGGAAATTATACAATCTCTCTGAATTTTTCCCAGTTGGGTATGTTTGAATCGAGGCCAAACTGGGATTTGGCATAATAACCACACTTTTATATACCAAGCAAGGGATGCCTCAAGCTGGAGAACAATGGATAAGAGCACAAATTTCCAAAACAATATAGCGATCCAATCGCAATTGATATAAAAAAATCAATTGATCTTTATATAGCTTACCTAAAAACTGAATTTTATTGGTTGTAGCTCAAATAAATCAAACTGATCCTTTTATTGAAACAAGAATTGAACTTTAGAAACACCGCACCAAGTATCTTAGAAACCAAAATCCAAACAAACTTTGAAAAAGATAATAGAGATTGAGACTGTCGTTGTTAACTATTAGAAAAGGTCAGAACTTTTGAATGGAAAGAGTGGGGGGCAGAGCGGAAGCTGGGACCCTATAGCGCCCTTATCACAGCCGTCCAAAAGTGTTTTCAATGGTTTGGATTGCAAGACTTATTACAGGTAATAAATCGTCTGCGAATCCAGAACATTGATTGCCAATTTGAACGGTCGTGTTGTGCGCTACACCCTAGCATGGATGAGGCGCTACAGAGTGGCCGGATCCGAGCCAGAACCAGGTGATTTTGAAACCAACATTAAAGGGAAGAATTTATTCTTGAACATGAAATTGGATGTTCAGATCCCGCATTAGTTATTTTTCATACAATTGAATCGCACAATTGAACAAGGACGAAATATTAATCGGAGTTTAGGAGAGAGATGTAATGCCTATTCTTGGCAGAAGTGGGAGGGAGGAGAAAAACAGGCAGAGAATTTGAGAGTGAGAAACACTGAGAGAACTGGGTTTTTGAGGCTGGCGGCCGGCGACCAAAACAGACGGTGGTTGAACGACAAGGAAGGATGAGGAGAGGAAAGGTGGTGGCTTGGCGAGGTTAAGGTTACAAAAGCCTAAACAAGATTTGGGTTTATGTTAGAGGTGTCAAATGGGTGGGTTAGGATGGTTTGGGCGGGTTGACATGGGTTATGGGTTGAATATGGGCCAATAGTATGCATGCTAAATATGGGTCAAGGCAAAGCCGACTCGACCCTTTTTTTTTTTTTTTTCGGGGGGGGTTCTTCTGCTCTGGGTTATGGGTTGAACTTTCTGCCCTGGATTCTTTTGCACTGGGTTAAATCGTGAAAATGTTGCTTACCTTTTTCATTTTCTTCCATATTTTCAGGCTAAGCATCATGATTTGTTGCACATTGAAGTTCCCTAATCAATTGCATTCCTTCTTCTAGTGTTTGCAAATCCTTAGGATTAAGCATGTCATCTAAGATAAGAAGCCCGCTCTTCTTCACTGCTTGAAGAAGTCCTTCACCTTCATCAGTAATGAATTCCTCGCCATATTGAACGAATGGTATATGATTTGACAAAGCAAATTGAAACTATACCACATGGTTTTTTATTATGCATGGCAAATATATATAGTTGTGCATAGAAACTTACCTGGTGTAACACATACTTCGAACAGTATTGCTCGAAGGTAAAAGTAACAGTAGACACTCAAAGCTGAGGGACATGGTGTGGGCATGTCGGAACAAGCCTACCTCTTATGAAGTAATATTGTACTCTCCATGTCCTAACAATTAAAATAGTAGCTAAAGACCTCTTGAGATATATAGTCCCTAACTAATAGATTCACACTATTATTTTGGTCAATTTTTTTCCTTCAAATAAAAGCAATGACGTTTATCAAATCTAGAAGCTAATTATAAATGAAAGAGTAAACGGAAACTTTCGACTTTTTTAAAGACTAGAAAAAATGACCAAAATAATAGCATAAATCTACTAGTTGGGGACTATATGTCTCAAGAGGTCTTTAACTACTATTACAATTGTTATGGAGAGTACAATATTACTTCATACGAGGGAGGCTTCTTCCGGCATCCGTACACCATGTCCCTCTGCTTTGAGTGTCTACTGCTACTTTTACCTTCGAGCAATACTGTTCGAAATACGTGTTGCATCAGGTAAGTTTCTAAGCACAACTATATAGATTTGTCATGTATAATAATAAACTATGTGGTATAATTTCAATTTGCTTTGTCAGATCATACACCATTCGTTCAATTTGGCGAGGAATTCATAACTAATGAAGGTGAAGTAAGCAATGAATAAGAGCTAGCTTTTTATCTTAGATGACATGCTTAATCCTAAGGATTTGCGAACACTAGAAGGAGGAATACAATTGATTAAGGAACTTCAAAGTGCAACAAATCATGATGCTTAGCTTGAAAATATAGCAGAAAATGAAAAGGTAAGCAACATTTTCACGAATTAAGTTCTCAAACAATGTTTTGCTCCTGCAAGACCAAAACATGAACATAGCAGATTCAGACCAGATCCAAAAATCTCCATCAAAACATGACTTGTCATCGGAAAACTTGTTGACCGCAACAAAAACATGTGCATAGTATCATCCACAACTTAAGTAATAACAGGATCAAAGCCACTGGATAGTATTAGCAAAGGATATCACAAGTAGCAAAGATAGTATCGACTACAAGCAATAGTATAACCGATTTCAGCAGTCCAACCTCACCAAAATCTCAGGACCCTTGAATTTTCCTATGTACAACGAAATCCTAATTTCAGCTCAAAACCCTAATCCTCTCCTATGTGGCAAACATCAACACACTACCAAAGTGGGATAACAAATTAAGGAATCAAACCCTAAATCCGGAAACATCAATGATCAATCAACACATTCCAACGAAGATAAAAATTGGAACATTACAATAACTTCCAGGTGAATTAATAATGATTCTGCAGCAAATGGATGGACATAAATGAGTTTTACACATGAAACCCTACACGTAAATTGACGGTGAAAATGCAGAGATCAAAAACTCTAATATCAATGCGTAGGGCGGCTCTAGGAATCTCATCCATGACAAATACATAGCATGTACCTAAAGAAAATTTATTTTAAGTTCACACGAGTAACTCATCGCTGACAATACAAACAAAAATTTACTCTATCCGTCCGGATTTGTTTGTCCACAAATATACTTTTTCAAGTCCTAAAACATTTGTCCATTTTCAAAAGTTAAAAGGATAAAATATGGAAAAATTACTTTTCTGCCCTTTTCTAATACTCAATAACAACTCAAAAATTAATTTTTTTAAAAATAATGTGTTTACATTTTTGAATTTTTTTTGCACCGTATTAAAGTTTTCAATGAGATTTATCAAACAAGATCGATATTGATAAAAAAAAAAAAATTGTAACTACATTATTTTTGAGTTTTGAAAATTACACGTAATTTCATAGTCTTATTAGAATTGAAGGAGTATTAAATGGAGGGATTGATGATAAAATAGAAAATTAACAAACTTAAAAGGTAATGGAAAAAAAGTTGGAATCCCCAAAACGAACCAACAAATCCGGACGCAGGGAGTAATTTATATCTAAAAATAATATTTTTTTCAATGTATTTTTTGAACCCAGCCATGTTGTTTGACCTCTCGCTAGGTATACAGTGGAGTTACCTATAGGTAGACGGTTTAGAGAGAGAAACTTACAGTGATGGAATTTCGGGGCAGATTGATTGACTGTTTCAGCGAGGGAAAGGGAATGGTGGAGATGGAGGCGATGACGGTTCTGGTTCGGCAGTAGTGGACTAGTGGTGGTCGGCAGCTGGGTTGGTCGCCACTCTCTCTTTCTCTGGAATTCTCTGTAACTGTGTCGAATACAAGGAAGGCTGAAAACATGATTATAAACTCGAATCTGGGTTGACACACACATGACCCATAATTCAACGTGGACAAGTTGGTTGGGTTGAGTTATAGGTCGGTAAATTTGGGAAAGTTCTTGAATTGTATGGACCTCGATAAGATAAGTTATTCACGCTGCAGCTAGAAAATTCAAAAGACAAGCTGTTGCGGCGTGGCTATAAGAGCATCTTCAACCAAGTTCTAGAACTCTATTTTAGAAGTTGGAAGTGACACATCGAGAAGAGATTTTGTAATTAAACTAGACTTTTCTTCAGCTTTTTGTACTTTAGAGACTCATTGTTCTTTTTAGAGATTTGGAATCCAAAATAGAGGTGTATGTCTCCATATTTGGAGACTCAAAAGCAAATTTGGAGACCAAATATCTAAAAAGAACAGTAGATCCCTCCAAAAACTACAAAAAAATTGAAGAAAAAAATAGTTCAATTACAAAATCTCCTTTTGATATGTCACTTCCAATCTCTAAAATAGAGTTTTAGAACTTGGTTGAAAATGCTCTAAAAGATTGCCAAGTTTTGGCCTAATAAGGGCATCCTTATCTAACCCCCTAGGGAGTCAAACCCCCAAAAACACCCAATATCAGCCTCTCTATTCCCACTCCTCAAATCATTTTTGCTACAGTACCGCACCAAATTTGGTGCGGTACTGTTCACGCACCAGTTAGTTTTTTTTTTCTTTTTTCGGGTACTTTTGTCCGGATGGCTGCACGCCAGAGGAGAGAGAGGGTGGGGAACAGTAGCCTTGGGGGGTCATAACACACGTGGAGCATTGTGTGTAGGGGGAGCAATTATAATGGAGGGGTCCACTTCTTTGTTTTTGTACTGCCACATCTCCCCAGGTGGGGAGATTACCTTTTAGGGAGTTTTTTTTTATATAGATTTGAGGGGAATAGTTTAATATAGTAAAATTAAAATAGAGAGTCTGCTTTTGTGAGTTTTTTTATAAAGTGACTTGCTAATTTATAAAAGGTGTTTTTGAAGTTAAATTTGGTAAAAATTTTGGTTCTTCTGATAAGGATGCTCTAACCCGTGTTCAAAATGCTAAGATCCAAAATTTACCAAACGGCATGTTCTCATCAACCCCTAACCTGGAGCTCAATCAAAACGCGAGGTTAAAGCATACAAACGATAAAACTGCCTAAAAGTCACTCAAAATGGCGTCATTTCTTTAGCCAATTTCAACAGCATCTCTATTATGGAATATTAGCTATTTTGCTAGTGAAATGAACAAAATAGGGTCCCAACAGCCTCTTTTTATTAGGTTAGAATAAATTGGTGAACAGTAATTAGTTGTCTTCACCTATTTTTATTTAGGCACCGTGCACTCACCTTTTTTCCCCCATCCCTCTCTCTCTTTATGCACAAAAATAGTGGTACTTGTATTAGTGGACTGTAGCAAACTACAGACGTATACTAAGGCAAGGTTTTATAAAATCAACGTGCTAAAATGGAAAATCCCATAAAATCTCACGGCAAGCCGTTGTGAAAGAATTTTAAATGCAAATCAATGAAATCATGAGATGCTACAATTATTGTTAAGCATGCACCGAGCTCATAATGGAATGATACAATTATTGTTAAGCATGCACCGAGCAAATCAATGTATGTCCCAAATTTTTTTTTTGTATAAAAGAGGGCCAATTCAAAATCCATACAGCCCACCTTTAACCTTTTGCTTGCAAAATGATCATCATTGAGACATACATCTCGTAGGATATGAAGAAATCTTGGAGGCTGGAGCTTCCACTTAATCGAAGGTTCAGTACAACTTGAGCTCATGCATCAGCTAGCAACTCAAGGTCGACGTTGTACTCGGTCCAGCTTACGCGCACTTCGACTAATTATGGGAGGTCAATCCCACTGTCTACTGACAGGCCTCATTTAAGGCCAGAACAAAGCAAAGCCAGTTAGTTACTGACAATTAATTAATCAAGTTAATTAGGTTTTCATTAGTATAACCAACTTATTTGATCTCTCCTGTTACATAAAAAGCAACAAGAGAAGCTATTGAGTTGTAAACAGGCAAAAATTGTTGGAAATACCGAAAAAATATGGAACCGTTTTGCATGATTCTCAACATATCACCCATGTGACTCGTTTTTCCCCTTGAACCTATTTCTTGGGATCTCCAGTCTATAGGTTGGGTATCCATCACAAGTGGCTCATTTCTCAATGGGCCTTAGTCCAATCCCTTTCCATGAAGACAATATTTACTTTTGGCTTCAAATCAAAGTCACATTCTCCACATGTTTTTTTTTTTTTTCTGTTTTAGAAATACAAATCCCAACAAAAATGCTTCACGAATCACAACTAACAGGAGAAGCTATACACTGTTGGCAATCTTGGGGTACTTAACTACTTATCTACCTTACATTAATCCGAAAATCGAAAAGTATGAAAAACAGTTTTTGCGCTGCAAAGCAAAAATGCAAACTCATCCGGAAAAAAATAGCAGCATTAGATCAATGGACCACATTATTGAGCAAACTGTTTGATGACGGCGAGCTTTGCTCACTTAACCAAGGATCCTGCACAGAAACTGGAGAAAGGTCCGTCATTCTGTTCATTCTTGAATCCCCAAACTCTGTAACTAATAGCCCCCTAGTGTCCAAATTCGGCTTTTTAACAGTCACACTTGGCGATTTTTGGCTCAAATTCGATGTCTCAGATAAATCTGTTGTATTCTCTTGATCTTGTACCGAGGCAGCCCATCTACTGACCCTGATTTGCTCCAACACAAAAGCTACTTCGGTCATCGAAGGCCTCATGTCTCTATCATAGGAAAGGCATCTAAATGCTAGCTCAGCTACTTTGTGCACTGACGAAAAGGTCCATGTATCTGTCTCTGCCTCGATTAAAGGGTCAATTATCTCGCTCAACCGCCCTTTCATGATTCTGTCCATAGCAAGAGAAGCCAAGTTCACCTCATTCTGGGGTCTAGAAAAGTCCACCACTTTTAGCGCCGTTATGATCTCCACAAGCACGACGCCAAAGCTGTAAACGTCGCTCTTATCAGAAAGTTGGAAGTTCTGATGGTACTGAGGATCCAGGTAGCCAGGAGTACCCTGTGGGGCGGTAGAAATATGAGATGTTTCAGCGAGACCAAGCCTAGAAAGCCCAAAATCCGCTACTTTGGATTTAAAGTTGTAATCCAAGAGTATGTTGCTTGACTTGATGTCCCTATGGTATATCGGAGGGCTTATTGAAGAATGAAGGAAAGCTATGGCTTGAGCTGTTTCTGTGGCAATGGTGAGGCGAACCAGCCACGCAAGTCCTTCTTTCGTCTGTCTGTGTATGTGCTGAGATAAGGTTCCATTCGGCATGTACTCGTAAATAAGGATTTGCTCGCCTTTCTCTACGCAACAACCTAAGAGGCGTACGAGATTCGGATGGCTCACCAAAGATAGAAGTTTGATCTCGTTCATGACTTGCTCTATGCTTTCGGTGTCTCTGCGTTTTATCCTTTTAATGGCAACCCATTCATCTTTGTGGAGCTTTCCCGCGTAGACTGTCCCGTAAGCCCCGGTTCCTAGTAGCTGTTTGTCTGAGAAGAAATCTGTGGCTCTCTCCATTTTTTTGTAAGGATAAATGGGGATGGTCATCCTCGTAGCTTCACATAACCGGCGGTTTGTTTTCTCTGTGTTGTTTCGTTTAGATCGGCTTCGTATAAAACAGCAAGTTAGAGCAACACTGATCATCAAACAAGCTCCAGCAATAATACCTGAAGCAAATAGACTTCAACATTCAGTAACAAATTACTGTCTTTCCTATATCACAGTTCACTTGTTCAATGATTCTTTACAATGGAGGAGGCCTGAACTGTGTTTTTATTTTCTGAAGAGAATGGCAGATTAAAAAAATTGAACGAGGGTGGGAGCTAGGGGACAACCAACGTAGCAACCCCCTTGGGCATAACCATAGGGGCTCTTGACCTGTTGTGGAATGTCCGGTTCGAGCCATAGCTATTGTACAGGAAGGACATGCGGTATCCACAACACTACTTAGGTACAAGATGGTATGTGACACCCACTCCACAAAGAATTGCCATGGGTGAGACTCGAAACTGAGTCATGTATGAGGAGTGGGCTGCGTCTTACCATCCAGGCTACCACCTTCAGTGGTTTTGTTCTCCTTGTACGTCTAACTACAAAGAAAAACTGGAATTACCTCCAACTAAAGTGCCGACTCTGGTTGTACCACCGCATTGGCCGGACATGTACTTTGCAGGGTTGCATCTGGAAGAGGCTGTTCAAAACAAGAAACAGAAGCAGAGAAAATATTTGTATTAATTAGACATGGAACCGTTACCTTAAGAAAATGTAACACACTATGAATGATGAACAAAGCCTATATAACGCCCTTAATGACATTTCACAATGTTTGGCATTGCAAGCTGTCTAGGTACTTCTTTTTAACTCAGGTATCCCGGCTAGCTACCAATCTCATCGTTCACTAAAGCCGTGTCAC
>CM029276.1:30719269-30885926 GCA_016920895.1 Vaccinium myrtillus | reverse complement strand
AGCCGTGTCACTTCGTTTAGGAATAACAGGTGAATAAAACGTCTTTCGAACAGTTGTCCATTCTGTAAAATTGCTTGTTGGGACAGATTAAGTTTTGGTCCAGGCACCATTCTTATCCAATTTGTACAGAACTTCCATAGGCCTTATTGGTCATACCACCCTTTTCTCTCTCAGATGGGTGTAGCACAACTGAAGCAACCCACTGACATATGCTACCTATTAGTAACATAATTCAACATTTTCAACTTGTTAGCACTGACTTCTATACTAAGCTTTGCTATAATTTTAATTGGGCTCCTTGCAAGTGGGCGGTGGGGTTAGCCCCTATGATTTTTTTTTTGAACTACAAAAAAGGTGGGAGAGGGCAACCAGCATAGCAATCCCTATTGGGTGTGACCATAGGGGCTCCCAATCCACTGTGGAATGTCCAGTTCGAGCCATAGCTACTGTCCGGAAGAACGGGCTATCACCACAGCACCACCTAAGTACTAGATGGACAAAGAGTCATCCACGCTAGTCCTGCAGTTAGCGGGACTCGAACCTTATCGGATCGTATACGGGATGGAGGAGCACTTCAACCCACTCACCCTTGCCATCTTGGCTACCACCCTTGCCCCTATGATTGATTAGTCGAGATGTGCATGCTGGCCAGATAACTAGTTCATCTATTCCACCTTTTTGACCTACTAAGCCTCGTGCATTTTGTGGGTTTGTGACAGAATCAGCCACTCCATTTTTCGGATCTTTGAATTTTCAGTGTTTGGTACCCTGCTTAAAAAGTTTTCAATGGCATTGGAATTTTTTTCTCCATGTACTCGAAAGTCTCGAATGTCACTTAATATTCTACCCTTTTCTAATGCATGATTTAGCCTTTTCTAATGCACGATTTAGACTTAGTAGCACTACTTGTGCTTCCTCTTCTAGAGAATAAATTGTGTCCACAGTGGCAGAGTCAAGATTTAAACTTGTAGGTGATACTCAGAAAGATCAATATACTCCATCTATCCCAAAAAAATATCCGATCCATCAAACCGGAAATTATTAAGGATATATTTTCTTTCAAATCAGAAAATAAAAAAAATAATTAAAAAAAAAACTCGTTCATATCTAGTATCTTGCAAAGAAAAAAAAAGAAAAAAAGAAGCAGAAGAAGCTAAATTTTTTTGAACCAAACTTCATTTTTTAATTCACATGTTGCAAACTGGAATATATTTTTGGGAAGAATGGAGCATTTAAAACCAAAAAAATACACTTATTCTAAGATTAATCATACACAATACCCCCAAATATACACGTTTTCATAGGTTCATGCATCCATAAACCCTAGTAAAAAATAACCATTAAAATGGTGAGGGGATGTGAAGCAAATTAATGATTCTTCAAAGGCTCCCTGCACATCCACTACAAAAATGACAGACGAAAAATTGGACGGGCCAAAGGAGTGGGTGGGTTTGACTTGGCCTCATAACAAGTGGTTGATCGGATGCCCGTGATTAGTGTTAATTGATCATTTGATAGTGATTAATGATCATTAAGTCAAGGGGCATGCTACAATGTACACCCCCATATGAGATTTTGTGGCTTTAAATCTGAGTTTTGTGGCACCAAATATGAGATAATTATATGAGATTTTGTGGTACCAAATATGAGATTTTGTGGCTCCCAATATGAGATTTTGTGGCACCAAATATGTAATTTTTTCCAACAGAGTGAAAGTACATGTAATTACTTTTCCTTTCTCAAGCAAATTCGTGATGTAAATATAGCATAAGGGAATGAGTAGAAAGTCTTAAGAGTATTTTCTTGAGAAAAAGGGTTGTTATGATCATTCGAGTGTAGCCTTTTTAAAAAAATGATTATTGGGTCAGTTCCTTTCGTTTTCACTATATTAATTCTATGTGGAATGTCATCAATTTCCAAAGTGTCACAGTATCATATAGGGTAGGTAGTTTCACTTTCACTATAGAGTCTCGATTTTATTGGGGTTAAACATATTTCTAACACTTTACTACACTTAGTTGCACTGGCACAAACATTAGCCCCAACGTAGTTGCAGTGGTATTCCTTATATATTATGGTGTGGTGTGATTGAGACAATAGTCCATGACTGAGTTGAAGATAACATAATTACACTTCCATTTTCTTTATCAAAAAAAATAAAATAAAAATTAAGGCATCAAATTTTCATATATAGAAAATGCTAACCTCCACCCAATATGTGGAGAATATGTGTAAAAAGTGCATCGATATTCGAGAAAAGTATGTTAATATCCGGAAAAATGTATTGTTATCCGTGAAATGTGTATTGAAATCTGAATTCATTTGTTTTTATGTACCTATTATCCTTTTCCTATTGTGTGGACGTTAGCAAGACCCGTTATACATTACGTACTATTTTACTCACGAGACTTGCTACGCATTTAGATCGCTCAATGGGGCCCACTCTGGGGACTCACACAAACAATCTGACAGTAATTTTTTTCATTTGGCCGCTTCAAAACATATTTTAAAATTAATGAACGGCTCCGGATTGTTCATGTAGGATCCTGAACGGGCCTCACAGAGAGATCTATGTGCATAGAATAATCGTTTACTCATTAGAATGGTTTTGCTAGGGTCAAATAGGAATGCAACTGTCTTCTAAAGGAACTAGAGGGCTCTGAGCAGAGATGCAACTGTCTTTTACGTAAGAGTTCATCTGCGAATCATAATTGTTGTTGGTTGCGAAGATGAGCGACTCGGATTGATAAATGGCTGCGCCTGCCGTCCTAAGGAACTTAAATTTGAGATAGTAGTACTATTTATGAACTTAAATTTTTTAACCTTGTTTCATTTCCGAGTGTGATTTATATTGGGCAAAAGGGCGTAGTAATCTTGAACCCACTAAAGAAGCTGGCCATCCAGCTATAATTATTACGTGAATTTGTAATGAAGAAATTCCAAACTTGGGTCCTATTTCATTTGAGCACAAGGGGTGGCATGGGAAATTGTAACGCTTCTACCAACAATCCATTAAATGCTATAAATATTGGTACCTACAAAAATTCTACAGTACTATTTTTACCCATAAAGCAATGGTGATTAATTACTACATGAATATCCAAAATCTAAAGAATATTTAGGAAATCCACCTCACGTGTAAAGTTCAAAAACTCAATAATGCTATAATAAATAAATCAACAGAACACATTTAATTCCGAAAACTCACCTTTCCGGCAGCCCAGCCCCGCCCGATACCCATCGCCGACGAACCCATCATAACATCGGCACCGATACCCCTGCTGTCCATTCACCGGCGACAAAACTCTCGTACAATTCGCATTCGCAGAACACTCACAGTCACCTTCTAACCACCACCCCAACTGCACCATCTCAACCTCCAACGACACGGGCGAACCATTCCCCGACAACGGCTCAATCGATATCGCCGAAAACAGCGTCCGGCACCCACTCCTCATAATGCTCGAGTAATCAATAAACTCTGTCTCTATATCTTCCTCCGAGTAACAACTCATGTTGTTATTGTTGTTCGGGTCGTTGAATAATCCCTTGGGCCCGCACTCGATTAACTCGAAGTGGGTTTGGACAGTCGTGTTAGGAATCTCGCAGGTGGTAATGGGTTTCGTGCAGTTCTCGAGGAGGATTCCGTTTTGGGAAGTGGGGGCGTAGTGGCGGCTGAAGAGGCCGCGGAGGGTTTCGATCGGACGGTTGCATTTGGCCGGGACGTTGATCATAACGGTGTCGGGTGTGAATGACTGGACGGTGAATTGGTCGATGGAGACGGTGCCGTTTGACGTGCAGTTCAGTTGGATCGGGCAGCCGGAGGAGAATCCGAACGGGAACGGGACGGGTTTGGACTGGCCCGATCCGCACGAACGGTTGCATTTGGTCGGGTGGTGGGCGAAAATCGAAGGGAGAATGCATAAAGAGAAAAACAGGATTTTTTTAGTTGTTGTAGTCATCAGAAATGAAATTTGGTTTTCTTGAGATGGTAGAGAGGTTTTTTTATGGAGAGAGAGAGAGAGAGAGAGAGAGAGAGAGAGAGGGAGAAAATCTTGTGGATTTCCTGTGAGGGTGTGATAATATTAGTATTATTGATTGTGGAAGAATTTTGGGGGAAGAAAATGGAAATGAAGGGAGAAAATCTTAAAAGTGACAGAGTTGGCTCTTGATTGGAAAGCTTTTCAAAATTCTCTCTGGGACATTAATATTAGTATTATTTATTGTGATGAAGAATTTGGAAAGTGGGGGAAGAAAATGAGGAAATGAAGAGGCAGGGGAACAGGGGAATCTTAAAAAGTCCAAGGGACAGAGTTGGCTCTTGTTGGAAAGCTTTTCAAACTTCTCTCTGGGACATTAATATTCTACTAAGTACTATTTATCTTGCTGATGAATGATCATTTGACTTTACAATTTCTGCAGCTTCTCCACCGATTTCTTGAGCTCTTTAGTTGGTCTTGGCCATCTAATTTCATAATGTCTATCGGTACATGCAGAGTTGTTTGACTAGAGTGCTATAGTCACTTGGTTTGTATCGGTCAATTTCTTTAGTTGGTCTTGGCCATCTAATTGCATAATGTCTTCTCGTCAATAGTGGAACAATCGTGACTGCTGATCACCGATATTCTGCATGTGCTCCAACATATGATCACCGGATCATTGTTCGCTGGACATATCCTTCTTTTGATTTGGTTGTACTATTTGTCTTTCTTGTATGCATTCTGTCTTTTCAATTGTATATGTTCGAATTCAGTAACTTGTATTATTTTTTTATCAATGAAGTTCTTACGCTTCTTCTCGAAAAAGCGGTAGGACCGCGGGAGAATCAGACTAATCTGTTCAATTTTTTCTACAGTTCTTTTCTCGTTTTTGCCTGAGGTGAGATGGCCGATTCAAGGACAAATCAATCTCGAGAAGAATCGACCTTACGACCTTGGGTTAGTAAACCCCACCGATGCAAGTCGGTTAACTACTACACAATCCTCGAGATTAATTGAGAGGGAGTTAAATGATCATACCGCTTAATAATTCATTGCTTAATGTCTCTGTGGGTTCCTAAATTCTAAAGATTGGTCAATAAGTCAAGCATAATGAATCCATTTACTATCAACACTGGGAAGTCATGCTCAACCCCAATTTCAACCACTAACAAATTTCCGTGATGGTTGATACTTCGCACAGTCGGAACTCAGAATCAACTTGCAATTACCTGCACGGTATTGTAGCATCGTTTTTTTTTATAACAGGAGTAGCATCGTTGAAGCTCCAAATTCAGAATGACAACGATGTGGGTACGTATTTGCGAGAAATTTCAAACATTAGATTTTGAGATTTTTGCTTCTTATAAAACACTTGATAATGTTTGTCAAAAACGTTTAAGCATACCTTCGAATTTTAAGAGTTTTTAAAAGCTAAAAAATGGTATGGATATGAATTTAGAAACACTTAGTTTTGGAATTGCTTTTGAGACCAATTTTTAGGGGGTGTTTGGAAACTCTATTTTTTTTTTTTGCTTTTTGCATTTTTCAATTTGTATTTTTGATTTTTTGGATTATGGTCAAAATATGTATTATTGAACCTGTAAAGTGTTTGGTACAAATGTGCAAAATGAATTTTGCAATGAGGGTAATGTTTGAGAGATATGTGCAGAGTACGTTTTCTAGGGCTTTTTGTTAATAAAAATGGGAAAAATGAAAAAATGAGAAGTCAAAAAGCTCATCTCCCCCTAGAAAACCAAAAATGCATGTTGTTAGAATTCATTTTGAGAGGAGATAGCCAAACAGGCAAACCAAAAATGCATGTTGTTAGAATTCAGTTTGAGAGGAGATAGCCAAACAGGCAAACCAAAAATGCATGTTGTTAGAATTCAGTTTGAGAGGAGATAGCCAAACAAACAAAATGGGAAAATGAAAGTTGAAAAGGTAAACTCCCAAACACCCTCTTAGAATCTCGACCCTCGAGTAATTTAAAAGTTGATTTTAAATATTTTGAAGTGAACACCACTAACCCAGTTTTTTTGAAAAAATTATTTTTTCACAGTTTTTTATGTGATGTATTGTGAGAAAATGACTTGTCTCGGTGTTTGGAAAAACATTTTTGTTAGTGGAACACATAGGCTAACCATAAGTAACAAATTTGCGGCAATCGAAAATATTTTCCGATCCGATTTCATCTTTACACTTTACGATCCGAGAGTCTATAACCAAGATGATCTGGGCATTGCCGAGATCAACGGATCAAAACCATCCTATAAGAGCGCCCTATGGCACCCGTTTCCTAGACTCTTTCCCCTAACAAACAAAGAGATTATCGGATAAGAGGTGCCCTAGGTGTTGGCACCCCGTTTCCTAAAAGACTCTTTCCCTTAACAAACAAAGAGATTTTGGAAAAAGAATTTCCATACATGAAAATGAGCTAAACAATTAAATAGTCCTGGCTATTAAATGTAAACATAGATTTATTTATGCAAAAAAATCAGGTTACCATGAAAATAGCACAATTAAATAGTCCTGGCAGAAGTGCACTTAAAAATGTTCGAAAAGTGAACTTACAATTGTTTATTTATTAATTTGTACCAAGGTTTACATATGTTCATCTACAAAATGGATGGTCCAAACTCCAAATTATCAAAATACAACCATTTACGGGTTCATTTGTCTTAAAAAGTCACATGAAAGATAAGTAGATAGCACGGGAAAATTCATACTCATAAGGCCACCTCTCATTAATTTGCCTAGCTTGGGGTAATAAAGCCATTTAAATGACCCATCTATATGAGACCAATTATTTTAATATTTTGAAACATCGTCACGTAGTATCCTAACATCATTATACACTATTCATTGTATTTGACTCCACGTGTATGATGAACAAAAATAGACCGTGTAATAATTACTCGTAGTATGGACTGTATCTATATCATATTGATGGACTTCCAAGCATTTGACCAGTACTGGGCACAAAAAGTCAATAGGTTGAATGAACACCATAGCCTAAAGTCCGGAAGGGAGGCCAATTATCTGTTCAACAATTTGTGGGCCAGAAGTGGAAGTAGGTTCAGTATTTTGTTTTTTACTCGGGATCTGGTGTTCGTGAGAAAATTTTGGGTGCAAATAGAGTACCACGTGGTGTCTAACAGGGTACCCGAAGCGTCCCATCATAGTAGTCCATCTCTGAGAAGAGCTAAACTAAACTCTTTCAGGGAAGAACTAACTTTTCCCTGAAAGAGTTTATTAAACTCTGGACCATTCAAAAGTTTTGGACGGCTGAAATGCGCGTTGAGTACCGTCACGTGGTAGCCAGCCGACACCCAAGTTTTTCTCAGTGTTCAGTGATTCATTCCAATGTTTTTACAATAGCATGGTTTCGAATAAGTTTTTTTTCCAGTTATTGCTCTCATCTCTCTATCTCTCTCCACTGAACCCACAAAATCTTCTCAAAACCTTTACTAAACAGCCCCAGTGTTTTTCACTTTTACCAATGGACCATATTTATGCATGGTGCAATTTATGTTTTATGCTCATATTGTTATTTATTTGCAAATTATAAATAATTTAACAGATAATTAGAGAGCCATGGTTCAATTTGCGATTCATCCTCTGTTAGCCGAGACCCATTCGCCTGGTCCCTTTTCTAATTCAAAACAGAGGTTTATCCTATAAAAATACATCTCCATTAATTTTATCTGGAATTTGATCAAACGCTCTATGCTCATTTTCTGTATGCTCATTTTCTGTTTGTGCTTTGTACTTCAACTAAAAAAAGAAAAAGAAAATTAAAGGCTGTATGATTTGGTTGATCAGTGGTTCGATTCTCACTATCACCAGCAAAATTCTCAAGGTTATTGAAAGTATATCCATTCTCAAGGTTATTGAAAGTATATCCGGTCGTTAATATTCGGATAAAATTAGTCAAAATTTATGTAAACTGGCTCGAATAGTAACTAAAAAAAAAAAAGAAGAAGAAGAAGAAGAGAAGAAGAAGAAGAAGAAAAACACTTGAATTATGTGCCACTCTTAGTTGAGGTCTCTTAGAGGAAAATTTTAAAACACTGCCACCGCACTAGCTCAAACATGATCGAGTTCAGTCAACTAAAAATAACTTGATCATGCTGTCAAGACCTTTATAACCGGATGTCCAGGCGAACTTGATCGCACTTCAAAAAATTAAGCAGTTTTTAGAAAATAATAAAGTATTGGCATTCATATTTTTTTTTTAAAAAGGTTCAGCACCAATTTTTTAAAAAAAAATTCAAAAAATTATTTTCGTTCAAAGGAATTTAAAAGGTTGTGCACGAATTCATGAATACACTGCGTAAAAAGACAACCTTCAACATAAGTCCTAAAATCACTGGGCCAGTTCTTTAGTCTTGACTCAAATTGTAAAGGAAAATTAGGTTTCAACCAATTCAAAAATTGAAAAGGACTCCATGCCAATTTTTTTGGTTTGTTTTTGTTTGGTGGATAAGCACATCAAAGGTTCGATTCCCGGAATCGTTCAAAAGGAACTTTTACAAGTTTGAATATATCAAGTTATGAGATTTCTTAATTCTTATGTCCATAATAAGGCAAGGGATATATGCTTACTTTCTTCTCTTTTTTTTTTTTTTTTTTTATACATATTGGTCCTATCAAATACAGTTCATATTGTGCTTAGTCGTAATGTGATAATGTTTGAAACGATTCTTCTTGCCGGAAATTTCCATCCGCGTGACAAAGGAAATGCAGTAGACACTGATATACGTTAACTTTGAAATCCCTAACTTTTTCTTCTTTTTTATACTATGATTTTTTATTTGGGAGATGCAGAGTGTCCCGGGTCAGCACATGTGAATTGCACTGAGGAATTTTGTTTTACGTACCGGCCAGTTACTTACTTATTATGATACTTCATAAGCCATGATTGTTTCGTTGGATCAATCGTAAAAACCAGCAGAGCCAAACAAAGGGTAATCAACTAATATTAAGTGGTGAAAAGAAGTACCGATGCATGGCTATTGAGGGGGGACCGGTGGCACGGGCCAATCTTAGGTCCCAACCTCCCACTAATACATGTATTTTTTTTTTTTTGGCTATTATGTATGATTAATTTTTGAACGCATGTTTTTAGGGCATTAATACTCATCCATTCCATAAAAATTATCCGGTCCGTAAAACGAGAGCTAAAGTAAATGGATTTTTGTTCAGTAAGATACTAAACATCAACAAGTGCTTTAATTTTCGAAAAAAAGGTTAGAATTTGTACACATAAAAATATCCTTTATATATGTTATTGGTTTGATGTCCGAGCCAACTTGCTAATATATACAAAAGGACCCAACTAACGGACTTCACCGGAATCCAACACATAACTCTACAGCTAACTAGACGAAAACATCAATTCAAATAAAAACCCAAACTTCGACCAGCATCTAGACAATCAGTTTACGGTTGGTGGGATCGATTCCAGATTTTTTTTCTTTTATCTTCCAGCGAACCGAGAAACTAACTGAATCAAGGTGCTGCAAAAGCATCATCCACCCATTTCTTGTGATGGACGGAGGCCTTGTTGGGCTTGGAAGCTAAGGAGGTAAGCAGAGCCTTGACAGCAGTCTGAGCCTTGTTCATGCGCTTCCGCTGCCTGATACGGCGGAGCACTACTTCTTTGTCATGGCTTTCTGCAGAGTGAGGTGGCTTCAAGTAAAGATGGGTCGTGACGAGGTTTGGTTTCTCTGTCTCTTCTTTGTCTTCTGGGTTATTTTCGTTGATGTTCTGATCAGTTAGGTCTGAGGATGTTGGGTTGTTTTTGGAGACTACTAGAGAAGACATCTTTGTAAAGCAGGGGAAACAGAGGGAGGAGATGGATTTCAGGAGTTTGTGTATTGTAGGAGGAGTTGGCTTGTGGATATAATCAAAGTATATATAGGGATAGAGCCAAGAGAAAAAGGTCGAAACCGAATATAACTGTGTCTGAAACCGTCTGAAACACAAATTTATTCGATGCTTCTTGTGACATAGTTGTGTCTGGATATGTATTATTAATTCGTACTCATTGGATTTTCTTCTTTTGTAAATGGCGGTGTTCACTTACATCTGGATTCTGGAGTCATTAAATCATGTAATCTTTTTATTTTCAAAATTCGACAGGCGTAGCTCATAGTCTATCTGGTTGTATCCTTTGGCTAAAATGGAAAAGATATGGGTTTCGAGTCTATGTAGAGATTTTAAACTCCTTTTGGTTTTTAACCTATGTTCTTACCAGGGACGGAGCCAGAGTGTAGGGAGACGAGCTATACCACTAGAGCACGGACAAGGCTACATATTTTATCGAATATATCTATATATAAATTTGATAAAATAGTAGAATTTTTTCAAATTGTATCAAAGATTTATAATTGTTGTATGTCGTATGGTAAAAATAAAAATTGATAAAAAGTAAAAAAAAGGTCGGTCCAGGGTTCTTTTGCTTTTTTGAAGTGTCTTCTTTCCCCCTCAAATAAAGTAGTACTATTTCTGTCCAGATTTGTTGGTCTACAAACATACTTTTTCAAGTCCGAAAATAATTGTCCATTTTCAAAAGTCAAAGGATAAAGTAGGAGAAAATTACTTTTGATGACTTAAAAATAACAAACACAAAAAGTAATGGAAAAAAAAAAGTTGGAATCCCCAAAACGGACCAACAAATCGGGACGGTGGGAGTACTATTATTCGTCGAATCTGATGCTGAATAAGGTAATATAGATTATTAAAAATATTACGCAAAATGGAATCCAGTAATGCTAAAGGCCTTGTTTGGATGACATCAGTTTAATCGAATATTTTATATCGGTGGATGCTGTGTATTGATTCTTAAAAAATGTTCAGAAATGACTAAAAATAACAACACACAAAAAAAGACCGAAAACTTAATTTAGTTCATAGAACCAATGATCACGACAATGGAAAACCCAACCAACTGAGCTAGCTTAATTGGTCAGGACTCTTGCAAGATCACTATTTAGGAGATTGAATCTCCACAACTGCATGTGAGTGTTATAATATTCCCCTCACATTTGTTGAGAATATTTCTTCACTTAATGGTGCTTTTGGTTAGTTTGGGCTTCTGGACTTATTCCAATTTGATGTAATTATGGTACTTTGATTAGAAAATGTTGGAAACTTGGTTTCAAATAATCTGGAAATAAACACAAACAGTAATTAAGAATAATCAGTAAAACGTACCAGGCCAATTTCAGTACACCGGAAATTGGCGAGAGAAGATTCGAGTCGAGGCGAGTATTAAAATACCTTGTCCTTAAGGCAAATTCGCCCTCCACTATGGTGCTGATGGAGAACTTGGGCATTTACCTCCCAGGAATACCCGACTTTCACCGGCCGGAAGCAGCACTGCAATCTGATCGGTAGGCGAACCAAGAAACTACGCAGAACTCTCAGAACTTTTGATGCAGTAAGTGCAGAATGTTATGCAACGAAAACGTAAAAAGCATGAGTGGATGAGGGTCCTATTTATAGATAAATAGGCACCCGAACGGAAAGGTACGAAATGAAAAGGCACGCCTGTTCGGAATGGACGCAACTCGTCGGAAGTGAACAGTCACACTGTTTCGGTAGGAGAGGAAAATAAATCAAACAAAGTGATGCAACTCTTGGTTTATAAGAGATGCAACTCTTGGTTTATTAGCCTCCAATTCAAGATAAATTCAAAGGGATTAATAACTAATTAAAAGATATTTTCACCCACTCAAAATATTAATTATTATCCAATGATATAATTTGGAGACAATTTCCATTCACTCAAAATATGATTACAAAACCATATTTTTCCAACAGAAAATTGCATCTTAAGGATAGAAAAGGGTATTTTTAATTCACACTAAGATGCATTCATTTTTTATTTACCTCTAAGGACAACCTCATTATAAGATTACGGGGTGATTTGGCTAATTTGAAAAAATTGGTTTTTTCGTTTTATCCTTATTCAATTTTTTTTTGCATTTGTTAGTTTTCGGTCGATTTTTTGTGGTTTCTTGGCTTGTCTCGACGAGAGGAATCTAAAAAGTATAAAATTATTAGCCAAACTTAAAGTTTTGTGAATAAAGACGAAAAATAATCCAAAAAACTAGTTTATTTTGGTTTATTTTCGGCTTTATTAAAAAAACTACTATTTTTTACCATAATTTTATACTCTTTGAATTCGTCTCGACGAGATAAATCCAGAAACCACAAAATCTTGACGCAAAACTAACAAATGCAAATTTTTTTTGAATAAAGACAACGAAAAAAACAAAAAAATCAATTTTTTTAAATACAATTTTATACATTACACTTTAGTCAACCTCCCACCTTCGCCCACCAACCACTTTCGGCTGGTGACTACCTCCAGCCACGACTACCTCCACCTCGGCAGGCGAACTCCTCCATCCGGCGACCACAAAAGTTAGTGAATTCTCTAACTATAAAAAAAAAAAAAAACTCTTACTTTGTACTACTAAAATTTTAAAATACGTCCAACTACCGACTCTGGCCGGCAACCCCAAAAGTTAGTGAATTTCACTAATTTTGAAAAAATGTAATTTTGTTCTAAAAATTCTCACTAATTTCGAAAAACTGTAATTTTGTTCTAAAAATTCAGAAAAATGAGTTTTTAGTGAAATTGACTAGTATTTTATGGGTATTCACCTCGTAGGATTTCATGGGTATTCATGAAATACAATTGCTCGTGAATTTCACTAGAATTCATTAGCCCATGAATTTCACGAGGATTTCATTAGTTTGTGAATTTCACTAGAATTCCTTAGCTCCAGAATTTCAGTGGAATTCATTAGCTCGCGAAGAAAATACAAATAAATATAAATACTAAATTTCAAAAACGAAAAACAAGTTAGTGATTCCACAACAATCGTGGCCTTGTTCATCACTACCACCACAACAAGCATTCTATAAATCACATATACAGAAATATCCGTTGCATGGTTTCGTAATTGTACTTAAGTTTCGGATAGGCCGCAAGCCCAAGAAACAAGCCCATTCACAGTTGGCTACATTTGGGCTGCGGCATAGTTTGGTAATTTACTCCCCTAGTGATATGGCTCAACATTACTGAAACCAGAAAGGAACTTGAGTTTCACAAATTGTCCAAAAGGCTACAAACCCCCCGTTTGGAGATCTCCGTCGGAAAAACAGTCCACAACTTTCGGGTTATCCATATGGACTGAGAAGGAATACACTGAGTACATGAGAGCAATACCCACAAAGAGTAGAGAAAATTCAGGAACATTAGTCATTATTTGGTGTTTGTTTGGCATAATTTGGTGTTTTTTCCCCCTTCTAATCTGGTTTAGTCCAGCATCCAATTTCTAACTTAAGTCAGTTTTTAAGTCGATGTATTTTAAGGGAATGACATGTATCGTAAAACATAATAAGTCAATTTTAAATTTAAGCTAGGAATAGAAACAAGGCTATTGGTGGATGGTGTGTAATGGTTCTTAAAAAATGTTCAGAAATTACTGAAAATAACCGTACACAAAAAAAGACCGAAAACTTTTATTTAGTTCATAGAACCAATGATCACGAAAACGAAAAATGCAACCAACTGAGCTATCTCAATTGATCAGGACTCTTGCAAGATCACTTTGAGTTTAGGAGATTGAATCTCTCTGCGTGTGAGTATTATTCCCCTCACATTTGTTGGGATTATTTCTCCACTTAATGGAGCTTTTGGATACTTTGAGCTTCTGGATTTGTTACGATTTGATGTAATATTTATGGTACTTTTATCAAAAAACTGTCTCTTAAGGATAGAAAAGTGTACCTTAATTTACATTAAGATGCATTCATTTTTTACTTGTTATTACCCTTTAGTCAACCTCCCACCTCCGCCCACCAACCACTTTCGGACGGCGACTACCTCCAGCAACGACCACCTCCACCTCCGGCATGTAAACTTCTCCTTCCGGCGACCTCAAAAGTTAGTGAATTCTCTAATTATAAAAAATATATATAAAAAAATACGGCCAACTACCGACTCTGGCCGGCAACCCCAAAAGTTAGTGAATTTCACTAATTTTGAAAAACTGTAATTTTGTTCTAAGATTTCAGAAAAATGAGTTTTTAGTGAAATTCACTAGTATTTTATGGGGTATTCACCTCGTGGATTTCACTAGGATTTTATGGGTATTCGTGAAATTCATTAGCTCGTGAATTTCACGAGGATTTCATTAGTTTGTGAATTTTCACTAGCTCCGGAATTTCAGTGGAATTCATTAGCTCGTGAAGAAAATAAAAATAAAAATAAATACTAAATTTCGAAAACGGAAAACAAGTGAGTGATTCCACAACAATCCTGCCCTTGTTCATCATTACCAACACAACGCATTCTGTAAATCACATATACAGAAACATCCGTTGCATAGTTTGATAAATGGTAATTGTACTTAAGTTTCGGATAGGCCGCATGCCCAAGAAACAAGCCCATTCACAGTGGGCTGCATCTGGGCTGCGGCGTAGTTTGGTAATTTACTCCCCTATAGATATGGCTCAACATTATTGAAACCAGAAAGGAGCATTGAGTTTCAGAAATTGTCCAAAAGGCTAGAAACCCCCATATCTCCGCTGGGAATACAATCCACAACTTTCGGGTTATTCATGTGGATTGGGAAGGAATACACTGAGTACATGAGAGCAATACCGACAAAGGGTAGAGAAAATTCCATTAACATTAGTCATTGTTTTGTGTTTGTTTGGCATAATTTGGTGTTTTTTTTTTCTTTCCCTTCTAATCTGGTTCAGCCCAGCATTTAAGTCAGAAATTGACTTAAGTCAGTTTTTAAGTCTATGTATTTTGAGAGAATGACTGACGCTGCGGAATTAACGAGAAACTAGTTAGCGTACTAATTCAAACGATGATAGGTCTCAAATCCACGAGAGTTCTTGAACCCACAAGAAGAAAGAGAATAACTATGTATTATAATTGATTAAAAGCTGAATAATAATAGAGGTTAGGACATCCACAGTGGGCTCTTAAAATGACTCATAGGTGAGGCTCCTAAAATTTAGCAAGTCATTTGATCAATAATGGTCTTCAATGAGCTCCCAATACAAGCTCTCAATGGTAGCTCCTAAGCATGACTCCTAACCCATTAGCTAAATCTAAGTAGCCTTAAGGCATCCACAGTGGACTCCCTAAAAATGGCTCCTAAGTTGACTCCTAAGGTGTACACATAAGCCTAATTGGGGTCCATTTGACACTCATAAAGTTTGCTAAATATAGAGAGCATAAGTGCACCCAATGGACTAGTAAGAAAATTTTCTATTTTGTGAATAAAGTAATCAAAAAAGTGTGGGTCCCATAAAAAAAAAGGATTAAAAGGGCTTGGGTCTCACTTGGAGCTAGCTACAAGGCTAGTTAGATTTAGCTAATGGGTTAGGAGCCATGCTTAGGAGCCCCCATTGGGAGCTTGTATTGGGAGCCCATTGAAGACCATAATTGATCAAATGATTTGCTAAATTTTAGAAGCCTCACCTAAGAGTCATTTCAAGAGTCCACTGTGGATGCCCTTATAACTAGCTTCAAGTGAGACCCAAACACTTTTAATCCTTTTAGACTTATCAATTTAGGGGACCCGCACTTTTAATTATTATTTTTTTCACAAAATAGAAAATGGTCTTGCTAGCCCATTGAGTGCACATATGCTCTCTAAATTTAGCAAGCTATAGAAGTGAAAAATGGGGCCCAATTAGGCTTATGCGTACATCTTAGGAGTCAACTTGGGAGTTCCTTTTAGGGAGCCCACTGTGGATGCCTGTACATGCCCTTTTATAGGGAAAACTAGCAAACCCTAGCAAAAACTTACCAAAAAATAAAGTATCCCGAAAATTGGGGAAACTCACAAAATTGAAAACTAGAAAGAAAAATAAGAAATTCCCTATTGGAAACAACGTAAACGGAATTACACTCTAAGAGTAATTCGTAATCTAATTATTACCTAAAATAGCAAAATTACTAAATTGAAGGCCTAAACGAATGAATTTGGCCGAATTCCACCATCAGTCACGATTAGGGTGGTGAGTATTGATCGCAGCGCGATTCTGCTTCAGCCCATCAAGTTTGGGCCTATTCCGGGCTCGTCGATAAATTGCCGAAATTGGCAATTTTCAATTAGAAGTTGTTTGAGCCTCTTAGGTTTTGACTAGTTCAACTGATTATAGAATTGACCGTTACTTGTTCTGCATCAACGACATGTATCGTAAAATATAATAAGTCAATTTTAAATTTAAGCTAGGAATAGAAACAAAGCCACCGGAAGGATGAAATTGAACAGTAAAATATAATCGATAGATTCCGATTAGGGGTGTTCCACTAACAAAAAACTGTTTTTTCCAAAAACCGAGACATGTCATTCTCTCACAATACATCACATAAAAAACCGTGAAAAGTTAGTTTTTTCAAAAAACCACCTTAGTGGAAATGCTACCAGAGAAGTCAACTTCAAATAAGGGAGGGTGCCCAGAAAAGAATTTCAGTTAGTGTTCTTTCCCCTGCCCCCTTAGCCGTGCTTCCCTCTGATCTTTGTAAATCTGTTCCATATGAATTGTTCAGGTGTCTTATGAAAGGTCCCAATTTCTAATAAGGAAAATGAAGACAAGACATTGCAATAATGCATTCACTTTATTGATAGGAGTAAATCGTAAATAAGATGATCTATCTTTTCACAACAAAAGAGAGATTATCAGTTCTAATTGTAAAGTTTGATCCATTTGCCTTACGTGGTGCCCCTTCGCCACATCTGAGCCGTCCAAAAATGCATCAGACAGCTCGAATTAAAACACATTTTTTTTTCTTTTCTATTTTTTTAAAATCTGGACGATACTTTCAATCCGGACCGTTAGTTACATTATTGAACGACCCGGATCACATATTTCAATCCGGACCACATATTTCTTTTGCCTCTCAAAACCATGAAAAGAGACTCTTGAGATGGGACAGAATTTTAATCAAACAGTACTTATATGTAAACTACTCCCTCCATCCGAACTTTTTAGTCATTTTTGAAAGTTTGGATCATTTTTTAAATGATTATATATCTTGCAATCTATAACCAATTAGCTGATTTTGAAGACGTTATTTAGTAGAGCTTATTGAGATTTATCAAACAAGATTCATACTATATCTAAAAATAATTACCAATAAAAATTTATGATCAGTTTTTTATCCGAAGTGATCCGACACAACCCGATGTACGTTTGGTATACACACTTACGTAAATGCTTGATACACACAATTATATTGATGGGAAAGATCCGAATAGTTGGTGAAATTTTGCGAGTATAAGAAACTTGTGTGTTTGTTATCTTTTATCTTCAACTAGCACTAAATCTTTTTAGAAATGCTGATTCTAGGTATGAATCTCGTAAGTGCGGCCGTTTGCGTCAGACCATGTCTGGGTTGAGACGAAACACAGAGATTGCCTTGTGCATTTATTGTTCTCTATTTAGATGATTAATTTGGCTTTTGTCCGACCTTTGTAATGAATTCCGTTTTGGAAGTGTCGTTAGGCTTTCATTAATATTATCTTCTTATTTCCGTGTAAAACGAAAAGAAAAAAAAAACTTGCGTATTCTTATTTGAAGATAATATTGTGGTAGAGTGTATTCTTATTTGGAATATATTCCATGCCACACGCATGTCTGCAGTAAGAGAGCATGTATTCATTTCATGTGATCCCATAATATGAAACACACTAATTTTTTCCTAGTCTGGAAACTTTCTAAGAACACCAATATTTATTATAAATTCATAATCCACTTTTTCATCAGGACGAAGATAATCTCGTAAATCTACCTGTATATATAAACATGGTTAATTAACATGCTCTTGACATGTCAATTCATATTGTGTCAACTCGAACCCGACGAGAAATTGACACGGGTATTGTGTAATCGTGTCAACTCGTGTCGTGTTCGGCAGGGCCGGCTCTGAATTTTGTGAGGCTTAAAACAAACTTTTTAAATGGGCCTTCAATCTACTTTGTATAATTAAAAATACTTATTAAAAAAGAAAAACTTCCATAATTATTTTAGAGTATAGATATCATTCCCTCCATCCCCTTTTTAAGTAGCCACTATAGAAATACCCCTAAAAATATATTTCTCTATATAATTAGCACTATAGAAATACATTTTTTTACGTCCAATAAAATACACGTTTCTCAAAGGGGACATTTAAAAAGGGGATGAGGGAGTACATTAGATCAAAAACTGTCATTTAAAGATTACTCTTCTCGCGTTTTAGCTGTAATTGTACTAATTAAACTTGCATAATCAAGTTATCGTTTTTATACGATCTGGTGAAGTATTGATTGGTTGGCCGTGGGTGGGTTAAGAGGGTTGTAGGATTTTTCACCAAAAAATAGAAGAGCAGCAGTAACGAGAATTAAAAAAAATGAAAGAAGAACCGTAGTCAGTATGACGAGAATATTCTCGAAAATAATTCATCAGTATGCGATAATCTTTTAACTTTTTTTGTTAATACTTCAGGCCCCTTAGGTTTTCATAATTCCAAAATAGGGGGCCTTTCACTTGGGACTTATTTTAAACTTGGCCTTTAAAATGATTAAACAAATTAACTTTAATTTTTATCTAGGCCTACTTACTTTGTGTAGCTATATAACTGGGCCCTCATAATTAGTCAAAATTTGAGGGCTTAAAGCGGTGGCTTTATGAGCTTTGGCCCAAAGCCGGCTCTGGTGTTCGGATTGACACAGGTAATTTCAGGTTGGATTAGGGTTGAGATTTTTGACACATTTAAGTAAATAGGTCTTTTTTGGGTTGACACATAATGATCCGAACCGGTATTGACCCAACACAGACACGATTTGACCCAACAACTTCACCTCTACACAGTAGCCATACCTAATGTATGCAAGGATGGAGCCAAGGGGGACAAGTGGTGGCGGCCGCCACCACAAGGTTTTCAAAAAATGTAATTATTATGTAGAAAATAAATTTTTATCCCTGAATTATGTAGACTCGCCACCACTAGATTTTTTTAATCATTCATCCTCATAATGCATTTTGTCTTGTTATTTTTTAAGTACATGTTTTCGCCATCACAAAGGTAAAATCCTGGCTCTGTCCCTGAATGTATGGGGACATTTGTCATTTGTCTGGTTCAAAAAGTTCGTTTGAACAAAGAACAAACACTATGAATATCCACCCGCATATAGTTGCGTGCGGATCCAAAAATTCGACATAGGTAAGCATATAAACATTACACATTTTAACATGTTTTTCCATGAAAGGTGTTAGACACCTACCCCAAAAAAAAAAATGAAAGGTGTTAGACGCAAATCTTTCGGAATCATTCGATACCTGAGAATGTGATTACAGGGTACCTGTGGAACCTAGATGTATCAAACGAAAGTTGGAAAATACAAAAGTAACGTACATACAAATAATGGACGATAATTTACGAAAGAAAACCCGTGGAGTGAACCGGGGAGCCTGTAATGAGCAACACACTACATGTGTGTAGTGAAATTCCAACTTTTGGTACCCATCAATGGCAGGTTAAAATGGCATTTTAGAGGAGGCAATTGGTAATTGGCACCGTATAGGAATTGGTTCTTTATTTATGTAAGGCTTCAATAGCTTTAAGAGAAATATAAGATGCAGAACAGAAAACCGAAAAAATATGAAGAACAAAAATATGGGAAAATGTGGATCGGCCGAGGGGGAGAGAGATTTGATTTCTTTGATTCTTTGCGGAAAAGTTAAAGAGCAGTACATGAAGAAAGCAACTACATGAACAGAACATTAATGAAGTAAAAAACGAATTTACCAAATAAACCCAGAATTGCAGTCATACGTGGATTTCACAGAGTTCTGTAGCAAAGCGATGTAGCGGAGCCACGGCATTTTTTGGTTCTGTAGCAAAGTGAAGATGCGAATGAGAGATCTTAATATTGGAACTTAATTGGTGATGAATTAAGAACTAAGAAGAAGAGATATTAATTGGGATGTAATGCATGGAGGACTTGGCATCGTTGGCATGCTGTGGGTGAGGAAGGGAAGTACAAACTGTTTTGTTTAGGTTGGTAACTGCAAGGAGTATTACGCGAGGTGGTTTTTGGCTTGTTGTTTTACCATTCTATCCTTACAGTTATTAGTGTTGGAGGATAAGTTATGTGTAAAAACAGTTTCTTTTTATACCGATTTGGGAATAGTAAAATGTGAGCCAGCTTCATTTTTTGTCCTCACCAAACTTGAACTCCCCCTTTATATATTAGAATAGATTCTTGGTATTTCTGGAGAAATTGTCATGTTTCATTCGTTGACAAATAGTAGTCTTAGCCAATTTTAATTTATTTTTTACTTTGGTTATTGTTACAGTGAAATCTACCGGGGATCGTCAGTAAGATTTCGCCGGACGGGCTCTTCACCCTCACTTGTGCCATGTTGACAGTTGACTAGGAATATAGTTGAACGATATTTGTAAGTATTCTGTTTAACATTCCTTCTCAAAACGTTGTAAGATCTAATCTAATACCAATTTTGTTGATGCTAACTTGGGGGTGGAAGGTGACTCTCTGCGACGTAGGTGAGAGTAGATTAATTTTGTTTGTATAGATAGGGGTGTACGTGGTCCAGATTCTGGTTTTGTAGAAATTCAAGAACTGAACCATATGTAGCGGTTCCAAATAATTGAGAACCATAACTAGACCGTTACGCATGTGGAACCAAATCACACCAAACCATCAGACACGTCTAATTTGGTTCATAACCAAAATTCTGTAATTATTTTACACAACAATTGATGAAGAGCTACAAGTGACTAGACCCGGAAGAAAAGAAAGATTTAGAACTGGTAACAGAAATGGTAACAAAAGCTGTTGGGAGGAAGGCCAAATAGAATGACAATTGAGTCTGATACTAATGCGGAAGTAAATAATTTGGGTGCATTAAATTCTGTAGAAATGTTTTAGGAT
The DNA here is from genome assembly GCA_016920895.1 of Vaccinium myrtillus. Taxonomy (NCBI): domain Eukaryota; kingdom Viridiplantae; phylum Streptophyta; class Magnoliopsida; order Ericales; family Ericaceae; genus Vaccinium; species Vaccinium myrtillus. The sequence goes on along the minus strand of CM029276.1, from coordinate 30,864,964 downwards.
TTGTTTGCGAATTTTTAGGGGTAATACTAATACAGCTAATTAGTTTTCTCATAGTAGAAGATGTTTATACTCGTAAAATTCATTACTTTTTGATTGTTGGGATCAATGTTTTAAAAACCGGACCGGACCGGCCGGTTCGATCGGTTAACTCGTCGACCGGACCTTGTTCCGGTCCGGATAACCCCTAGAACCGTTAGTTTTTCAGAACCGGTCTCTTTTCAAAAAACCGGTGGAGAATAACGGTTGAACCGTCGACCCAGAAGACTCGGTTGCGGGTCAATTGGACCGAACCGGAAAATTGAAAGTTTGAACTCCATTTGGACTCCACCCTTTACTGCAGCACTGCTGCGTTTTAAAGCTAGAATTGGCATCCCTCGACGTGGGCCACCACTTTTAGGCTTTCAATTGGTTAGCTGTATTCATTGGCTTTCCTTCCTTGCCTTTTATAACGCTAATAGGCTGTCTCAAATCAAGTTTGAGCGATGTGGGACAAACCCCACATACAAAGTTCCATCTCTCCCATTTTTCCTATGCCCTCTCTCTTTTACAAAGTTTATTTTTCATATTTCTTTTTCTAAATATTAAAAAATATATATTAATGACGTAATTATGACGTCACGGTTCGATAGCGGTTCAACCGCGGTTCAACCAGTGACCCGTCCACCCGGTCCCTTTTCCGGTTCGCCGTCCGGTCCGGGTTTTAAAACATTGGTTGGGATGTTGCTTTTGCTTTGAATAATCATATGGTTGGGGAAACCAGGGACTTCTTGACTTGGAGTTTGAATTGGTGATATTTCGTGTTAATATGAGGGAAATAGCTACAATACACACCCCCTATTTGGGTGTGTATCATATGCACCCTTATAAAAGTTACGAATCGATTAACAAAAGTTACGAATTTTAATAAAAGTTACGAATTCTTTGTACAAAAGTTATGAGACGCACAAAATGTTATGAATCATAGAAAATGTTACGAATCATACTTCTGAAAAAGTTACGAATCACTAAAAAATGTTACGATTGCCAATGAGGGGGCACAATCAAAGGCGGATCTAGGAGCCTAATCTGCCCTGGGCTACCAAGAGTTTTGAATATCGTGATTATTGTTTAATAAATTAAAAAATTCAATATCAGATTGAAATCCACAAAAAATTAATTGAATATGATGACCGATATTGATGACGTGCTCCTGATGCTATAGTGAGGAAAATTAACACAAAGAACCTGAATCGATGGGTCAGTTTGCAGAAATAAATATATAGGTTTCACATTTCAACCATAGATCTAATATTGCTAAGGCTTTGCTATTGTGTGCTTGGGCATACAATAAGCGCACGCACACACACAAACACAAAAACGCACTACAGTGCACCTTTTGCACTTTTCAATGTATTTACACCTAGTTTTATATCTTTTTTCACACATTTCAATACACTTTTTCGTCTCTAGTCTCTCCTCTCTCCTTAATGGGTTGGGCTACAATAATAAATGAGGTGGGCTAAATTAATTTAGGATTAAATTTTACATATAAAAATTTAAAAAATAAAATTCTGCCTGGGCTTAAGCCCACCTTAACCCAAGCCTACATCCGCCTTTGGGCACAATATGGACCACACAATGGGTGTATATTGTACACACCTTTAAGGGGTGTGTATTGTAGAATTTTCCTAATATGAGTCATATAGTAAATGCTGGTGCCTGGTGTAAACTCTCTCATCTTGTCCAAAGTTTTGTAACTGGGTGTTGGGGATCGGGGAGGACTGGTATGGCATACTAAACATCCAAATATGCAAATGTTTTTCTTTTCCATTTCTTATGATTGTATTCGAATATACTACTACTACATAGCGATAATCAGTCTTTGTTTCAATCTTGCCTTCACATATCGTCCTTTTTCGTTGTTAATTTGAATGCTCTTTTCTTGGGCTTTACTAATAATCAAATCATTACTTCTCTCATGATCTCATTTAATAGGTTTCCTGAACCTCCCCTGTGGTGGGATCCGCGCATCCATGGAGTTTCATCGAGTCTATGTGGTGGATTTTAGAGATGCACCCCCTATTTATACGTGAATCTGCAGTCTTATTTATTTTTAGCTACTTTTGACATAAAGTTGATGGGGCACTACGTGATGGTGTCTCAGGACCACAAAATTATTTTTCGTTAGTCACACACTTGGTCGGTGACAAGCTAAGATCTCAAATGGCCATTCATTATCTTGGATTTGTGTGGAATGAATACAAAAAATTCTTATTTTTCCTTCTTCTGTTTTGGGTAATTATTTGCTCTAGTGTAGCTGAGGTTCAAAGCTTTCTCCTTAGAATTTTTTTGGGTCCTCCTCATTGTTGAGTTTTTTACTAATTTATTCCTCGTTTCATGTACAATGTTAACTTTTTAAGATACACACTTTAGTCAATGAGAATACTATTACGGGATGAGAAGAAAAATCTGATACAAGCTAGCTAGGCAGCTAGCTTGAAGTCAAACTGTACCGAGTTCAAAAAAAAAAGTCAACTTGCTCCAATGCTAAAAGGAAAGAAGAATTTTGCTTTGCAAATTGGGGAAAAAGAGAGAAGAAGAATGATATGAATGAGAATTGATGTGAAGTTGTGTAAGTTTTCATGGAAGATATGTAAATTCTTCAAAACTCTTAAGTACTTCTAAGCTTTATCCTCCCTTGTGATACCATTTGAAAGAAGAGAACAGAACTATCGTAGTATTTTGAATGAATATTGATACAATAGTTAACACGCAAATTTTATCAACGAGAATTTAGAATAAAACTTGGACTGCAAAATCTACACCTAAAATATAAGATATAGAAAGATATGATCATGCTATTATCCCATGCTTAAAATAGAGGATACAATAAAATAATATATATGCATTCCAACCCCAGCCCCACGATGCGAGGGAGACGATAGGGTAAAGTGATGGTGGCGGATTGAAGAAGTTGGCAAATAAAATAACAATTAATTTCAATGTGCTTTCTTGCGCTCATAGAAGATTGAGTTGTGGGCAATCTGAATAGCACTTATTGTCGCGCCAAAGAGACGTGTGAAGTAACGGAGACACTAATATTTGATTAGAGCCAGCGAAGCCACATGATTTTAGACATAGCATGTGCCATGACATGATATTTAGCTTCAGTAGTAGAGGAAGCAACGGAAGATTGCTTTTTGCTTTTTTAGGGGATAAAAGAATCACTCAGAAATGTACAAAGGCCAAAGGTAGTTTTGTGGTTGCTGATATCCTTGGCCCAATCAACATCAACATAAGCGTGAAAAGTCAAACTTGACGTAGAAGAGACACTGATGGGGAGTACCACAGACATAACGAAAAATGTGTAACACAGCCGCCCAATGTGTAGATCGAAGAGTAGTGACAAACTGACTAAGAGTATCCTTATCAGGAGCTCCAAATTTTACACCAAATCTAACTTTACTGCATTAAACTATTCTTTCTTTCTACTCCTACTCCCCAAAAGTAATATAAAAAAAAGAAGTGAACAGTGTCTTTGTGTGTGAATAGTGCCGCACCAAAATTTGAGTAGTCACTGTAGCAAAAATAAATTTGATCAATTGTTTGGTGAGGCTGATTTTGGGGGGTTTTAGGGGGTTTGACTCTCTATATTTGGTTAAAAGTTAATTTGTTAAATCTGATATTGATGCTCTAACAATGTGCACAACTGATAAATGCCTAATTGTGAGCATTTGTGTCTTTTCGTAAGGTACTATCAAAATGGGACGAAGGAAATACTAACATACATATATATGTATATCTTTTTTATTATATAAAATAACATATTTATATAAATGTATATAAGATTAATATGTTACTTTTTGTATATAATGACGAGTATATAGAAAATGACTCAAATTTATTGAGAAGTCCCACGCTAATAATCCGAGCCATTCAACTTGGTTAAAACATGTTTTTAAGGATACCCGTAAAATATTTTCTGTAAGTGCTCGATTCAAACAATTCTGAGAAAACCAGTTCCTGTCAAGTTTTTTGAAAAACTGTTTAGATCAAACACTTATCGATTTCGATTGAGCTTAATTTTTGCAGGATTTTCTGCTTTATCCATTTAAACGAAGTGAACGGGTTGGATCATCACAATATAACCCAGAACAAAAGTGTGTTTTTTATGTGTTTCTGGAACCGGCCCCATATATATGTATCGAGTTCAAAAAAAAAAGTCAACTTGCTCCAACGCTAAAAGGAAAGATAAATTTTGCTTCGCTAATTGGGGAAAAAGAGAGAAGAAGGATATGAATGAGAATTGATACATGTAAAAAATTAAATCATTTGAATATCGGTAAGTGCTCAATCCAAACAATTCTGAAAAAACCAGTTCCTATCAAGTTAGGTTGTACCAATTGAAAGTATATGGTGGAAAATTATACTAGTGTAAACTACGAGGACACATAGTGTAGTTTTGCTACTTTATGTCCGTTCCTTCGCCAGCGCGCCTATCGACACATTTTGTTCGCCTTCCTTAAAAAGGATAAACAAAACCCTCTTTTTTAGTTAAAATATATGAGTCCCATTACAAAGTATAAGCATGATCAGTCAGGATCCTATCAGGACTCCCTGACATAGTCTTACGTCCACACCTCCCATATCCTGGCCATTTGGTAGGGATCCGATCCATTGGATGTGTTTAAAATGTTTTTTTAAGGGTCTACGCGGGGATTTGTCAAAAAAAAAAATACTCGGAAGGGCTTGATCCGAGCAGTTTTCGATAAAACTGCACATATATATGTGCAGTTTTATCGAAAACTGCTCGGATCAAGCCCTTCCGGGTATTTTTTTTACGAATCCTCTCGTGGACCCCTTAAAAACACGTTTGAAACACTTTGGACGGTTCGGATCATCACAATATGGCCGGGAAAGGGGAGGTGTGAACGTAAGGCTATGTCAGGGAGTCCTGACTGGATCCTGACTGTAAGCATGATATTACTTTGTGGTGGGATCCGCATCAATTTAACAAATAAGAAAGAGGGGTGAACAAAATTGCTATCCTTTTTCTAGGTCTTGAAAGGAGAGGAGTTCTGCGTTTTCATCTTCAGAGTTGGGTGAATATCCTCCCGCTTTTCTATCGTCCTTCTTCTTCTTCTTCTTTTACTCATCTAGATTTGATTCATTAGGGTACCTGAAATTTGGTCTTCTTGTTTTCCAATTATATCTTTTTTCTGTTTTTGAAGATCTGCTCGTCGTTTGCAGGCAAGATTCGAGATGGTGTTCCGTAAGATGCTCGACGGTTGTAAGTTTCTTTTTTTTATTCTTGGTATTTCTGGAGAAATTGTCGAAGTTTCATTCATCGACAAATAGGAGTCTTAGCCAATTTTAATTTGTTTCCTTTGGTTACTGTTGTTAAAATTAATGCTTTGAACTCATTTTGTTTTATTTGGGCTTTTGATGTTTTATTTATGTTTTGGGCTATTTATGTTTTGGGCTAAATGTTAAAAGTTAAAAGCCCAAGTGTCTTTATTTGGTCTACTCTTGCCCTAAGTATAAAAAGGGCAGCTTATTGTTGAAAAGGGTACAGCCCCACATTGTTGAATTTTTCGGAAAAGAAAAGAGAGCATTCCAGAGAGTAACCTCTCTCCTCCCCTGTTCCTATTCCACGGCAGCTACTGCCCTTTATTGGGTAGCCTCCATTTAATCTATTTTCTTGTGATTTCTTCCACAAAATCAATTTCTAGTTCTTGTTTATGCCAACATAAGTGGTATCAGAGCTTTGTGTGGATCAAATCAACTTGGGAGTGAAGATTTTTGAAGGGGAAACAAAACCCTAGAAGTCTACAACAATGGCAAGTTCAAGCAATCAAACCATGGGAGCTCAAGCACTTGGTTTTCCACTTTTCAATGGAGAAAATTATGATTTTTGGAGTGTGAAAATGAAGACCCAACTTGAATCAAATGATGTTTGGGAGTATGTAGAAGATGGGTTTAATGATCATGAAGGTGTTGAGGTTTTGACGGAGGGGCAAAAGCAACAATTGAAGGTGGATAAGAGGAAGAATGCAAAAGCCCTCTCCATGATTCAACAAGGGATTACCGACAACATTTTTCCAAGAATCATCAATGAAACCAAAGCTAAGAAGGCATGGGATATTCTTCACAATGAGTATAGAGGCAACACAAAGGTAAAAACCATCAAACTCCAATCCTTGAGAAGAGATTTAGAGATTATGAAAATGAATTTTGTTGAATGCTTGAATGCCTACTTTTCTAGACTTATGGAAGTTGTTAATCAAATGAGGACATATGGGGAGAATGTTTCTAGTAAAAAAATTGTTGAGAAAATTTTGATTACTTTGACGTCAAAATACAATCCTATTGTTGCCGTTATTGAAAATACTCAAGATCTTGCCACTTTGAGTGTTGATGAGTTGATGGGTTCTATTAAGACATTTGAGCAAAGATTGAGTAGGCAATCCGAAAAGTCAATTGAAAGTGCCTTTCAATCTAAGCTAAATGTTAGTACTCCTAAACCCCAAGGAAAAGGATCATTTTCAAGTCATAACCAATTTAAAGGGAATTAGAGGTGGAAAATTTGAACAAGGTGGAGGAAGAAATGATAAAGGAAATGGAGGAAACAATTTTCAAAGAGGAAACAATTTTCAAAGAGGAAATAACTTTCAAAGGGTAAACAACTTTCAAAATAGGGGGAATGATGGGCCCCCTCAACACAAGTGTGGAATTTGTAATAGAGGGAGTCATGTAGATAAAGATTGTTGGTTTCAAGGAAAGCCACAATGTCACAATTGCAACAAGTTTGGGCATGTCAAAAGGGATTGCCGAGTTACAAACAATCAACAAGCCAATTACATCGAAGAGCAAGAATTTGAAGGAAACATGTTTTATGCTTGTCAAGCGGCTTCGGAGCAAAAGAATGATGTGTGGTTTCTTGATAGTGGTTGTAGTAACCACATGACCGGAGATGAGAGTATTTTTGTGAAGATTGATACTTCCTCCAATTCTCAAGTTAAAATGGGGAATGGTGCCTTGGTCCAAGCAAAGGGAAAGGGTACTATTGCCGTGGAGACAAAGAAGGGTACACGAAGGATTTCGGATGTGCTACTTGTTCCAGACTTGGAGCAAAACTTGTTGAGTGTTGGGCAACTTGTCGAGCATGGGTACTATGTGCACTTTGAAGAAGGCTCTTGCAAGATTTTTGACAAAGAAGGGAGAAATCAACTTGTAGCAAATGTTAAGATGGAGAAGAATAGAAGCTTCCCTCTCACTTTTCGCTACACAAAGGATGTTGCATTGAAGATGGATGTGGTTGATGACTCATGGCTTTGGCATAGAAGATTTGGGCACTTGAATTTCCAAAGCTTGAGAAACCTACAACAAAAGAACATGGTGTATGGATTGCCGACTATTCATGAAGTCAAGCAAGTGTGTGAAGGTTGTGCACTTGGAAAGCATCACCGGGAGTCATTTCCAAAAGACAAGGCGTGGAGGGCTAGAGCACCATTGGAGCTTGTTCATACCGATGTGTGTGGGCCTATGGATACGCTAACTCATGGAGGTAACAAGTACTTTATCATTTTTATTGATGATTTTTCAAGAATGACTTGGGTTTATTTCATGAGGGAAAAGTCCGATGTTTTCTCAATTTTCAAAATGTTTCAAAGCCTTGTGGAAAGGCAAAGTGGTCTTCTAATGAAAGTTTTGAGAAGTGATAGGGGTGGAGAGTACAACTCAAATGAATTTGACAAGTTTTGTGAAGATATTGGCATGGAAAGACAACTAACGGTTGGGTACACTCCACAACAAAATGGAGTGGCCGAAAGGAAGAATAGAACCATAGAGGAGATGGCGAAATCAATGTTGCATGAGAAGGGATTGCCCAAGACTTTTTGGGGTGAAGCCGTGTATACGGCGGTCTATTTGATGAATCGGTGTCCAACAAAAGCCTTGGAAAACATAACTCCATTTCAAGGTTGGAGTGGGAGAAAGCCATCCGTGAATCACTTGAAGGTGTTTGGTTCCATTTGCTATGCTCATGTTCCAAAAGAAAGGAGGCGCAAGCTTGACGAAAATAGTCAAAAGTGTATCTTTGTGGGTTATAGCTCCCAATCAAAGGGCTATAGACTCTACAATTTGAAGACAAACAAAGTCATCATTTGTAGAGATGTTCTCTTTGATGAGAAGGCTTATTGGGATTGGAATAGTAATGTGGAGCAAAACCAAGTCCCAATCAATTATGAAGAACCGGAAAGTCAAGATGATGAAGCCTATGACGATCTTGAAGCTCCAAACCAACCAACTCCAACTTCTCCATCAAGCTCAAGTTTCTCATCTCCAAGTTCAACTCCAAGAAAAATGAGAAGCCTTAATGAGGTGTATGCAAGTTGTAATTTTTGTGTTGTAGAACCGGAGAGTTTTGAAGAAGCAATTAAGGAGGAAGCTTGGAAGAAAGCTATGGAAGAAGAGATTCATGTAATTGAGAAAAATAAGACTTGGGAGTTGGTGGAGAGGCCAAAGGACAAAGAAGTTATTGGTGTCAAGTGGATTTTCAAAACAAAGCTCAACCCGGATGATTCGATTCAAAAGCACAAGGCAAGACTTGTAGCAAAAGGGTACTCTCAACAACCTGGAATTGATTTTCAAGAGACATTTGCACCGGTGGCTCGCCATGACACAATTAGATCTCTTGTTGCCTTGGCGGCATCGAAGGGATGGTTCTTGTATCAACTTGATGTGAAATCGGCATTCTTGAATGGCACCTTGGAGGAAGAAGTGTTTGTTGATCAACCTCAAGGCTTCGTTGTCAAGGGCAAGGAGCAAAAAGTGTACAAATTGAAGAAGGCTTTGTATGGGCTAAAGCAAGCACCTCGGGCATGGTATAGTGAGATTGACTCTTACTTCAATGAAAAGGGATTTCAAAGAAGCAAAAGCGAGCCCACCTTGTATGTCAAGAAGCAAGGTAACATCGGTATTCTTATTGTTTCTCTCTATGTTGATGATTTGGTTTTTACCGGTAGCAATGTAAAGATGATTGAAGATTTCAAAAGAGATACGATGGGGAAATATGAAATGAGTGATTTGGGCCTCTTGCATTACTTTTTGGGTATTGAAATTTATCAAAACAAAGAGGATATTTTCATTTGTCAAAGAAAGTATGCAAGGACTCTTCTTGAGAAGTTCAAGATGAGGGATTGTAAGCCGGTTGCAACCCCCTTGATTGTGAATGAAAAATTGTCTAAAGAAGATGGAAGCAAAAAAGTGGATGAGTCTCTTTATAGAAGCTTGGTTGGAAGCTTGTTGTATTTGACCATCACAAGGCCGGATATCATGTATGCTACAAGCATGTTATCTCGGTTCATGCATAATGCAAGTCAAACTCATCTTGGAGTGGCTAAGAGGGTTTTGCGATATCTACAAGGTACTCTTGATTTTGGTATTTTGTATGAGAAAAATGTGGATGCAAAGTTGCTTGGATTTTGTGATAGTGATTGGGCCGGATGTGTTGATGATATGAAGAGCACTTCCGGATATGCTTTTTCTCTTGGCTCGGGTGTCTTCTCTTGGGCATCTAAGAAGCAACAAACCGTGGCGCAATCAACCGCCGAGGCCGAGTATGTGTCGGCATCATTGGCAACTTCTCAAGCAATTTGGCTAAGGAGGATTTTGGAGGATGTTGGTGAAAAGCAAGGAGAAGCTACTCCCATTTTGTGTGACAACAAATCCGCAATTGCAATGACAAAGAATCCCGTCTACCATAGCCGCACCAAACACATTGCCATCAAGCATCACTTCATTCGAGAGGCCGTGGAAGATGAAGAGATTCAACTCAAGTATTGTGCTACCGAAGACCAAGTGGCGGATATCTTCACCAAGGCTCTTTCAAAGGAGAAGTTCCAATATTTTAGAGAAATGTTGGGTGTTACCACAAAGCATTAAGGGGGAGTGTTAAAATTAATGCTTTGAACTCATTTTGTTTTATTTGGGCTTTTGATGTTTTATTTATGTTTTGGGCTATTTATGTTTTGGGCTAAATGTTAAAAGTTAAAAGCCCAAGTGTCTTTATTTGGTCTACTCTTGCCCTATGTATAAAAAGGGCAGCTTATTGTTGAAAAGGGTACAGCCCCACATTGTTGAATTTTTCGGAAAAGAAAAGAGAGCATTCCAGAGAGTAACCTCTCTCCTCCCCTGTTCCTATTCCACGGCAGCTACTGCCCTTTATTGGGTAGCCTCCATTTAATCTATTTTCTTGTGATTTCTTCTACAAAATCAATTTCTAGTCCTTGTTTATGCCAACAATTGTTACAGTGAAATCTGCCGGAATCGACGGAATGTTCTCTAATACCTTTTTTGTTGATGCTAAGTTGCTAACTTGGGCGGTGGAAGGTGACTCTTTGCTGGAGGCAATGGGGGTTTAGGGTGTGCGCGATGTAGGTAGATTAATCATGTTTGTATAGAGATAGGGGCAAACTTGATTCACTACCAGTATTCTTTCCAAGCCAAACTATGGAATATGTTCCTCTGGATGGAGGACATCTATGGGTACTTAGCCAAGGATGTATGTAACTATCAATAGACCCATGACATGTTTACCAACGTATTCATGTACCAAAAATTCTGTAATGATTTACTTTTATCATCGTTTTTTGTTTTTTTTTTCCGTGCACGCAACAATTGATGAAGCGACTAGACCAGGAAGAAAAGGGAGGTTTAGAACTGGTAACAGAAGTGGTAACAAAAGCTGAAACTGATGCGGGAGAAAATAAATTGGGGAGGAGTGCATTAAAGTCTGCAGGAAATTTTTAGGATTGGTTTGCAATTCCTAGGGGGTAATACTAGTAATAGAGTGGGTTTTCTGGTACTAGATGATGTTTATACTCGTTTTCAGTACTTTTTGGAAAATCGTTTTGATTGTTGGGATGCTGCTTCTGCTTTGAATATTCATATGGTTGGGGAATCTGGGGACTTCTTGACTCGGGGTTTTAATTGGTGATATTTTGTGTTAATTTGAATCATATATTAAATGTTGGTGAAAACTATCTCATATTGTCCAAAGTTTTGTGACTGGGTGTTGGAGATCGGGGAGGACTAGTATGACATACTTAACTTCCAAATTTACATATTTTATTCTTTTCCATTTCGTATGATTGTATGCGAATACGACTACGTTGCAGTAATCATTCTTTGTTTTAATCTTGCCTTCTCATATTGCCCTGGAATGCTCTTTTCTTTGGTTTTTTCTAATCAGTACTTCTTTTCTCATGATCTCGTTTAATAGGTTTCCACCTCCCCCACCGATGGGAAATCCCAACTTCAATTTTCCACCGTATTAGTTTGGTGGATCTTAGAGATGCAACCCCTATGTTGATGCATCTGCAGTTTAATTCATGGTTCTGTTTCTTTCAATTTCAACGTTTCCATGTGAAATGTTATGCTTAACTTTTAGTGTTTGGTTGTGATAACCTAGGTGAGTTGTTTTAGTACCTATTTTGGAAAATTGCTTACTGATCCGTTCTAGTACTTCTACTAGTATCATATGTGAGTATACAACTTTTGTTTTTTGCTCAGCACATGTACATTTCAATTTCTGATGATGTACGTTTAATTTCTGGGAACCCGGCCAAAATTTGTTACTTACAAGCTTTCCCAACTATTCAGATTATCTTAGACATGAACTCCATTAATGAAAGCGGTTTAAGCTAGGTTATCTAACACCATTGATAGAATGGTTTTCTATTTTTTGAGATCCTCTCTGGGAAAGATTGATGGTGCATAACTTCTTCTATTTGAAAATTTTGTGACATGTAGGTTAGTCAACGAAGGTGAATATCCCCATCCGCTGTAGATGGGTGATATTCGTGCTGGAAATGTCTATAGTGACTTTTGGCACAACATGATTATTGATAAAGGCCCCTATGAAGACCCAGGGCCAAATGCCACTATTTATACGTTTCAAAAAGAGAATTTAGACAGAAGGGAATCTTGATCTTCTTGAACGAATAAAAGTTTTCATTTCGAAATGTCTGAAAGGGATTCTTCCGGTCCGAGAAAAAGTTGCTTTGCGAATGCATCAAATTTTTGTGAACTGTCCTCTGTGCGGGGTAGTGGAGGAGACTATTGAGCATTTGTTCTGCCTTTGCCCACAAGCATTGTCTGTTTGGGAAGCTAGCAATTTCCATAGTTCATCGTTGGGTTTCTCTCAAGATATGGATTTCAATAATTGGTTCCTAAATTGGATAATTCAGCTCCATAAGGATAAGCGGAATCTCTCCTACTTTATCTCTATCCTACAGGCTATTTGGAAGAGTAGAAATCGTGCGGTTTTCTCAGACATGCCTTTCAATGTGGCCTCCACTATCGGCATGGCTAAGGACTCTACTCAGTGCTTCTAACTGGCTTACCAAAAATAAATTGCGAACTTCCCCAATGCTCCCCGAAATGACAAGAGCCCTTCATTCATTATTCAACACTGTCCGAACTCTGGGTCTATCCACCGTGTCTGTCATCTCCATGTGGATGGTGCTTGGAAAGAGGGACAAGCTTGGAGTGGTCTGGGTTTTACAGCTAGCCATCCCAATGGGTTTCTTATCGCAAAGCAAGCTTTATCTTCATTTAGTTCTACGCTTATTCAAACGGAAATTCAAGCATGTTATGAAGCTATTAGATGGGCTTTAAAGAATAACTATAATGAGGTTTATTTGTTCTCTGATTGTTTTAATGTAATTATGCAGATAGCAGAGAGGGCCGAGTGTCATTACCATGATACTTTTTTGTTGCGCAACCTAGCAGCAGAAATTTCAATACTGTCTTTTTGCAAGATCTCAAATGTTGTGCGTCAGCATGTCCAACGAGCTCACTTTCTTGCCTAGCATGACCTGGCTTCTTTTGTTCCTCACCTGGACACCCGTGATGGATTAGTTTCTATTAGCCCTTTTACTACTTATGTTTAGCTTTGGTTATTCTCTTTGTGTTGTATATATTTCTCTTGAGACTATTGTATGCTTGGTGGTTTATCCAATGATATTTCTATCTATTTCTCCAACAAAAAAAGAAGAAGAGAATTTAAGTGGAATTTCATTTTTTTTTCTTTCTAAATGTTGTTGGTATTCATCAATAGAATGGTTTATTGGAAATACTACTTAAGATTAGCGTACATGTGTGAGGGATGAGCAACCGGAATACGATGCAGTTATTTGTATAGGAATTTTGAAAGCAATTCATCAAAATTGGACATACGAAAGAGTTGTCCAACCATGACTGATAGTATTAATCTGAATTGAATTTTGAAAACTACTCGCGCTAGCTCTTTGACATTGTCGAATCACCAAATTCTCTTGGCAATATTTTTTGAATGGATCATCGTTGTCAGAATTTGGCAATATTTTTGGAATAGATCATTGTTGCCATCATGCATCCTAATTAAATTTTGAACCACGCAACAAGTTGGTGATAAGCCCCCAAAAGTGTTTATAATGGGGCTTATTTCGCTCAATTTGATCACATACACGCACATTTTGTTGCTTTAAACGATTGATTTCGCGCGAGGTTGCTTTTTGTTAGTTTCAGGTAAAAGGCGAGAATAAGGTGTGTTTTGACACCATGGTTTAACCAAGGCGTGCCCGAGCATCGGAGGCCACATGGCACTCCGCCACCGAGTCCCGGGAGTCAAGGAATGAAGCATTGAGCAAGACTCGGGAAGCCTAGAGGTCACAATAACAAGCCGGAAGGTCAAGGGATCAAAACGAAGGAAATCCACCATTTTTCCATCCAGTATCGGTAGAGCACTTTTGTGTCTACCGGTAGCCAAAGGCAGCCAAAATACAGTGAGATTCAGTACCGGTAGAGCACTATTGTGTCTACTGGTAGCCAGAGGCATCTAAAATATAGTGAGATCCAGTACCGGTAGAACACTTTTGTATCTACCGGTACTGGCTGCACTTTTCTGCACTTTTGAGCCCGATCAAGAAATATCTAGTGTCATGTTTGCAATAACTTAGCACGACTTTTAGGGCCTATAAAAGGTCCCCAACCTTAGATTTTTAGGGTTAACTCTTATTTTCACATTCTCTCTCTACCTCCATTAGTTCTTATTTTCATCTTCTCTCTCTACCTCCCTTAGTTTGTACTTAGGAGTTGCTCTACCTTCTCTCTAGAATTTCATGCACTTCCACTTAGATTCAAGGTAAATCTTCTTCTTTAATGTTGTAGTACGTGTTGAGATCTTTATATAAATCTAGTTTATTTTCAATTCCATCAAGTATTTAGTTTTCATGTTTTTCTAGCTTATTCCTTAATAAACTCTTGGTTCTATTAGTTGTTTGTTAAGTTCTCAAAGTTTAAAGTGGTCGGCAAACCTAGGATACACATTAAAAATCATTTTTAAAGTTTATTAACCATGTTTCTAGTTTTCTTCCAATTTCTAGGGTTATTTACAAGTATAATGTGCGAGTAGTTTTAATAGGCTTAGTCATGGGGTGGGGTTTAATCCATCCATCTCGTTCATTTAGCATACATAGCTTGTTTACCGAAAATTTGGGGTTTCACTTTTATGTACCAAAGAGTAGGTTTGTTAACCCCTTTGATTCCACGTAGCCGGCGGTTTCACCACTTGGCACGTGAGATGCTTTGGGCGATGTCAACCTATCCGTTTGCAAAATGTACCAAAAACCCCTAATCTTTGTTAAACACATTTTCCTGTAAAAAGTTTTAAAACTCTAAATCTTCCATTCGGGGGCATTTCACGATGCCCCGAGTCGGTTATCAAAAGGGGATGGATTAACCCGAGTCATGGTCGTCCCTAGACTTTGCCTTAGTTTAAGTAGTTGATTTTTAATTCCGAGTCGTTCGCAAAGTCGAAAGAATTCCACCAAACAAACTACAAAACCACAGTTTGCCGCTTTAAGGCTAAAATCGTCATTTGCAAGTCAACCATCATGCTCAGCGCATTCGGTCTCTATGGATTCAACCTGGTCTTACAGGTTATCTTGCTACACGATACCTAGCCTTACGCTTGGGGCGACACCTTCCACGATACAATCTAAGGTCGCAAGCAGTTGGGGTGACTCACACTTTCCTAACCACAAGGAATACAAAATTTTTCCAACCCAAACTGAAATTGTTTCTCCTACGGCTAATTATTTCTACAAACATTTAAAACTCACTTTTGATAATCAATTCAATAGCTACACCCATCACACCTACGCCACTAACCCCAAGCAGTGTCAGAGCCAGTTCTTCTTCATTCCGCTGTTTCAATCCCTTCGCCACTTCAACACATCCACATCCACCTCTCTCATCCACATCAGGGTACACCCCACCTTCAAGCTCACGAACCTTGTTACGTAAGCCCGCCACGTGGCACATTTGCTACCGAGTGATATCTTACCGTGACCAAGAAGGGCTCCCACACCACTGTTGCTAGAGATGGGAGAGGAGTTTAGCCTAAGAGTGGAGGTGAAACAGCTTCTAAGGAGCTGGTCTAAAATATCTTTGTGAAATATCTAGATTTTTTAATGAGAATTAGCCACGTGTATAAACATCTAATTTCTGGAAGCACTAAAATATTTATCTTCTAGAAGTTCTAAAATATCTTTGGACTAGAGCATTCTATTGAGTAGTATAAATTGGAATGAGTTCTAGCCATTTTGTACAAAACTAAATAAATAGTTTTAAGTTCAAGTGTAATACAAATACTCTAGCTCCTTCCCCACTCTTGTCTTAAGTATTTCTCCCTCTTTCAAAATGTTAGTTATTTTGGTTCGGCATTTTCCGGGGTTGTTCAAAACACACTCTAATTCAATCGATTCTATTTTCTTTGAATTGTAATGACTCCGCCTCCTCCATTCACCCTCTTCTTCCAGCGTCGTGCCATCCCCCTCCCCCTCCCATCCTCCCTCCGGTGCCCCCTCTCCTCCCGTTGCTTTGCCATCCCCCTCCCCTCCACGCAAACCCCGGCCCTGACCATTCTCCCTTCCCCAAACCCCCGCCTTCAAACACAATATGGACTAAGAAATTCGTTGTTAAACTATGTGTCACACAACTGTCGATCTAATCTATAGAATTTTTGATTGCTCGTGTCGCGTCGCCGTTGTTCTTTGAAGAACAAAGAGAGGAGGGTTTCGCGTCTGAACTTGCCCTAGATAAATGCCACCAAGAAATAGTCGGGGAGTTGCGGAAGGTAGTACTTCTCTCTTGTCTAACATAATCTGCATTGTTGTTTCCGTTGTCGATGACTCACTGGCCGTCCCTACTCCGCCGTCCCCATCCCCTCCACTCCCCTCTCCTCTCCCCCCACTCCCCTCTCCTCCCCCCACCCCCCCCCTCCCACCCCGTTTCTCAGCACCTCCACCGCCACTCCCAAAACCCACCGAAACCCCTTCTCACTCCCCCAAAACGAGCGGAAATAAAGTTACCTAGATCATTTGCACGTCCCTTGCTCTACTGTTTGGCGAATACCTAATTGTCGAGTACACGAGAATTCAGGTCCGCCAGGACCAAGAAAAAGGGATTAAAGAGAATGAAAGGGTTCTTGCGGAGCGCCACAGCGAAATAGTGGGGATCCTGAGTACAATTTCCAAGAACACGAAACCCTCCCCACCAACAGATGTATGTATCACTTCTCTTGTTTATGGTTCTTTGGTAATTTTTGTGTTTCTCGCGGTATTGGAAAATATGATGGTTTGGAAGGGCAAGATCCGTTTTCGGTCTCAATGCATTATCAGCTACGCGATCGTATCTTAATTTTGTATTTCAATGTTTCACATGTGATTTTGCATGTTCCTTTACGATATTTACGATATTTCAATGTTTCAATCTTTACGATATTTCAATCTTTACGATCGTAAAGAATGCTCAGAAAGATCGTAAAGGAACATGCAAAATCACATGTGAAACATTGAAATACAAAATTAAGATACGATCGCGTAGCTGATAATGCATTGAGACCGAAAACGGATCTTGCCCTTCCAAACCATCATATTTTCCAATACCACGAGAAACACACAAATTACCCAAGAACCATAAACAAGAGAAGTGATACATACATCTGTTGGTGGGGAGGGTTTCGTGTTCTTGGAAATTGTACTCAGGATCCCCACTATTTCGCTGTGGCGCTCCGCAAAAACCCTTTCATTCTCTTTAATCCCTTTTTCTTGGTCCTGGCGGACCTGAATTCTCGTGTACTCGACGATTAGGTATTCGCCAAATAGTAGAGCAAGGGACGTGCAAATGATCTAGGTAACTTTATTTTCGCTCGTTTTGGGGGAGTGAGAAGGGGTTTCGGTGGGTTTTGGGAGTGGCGGTGGAGGTGCTGAGAAACGGGGTGGGAGAGGGGGGGTGGGGGGTAGGGGAGGGGAGGAGGGGAGGAGAGGGGAGTGGAAGGGAGGGGATGGGGACGACGGAGTAGGGACGGCCAGCGAGTCATCGACAACGGAAACAACAATGCAGATTATATTAGACAAGAGAGAAGTACTACCTTCCGCAACTCCCCGACTATTTCTTGGTGGCATTTATCTAGGGCAAGTTCAGACGCGGAAACCCTCCTCTCTTGTTCTTCAGCAAACTGGCGACGCGACCGCTGAGCAATCAAAAATTCTATAGATTAGATCGACAATTGTGTGACACATAGTTTAACAACGAATTTCTTAGTCCATATTGTGTTTGAAGGCAGGGGGGTTTGCGGGAAGGGAGAATGGCTGGGGCCGGGGGGTTTGCGTGGAGGGGGAGGGGGGATGGCAAAGCAACGGGGAGGAGAGGGGGCACCGGAGGGAGGATGGGAGGGGGATGGGGGATGGCACGACGCTGGAAGAAGAGGGTGAATGGAGGAGGCGGAGTCATTACAATTCAAAGAAAATAGAATCGATTGAATTAGAGTGTGTTTTGAACAACCCCGGAAAATGCCGAACCAAAATAACTAACATTTTGAAAGAGGGAGAAATACTTAAGACAAGAGTGGGGAAGGAGCTAGAGTATTTGTATTACACTTGAACTTAAAACTATTTATTTAGTTTTGTACAAAATGGCTAGAACTCATTCCAATTTATACTACTCAATAGAATGCTCTAGTCCAAAGATATTTTAGAACTTCTAGAAGATAAATATTTTAGTGCTTCCAGAAATTAGATGTTTATACACGTGGCTAATTCTCATTAAAAAATCTAGATATTTAAGGTTTTTTTTTTTTGTGTGTGTCATTTATCATTCCTAATCTATTACTTGGGGGAGGGGAGAATGAGATTCGATCTTGAGATGCAGTATGAGGCATTCAAGAGCTCTACTGCATGAGCTAGCCACCACTTGCAGAACTCCAGGTTACAAAGAGGACACTTTCTCTCCAAGTCGCTCCATTTTCGGATGCAATCGACGCAATACTTGTAGAAACACGATCATAGTATATTGGGCACAATTTCCACTCTAAATCATGCAAAAATGACCATCATCTTAAACTTTCAACTGCAAACACAATTGCTCACACACATGTACTCAAATACCAATTCCGATGGTAAAGGAACAATGCGCCAATTTGCAATTAAAAAAAAATTCCCTTGTAAAACTTTTGACATTTAACACAAAACTAATAAATTGGGTAAAAATCGTAATTTCTCATGTTGAGGAGAATAGATAAGTTTCAAAAATTTAATGCAAAACTAATTAACACGGGAAAAATTTGAATAAACAGAAATTTAAAAGAGATTTTTAGCGCCTCGAATTATTTGTGAAACAAGACCTAAGGGGCAACTCGAAAATGGATAATATGCTGAGGGGTTAAATGTAATCCTTGTAGTGAAAATACCAAACTGGTACTGTCTACTACACTATTCACCAAGATGAAGGTTATTTCTCTTTGTGGTTCACTCAATCCGGTGACCGCTCCTCTGATGATGCAGAACAAGTAGCGGCCCAATTCTATGATCAATTGGACCGGTCGAAGCTTAAGAGGCCCAAACAACTTCTAATTGAAAATTGCCAATTTCGGCAATTTATCGACGAGCCCGGAATAGGCCCAAACTTGGTGGGCTGAAGCAGAATCGCACTGCGATGAAGACTCACCACCGTAATCGTGACTAATGGTGGATTTCGGCCAAATTCATTCGTTTAGGCCTTCAATTTAGTAATTTTGCTATTTTAGATAATAATTAGATTATGAATTACTCTTAGCGTGTAATTCCGTTTTCGTTGTTTCCAGTTGGGAATTTCTTATTTTTCTTTCTAGTTTTCAATTTTGGAAGTTTTCCCAATTTTCGGGATACTTTATTTTTGGTAAGTTTTTGCTAGGGTTTGCTAGTTTTCCCTATAAAAGGGCATGTAACCTATATTATTATTCAGCTTTTAATCAAATATAATTCAGAGTTATTTCTCTTTCTTCTTGTGGATTCGAGACCTATTTTCGTTTGAACTAATACGAAACTAGTTTCTTGTGAATTCCGCTGCGTCATCCGATCAACCCAGGTATTTTCTCTACTTTATAATGTTGTTGTTGTTTCTCATGACTATTGGATAAATTGATCACTAGGGTGATCAAGCTGCTACTATGGTTATGCTATTGATTTTAGCATTGTAGCTTTTGTATTTCTGCTAGCTTTCTTGTTGATATCATATTTGTGGATAAAATGTGAACTGAACCGTGAGTTTTTTTATTGTTTCGGAACCGGACTGTAGACTATTGGCCCAGACATAGATTGCTTTTCCTTGGACCGTAATTTTTTTATTTGATCTTCAGATTCATACCAATCCGCACCAATCCGGACCGTTGATTGCCCTTATTCACATAAGAGAATCCACGGTGGTGAGAGTTGGGTTGTACCAATTGAAAGTATTGGGTTGTACCAATTGAAAGTACATGGTGGAAAATGATACTTGGTGTAAACTACGAGGACATAAAGTGTAGTTTTTTAGTTTCGGTAATTCGGTCTCCGCCAGCGGGGCTAAGAAGAAGATCGGCCACGTTTTTTTCTAGGGCTTGTAGGGTGAGTGGGAATCCTCCCGCTTTTCTATCGTCGTTCCTCTTCTCGTAGATCATCTAGATTTGCTTCATTAGGGTTCCTAAATTTTGTTCTTGTTTTCTAGTTATCTTTTTTCTGTTTTTGAAAATATGCTCGTCGTTTGTAGGCAAGATTCGAGATGGTGTTCCGTAAGATGCTTGACCGTTGTAAGTTTCTTGTTGATTCTTGGTATTTCTGGAGAAATTGTCGCTGTTTCATTCGTCGACAAATAGTAGTCTTAGCCAAATTTTTTTTTTTTTTTCCTTTGGTTATTGTTACAGTGAAATCTACCGGAGTCCTAAACAGCATTTCGCCGACCGAAGTTGGCACTATATTTTTTTCGGTGGTGATTTCGAAAATGATTGTCAATATTGCGCAAGTATTCTGTTAACATCCCTTCTCAAAACATCTTAAGATCTAAATACCTATTTGTTGATGCTAACTTGGGGGGTGGAAGGTGACTCTCTGCTGGAGGCAATGAGGCCAAGGATGGAGCCAAGGGACAAGTGGTGGCGGCCGCCACCACAAGGTTTTCAAAAAATGCAATTATTATATCGAAAATAAATATTTTATCCCGAATTATATAGACTTGCCACCACTTGATTTTTTTAATCTTTCATCCTCATAATGTAGTTCGTTTTATTATTTTTTGATTACATATTTTCACTACCACAAAGGTAAAATCATGGCTCCGTCTCTAGGTTTATGGTGGGGCACAACGTAGGTGAGAGTAGATTAATTTTGATTGTATAGATAGGAGCAAACTTGATTCACTACTAGTTTTCTTTCCAAGCCAAACTAGGGAATATATTCTTGGATGGAGGACATCCATGGACCCATGACATGTTTACCACCATATTTATGTAACCAAAATTCCGTACTGGTAAAAATTGATGAAGAGCTGCAAGTGACTAGACCCGGTAGAAAAGGAAGATTTAGAACTGGTAGCAAATGCAGTGGGGAGGAAGGCAAAAATAGAATGAAAATCGAATCTGAAACTGAAGCGGAAGAAAATAAATTGGGGAGGAGTCCATTAAAGTTTGCAGAAAATTTTTAGGATTGGTTTGCAAATTTTTAGAGGGTAATAGTGGGTTTTATGATACTAGAAGATGTTTATACTCGTAAAATTCATTACTTTTTGGCAAATATTTTTTGATTGTTGGGATGCCTGTAGACACCCCAAAAAGAGGCTCTCGTACATGTTTTTATCCCCGATGATGAAAAAGGAATACCCGCAAAGTCTCTCGGATTGAAAATTTCCAAGTCAACTTAGTCAACAGTACCGTACGGTACTCATCCCTCATGCACGGCACAGCCCAAGAAACTTTTTGAATTTTGGCGGTCAAGTGTGCCGCACGGCACAGTTTGTGTGCCGTACGGCACTGTCATTTGTCAAACAGCTTTTGCAGAGTTCCAGCAGCTCAAAATGTTGACGAGCGCTTCCTCTGATCATCATGGTTGCGTGCAAGGCTTAAAGGCTATAGAATAGTCATCATTCCTTTGTGTGGGTAGCAAGAATACTTGGAGACCAAGGGATTCCTACACCTATATATGCCGATCGGATACCATTGAAGAAAGAAGGGGACTGAAATTGTGAAGAAAAATCATGAAAAACCCTCTCTAAATTCTGTCAAACTCTCTACCCATTCCATATCCCAATTACTACTCTCACAAATCAATCCCATAACTATTTCAATCTCTCCCAAAAGCAAACCCAATCAGGAAACTCAATCCTCTGTTATCGGTCCCAAAGCCGTGAGGTTACCGTTCAAAATTTGATCAAGTTCTGGTCGCCAATCATCATGGCCGCAGTATCAAAGTGAAGTTGGAGTCAAGAGGAAGTCCAAGCTGCGTTCAAAAGATCAAGAAGGGATTTCAATCCGAGAGTTCAAAACCGAGGTATAATCCCGTTTCGCCAAATTTCATAACTTTGGTACCCTGAGGGGAGGGGTACCAAGTATGGAATGATCTCCTATATCATCTCCATACTTGATATGCCCATGTTACATCAAAATCAGTTCGATTTTATACCTCCCGGTTGCGTCGTACGGTGAAAACATCGCCTCGTACGGAGCAATTCAATGAGGAGGAACATCCCATACTTGAACACACTGTTTTCCTATTCCAAATAGTCTATTTTTAACCATGTTTCATGCCTTGTATGTGCCTCTGTTCAATCATATTGAAAAACCAAAGTTTCAAACTGTTGTGCAGCCAACAGTGCCGCACGGCACTCCTACTGTACCGCACGGTACACTTAGTGTGCCGTACGGCACTCTTTTGTAAAAATCTGAAATTTCAAATCAATTTCTTGTATAAACAGTTCAAACCCCTGATTATCGTTTATTTGCTATAATTTGCATGTTGCTTGCTTATTTTCATTATTATCATCTGCTTTGCTTGATAAATTGTTTATTTGAATAAAGTTTGGCATGAAAGTAATTTCTAAAAATCCCACAAATGATTAGTAAAGACCGATTTTAATCGGGCGAACGGGGTGCATTAAAACCCTTCCCCGTTCGTAACCTGGCTCCCGAATCCAAAACGAATCTCTGGTTTTCAAATTGTTTTATAAATCATTTTCTCAATCATTTTTCAAAACAGTTTCTCGGGTCCTAAACCATTTTCTAAAAACCCGGGTGGCGACTCTATTTTCAAAATAAAAAACAACCGGCGTGGTGGAAATCGACCGTCCACAAAATGGTGACTCTGCTGGGGATTCTCAAATTAATCTCTAATTTGGTGTTTTTATACTTATGAACTTCCCGAAAGCTTGTCAAAACGAAAATGCCTAGCGCTATCGCAAGGAAGGAATGGCGGACTAACAGGGCCTCGCCCGGCCATCCTGACTGGAGCTTTTTGGTTGTTTGTCTGTGTAAAGATATCAAAGAAGAAATTAATTTGGAGAGCCAAGCTTGAAAAATATTTGTGGGATTTTTGAAAACAATTTTATTGCTGAACTTTTGCATCACGTGCATCGATGTTGGATAAGCCCCGCTGCTGCGTCTTGGTTACCCTACCCAGTTCACTGGTGTTAGGACATCCCCGGATGCTCAGCAACCTTGGACCGTGATGAGTCAGCTTGCCGTTTGACCTTTGCCATGCAGTACACTTGGCACTGGAAGGCAAATATTGGCTCTAGTCTGGGGGACCCCCTAAACCAAAATCGGCCTTTGCATATAGTAAACCTAGAACCTTCCAACCTAGGACAGGGATCCACAGGTTAGGATTATGTGATGTATCCTGTTATGTGTTTATTGCTTTCCATACATGTCATCATTTTGCATGCATTTGCATTATCATGGTTAGTTGGACACTATGCTGTCACATTTTCCCGCGGTCTTGAGAGGTTGCCCTGCCCGATGAAGAGTCGTGCATTCCAATGCACGTTGTTTAAATCAATTCAGTCCTTAGAATAACAGGACTTAGGAAAGTCAAATCAACTTGACCCTTGACAATCCCTTGGCAATGACCTAACAGAAATTAGGAACAATTGACCCAAGCTGGGGCAATCGTCCCTAAAATCAAAGTTAGACCCTTGAAAAGGAATCATCGAGAACCAAGTTGTTTAATTTTCTCGAATCCTGCTATCCTAAATAAAGGATACATTGCAAAAGATACACTGAGGACCGGGGCAGCCTTTTTTAAGACCCATTTTTCCATAGTCTAGGAGACTTTAAATCTTTGGAGCTTGAAACACCTCCAGTGTCAGCCGTGCTCGAACGGCTCCTTGTGATCTAATCACATTTCTATCCAGATTTCGATAGCCTTATTGCGCTGCCTTGGATGGTCACGAAAGTTGATCGGCTGGTTCCAACACACAGAACTATACCTACCGAGTAGTCGACCTACCTGTGGTCGTTGAAAATCTTTTTGAGACTTTGGTTTGCATACATGACGACACAAATATGACATTCCCATTTTTCAAAATAAAACAAACAGGGGCATTTCTTAGTTTTGTTTTACTGCCAATCCTTAGCCATTCAGCTGAACAAGAAAACCACCCCCAGCTCCACAAACAACCATTCCAAGAACACAAGCCCAATGCCCAAATCAACCAAATTTCCCTTAGCTCCACTCCAAATGACCAAAGCTCCACAACCCAAAATTCGGTCAAGTCATACTTGTGAATGAGATCAAAGCTCAAGCCAACCACTCTCAGAAGCCACAAAGAACCATTTCCCAATTTTCCAAGCCTCTGTCCTTGATTTATGAGAGCTCCTCAAAACCGGCCATATCAAACCACTCTTTCCAACACCTCTACTTCAGAAGCTTCCATCTTACCATAACCCAGATGCCATCTGCAGCTTCCATCAAGTGCCTGGTGATGCTACCGATGAGTGCCACCGCCTCCATCATGAAATACAAGACCTCATTGACAACAGATCCATCCCTGCTCCACTGATGAAGCCTATCCAATGAACCGCCAAGGACCATGCAATGGACCAATTTTCCACGAGTTTTGGGAATTTTCAAGTTTCGAGTCAGAGTCTTCTCTCTTATTGAGTCAGTTTGTATTTCTATTTCTACTTTGGGGTCTGTCTTCAAGTTCGAGTCTGTAATGTCTTGTTATTGTCAAGAAAAGAACAAAAACCAAAACTAGAGTCAGCTTTGTAGTCCCGAACTACGCACGACCTGATTCCTTGCAAAGGGATACGTAGGCAACCCTCAGTGGTTCGGTCGCAACTTTTGAAATCGATGTCATGTTTTTGTGTTAGAATTGTCGTAATAAACTTGAGTTTTGCAATAATCCTTCCAAATGGAATTGTTTTCCACCATCATCTGAGATTCATGATAATCACTTCAAAACACGGGATGATTTTTTATTGAACCCTCACCTCTCACACGAAGAAGGAATTCCAGACGCAATTCTCTAACGTCATCAAGAAGCAATGCTTTGACCACAAAAAAAAATAATAATAATAATGAAGCCTGCTAGGTCGAAAACCCGAAAGGGCGGCCTAGGCAAAAGTTAAGGCAAAGCTCGCTGGATCAAAACTTTGAAGTACAATCCAGGCAAAAGTTAGAGCATATACAGATTCTTTCTATCAAGTTGTGCAATTCAAAACGAAGAAAGGCATTCTTTGTTTCCATTCCCCAGATAAATATATCCCTTGATAGCCTTTTTGAGCCTGAATTATCCTCTTTGAAAAAGAACCCAGCTAGACAGCTATCCCCCACACTGGGGTGAATTAAGAGAAATGAAAGTGCCAAGTTATCAGCAAGATGTCAAGATGAAAGTGTCGAGCACATGATCGTCAGAGAAATGTCAAATTTTCAAAAGTACCAAATGCATGGTTGCCAGTGGCACGTCAAAATGAAAAATGCCAAGTTCATGGGCACAACCAAATGTGAAGCACTGCAAAGGAATAAAGAAAGAAAGTGTCCATCAAAAGTCAAAATGGGGCACAAAGGAAAACATTGAAGAAAAAAAAAGAAAGGGCACACAAAAAGAGTTCAAGATAGCTGCTAGCTCTAAAACCCAAGAAAAATGAAATTTGTTTTGAGCCTTTTATCCTTTCTTTGTCAAGCCCAAAGCCTTGGCCCCGTTATAACCTGAATAAAGTCCTTTCAGATTGAAAAGCACGACTTGATAGTGAAAATCCGAATGGGAACAGTATCATTTCCCTTGAAAATCAAAAGTCAAAGCATTGCACAACACCAGTACCCGCCAGAAGCAAAAGTCCAGATCGGGGCATCTCAATGGAAAATCAGTGTATCAGCATCCCGACGGCAAGGGTTCACACTAAGAAATCTTGTGTTTTGATAAAACAATCGATTTAAATGAACATCATTTGATGGAGTGAAACAATTTCAAAACCAAAAGACTTAAGTTTATGACAATTTCAAACATCAATTGTGAGGCGCATTCTGCCATTTCCCGAATTCTCGAGTTCGTCATCAGGTCAACATAATCTTGTCAGAGTCCATTCCTTTGTCACAAGGTCGATCCAGTAACAGAATAACCCGTGTCAATCTTCAAGGAAGTCACTCTTTTGAGTCAGTCTAGTCCACTCTAAATCTACCCCCTCTGGTAGAAGATCAATGAGTATGTCATCTCCGCCCCAACCAGGGGGCATCTTTGTAAAGTCACTTGTATCATCCAGGCCTTGTCCAAATTCACACAAGGTCTTTTGTCCAGTCAACCCTTGGTGGTCTTGATATTCCTAAAACTCGTGGAAGACGATTTCAAATGCATGGAAGAGTGTATTTTTGGATAAACAAGTCAATAGGTTCAGAATTGAAGCTTGTCATCTATTGGGACACATTTGTCCAAGACTGGGGCACGTCAACTCAACGCCATCAATTGGGAGAAGCACATACACCTGAGTTTAAGATTTGGGGCAGAAATGCCAAAAAGCTCAAGCCTCACAAAAAGCCAGAAAGCCCGAAAGCTCAAGCTCACTGATCAAGTGTAACTTCAAATCCAGACCCTATCCAAAAGGAAAGATAGTAAAGCAAAAAGAGACACACTGTTGCGCCACCTACTTTCAAAAAAAAAAAGAGGAATGTTGTCATTGTGTCATCAAATGTGAAAACCTGAGTCTTACACAAGAGTCCTCATGAACAATTTTTCAATCAATCGTCCTTTGGGACAAGTTTTTTTTCAATCGTCCTTCCGGAATAGTTTTCCAATTAATCGTCCTTCGGGACAATTTTTCAACCAATCATCATTCGGGAAAGTTTTTCATTTCATCGTCCTTTGGGACAGTTTTTTAATCAATCATCCTGCGAGACAGTTTTTTACTCCACCGTCCCTCGGGACATGTTTTCAATCAACCGACCTTCAGGAAATGTTTTCAATCAACTGTACGTCTTGCGGGACATGTTTTCAATCAATTGTCACTCGAAACATGTTTTCAGCTAACCGTCATTCGGGACACATTTTCAATCAACCGCTCGTCCTTCGGGACATGTTTTCAATTAAGCGTCCCTTGTGACATGTCTTCAATCAACCATCCCTCAAGATGTGCTTTCAATCAAACATTTTTCAATCACCGTCCCTCGTTGCGATTTTTCAAACAACGTTTTTCAATCCACTGTCCTCAGCGATAGTTTTTCAAATTTTCAATCAATTTCAACCAATTTCAATCAATTCTTCAATCAATTTCAACCAACTTCAATCAATTCTTCAATCAATTTCAACCAATTTCAATCAATTTTTCAATCAATTTTTCAATCAAATTCAATCAATTTCAATCAACTTCAATCAAAATTCAATTGCAAGACTAGAAATGGTCAGCTTTTCAATCAACCGTCCTTTGGGTCAGTCTTTCAGTCAAGCATTCTTTGGAACAGTTTTTCAATCAATTGTCCTCTAGGAACAACTTTTCAATCAAATCAATTTTAAGGTCAGTTTCTCAAATCAATCTGCCTTCTGAAACAAATTTTTCAATCCAATCTCTAAACTCAATTTCAACAACTCAAGTCAATCAAACCACTCAGTTCTTCACGAGACCTCGCTGGTCTTGCCCACACAATTTTTTCACGAGCCTCATTGGTCTCGCACGAACCCTTTTGGGGACCTCACTGGTCTCGCTCGAATCATGTTTTCTTTGGGACCTTGCCGGTCTCGCTCTAATCACTTATCACTGTTCACGGAGCCTAACTCGCTGGTTCTATCTCATCATTAATTGCAACACTGAAAGGTTTCGTAAGTCCTCTCTGGCATTAACGACGGTTTTTTTCAGACACCGACAGGTTTCTTAAGTCCTCAACGGCATTAACGACGGTTTTCTCAGACACTGACTGGTTCTATAAGTCCTCTCCGGCATTAACAACAATTTTCTCAAGCACCGACTGGTTCTATAAGTCCTCTCCGGCATTAACAACGGTTTTCTCAGACATCGACCGGTTTCGTAAGTCCTCTCCGGCATTAACAACAATTTTATCAGCACCGACTGGTTTCGTAAAGTCCTCTCCGGCATTAACAACAGTTTTATCAACACCAACTGGTTTCGTCAATCCTCAACGGCATTAACGACAGTTTTTATCAAGCACCCATGGTTTCGTAAGTCCTTTACGGCATTAACGACGGTTTTCTCAAACACTGACTGGTTCTATAAGTCCTCTCCGGCATTAACAACAGTTTTCTCAAGCACCGACTGGTTCTATAAGTCCTCTCCGGCATTAACAACGTTTTCTCAGACATCGACAGGTTTCGTAAGTCCTCTCCGGCATTAACAAACAGTTTTATCAGCACCGGCTGGTTTCGTAAGTCCTCTCCGGCATTAACAACAGTTTTATCAGCACCAACTGGTTTCGTAAGTCCTCAACGGCATTAACGACAGTTTTTATCAAGCACCCATGGTATCGTAAGTCCTCTATGACATTAACGACGGTTTTCTCAAACACCGACTGGTTCTTTAAGTCCTTAACGGCATTAACAATGGTTTTCTCAGCACCAACTAGTTTCTATCTCGCCAATTGCATTCACAGCACATCATTCGTTTTTCCCTCGTTGAAAGACAGAGTAACAATTCCTGTAAACCGATCAAGGTATGTTTTCTATGAAACCCTTACGCATTTAGCCCCAATGAACTACGCCGGTCTGATCCCTACAATGGGGTACGTAGGCAGCTCTTACGAGCGCGACCACATGCATCACATTTCACTTGTTTGTTTTCGTACAAGGATGTCCACATCGAGGGGTGTCTTCTATCTTTGACGCGACTTCCATCACACAATGATTGCAAGCCTCGTCAAAGAGGGGCAACTGTAGACACCCCAAAAATAGGCTCTCGTACATGTTTTTATCCCCGATGATGAAAAGGAATACCCGCAAAGTCTCTCGGATTGAAAATTTCCAAGTCAACTTAGTCAACAGTACCGTACGGTACTCATCCCTCATGCACGGCACAGCCCAAGAAACTTTTTGAATTTTGGCGGTCAAGTGTGCCGCACGGCACAGTTTGTGTGCCGCACGGCACAGTTTGTGTGCCGTACGGCACTGTCATTTGTCAAACAGCTTTTGCAGAGTTCCAGCAGCTCAAAATGTTGACGAGCGCTTCCTCTGATCATCATGGTTGCGTGCAAGGCTTAAAGGCTATAGAATAGTCATCATTCCTTTGTGTGGGTAGCAAGAATACTTGGAGACCAAGGGATTCCTACACCTATATATGCCGATCGGATACCATTGAAGAAAGAAGGGGACTGAAATTGTGAAGAAAAATCATGAAAAACCCTCTCTAAATTCTGTCAAACTCTCTACCCATTCCATATCCCAATTACTACTCTCACAAATCAATCCCATAACTATTTCAATCTCTCCCAAAAGCAAACCCAATCAGGAAACTCAATCCTCTGTTATCGGTCCCAAAGCCGTGAGGTTACCGTTCAAAATTTGATCAAGTTCTGGTCGCCAATCATCATGGCCGCAGTATCAAAGTGAAGTTGGAGTCAAGAGGAAGTCCAAGCTGCGTTCAAAAGATCAAGAAGGGATTTCAATCCGAGAGTTCAAAACCGAGGTATAATCCCGTTTCGCCAAATTTCATAACTTTGGTACCCTGAGGGGAGGGGTACCAAGTATGGAATGATCTCCTATATCATCTCCATACTTGATATGCCCATGTTACATCAAAATCAGTTCGATTTTATACCTCCCGGTTGCGTCGTACGGTGAAAACATCGCCTACGAATGCGGAGCAATTCAATGAGGAGGAACATCCCATACTTGAACACACTGTTTTCCTATTCCAAATAGTCTATTTTTAACCATGTTTCATGCCTTGTATGTGCCTCTGTTCAATCATATTGAAAAACCAAAGTTTCAAATGTTGTGTGACAACAAAGCCAAGACGGCACTCTCTTATCACCGCACGGTACACTTAGTGTGCCGTACGGCACTCTTTTGTAAAAATCTGAAATTTCAAATCAATTTCTTGTATAAACAGTTCAAACCCCTGATTATCGTTTATTTGCTATAATTTGCATGTTGCTTGCTTATTTTCATTATTATCATCTGCTTTGCTTGATAAATTGTTTATTTGAATAAAGTTTGGCATGAAAGTAATTTCTAAAAATCCCACAAATGATTAGTAAAGACCGATTTTAATCGGGCGAACGGGGTGCATTAAAACCCTTCCCCGTTCGTAACCTGGCTCCCGAATCCAAAACGAATCTCTGGTTTTCAAATTGTTTTATAAATCATTTTCTCAATCATTTTTCAAAACAGTTTCTCGGGTCCTAAACCATTTTCTAAAAACCCGGGTGGCGACTCTATTTTCAAAATAAAAAACAACCGGCGTGGTGGAAATCGACCGTCCACAATGCTGCTTCTGCTTTAAATATTCACATGGTTGGGGAAACCAGGGACTTCTTGACTCGGAGTTTTAATTGGTGATATTTTGTGTTAATATGGATCATATATTAAATGTTGGTGCTTGGTGTAAACTGATGGGAAAATAGAAGAGAAATTCACACACAAACCCAACACAATTTTTATTAATTCTTTCACAAATACAAACATAAACTACTCACACACACTCTCATGCACACACATTACATAATTTGGTGGTGGTGGAGACCACAAAAGGGCTCCCTGGCTCTGCTCCTCTCTGCCCTCACTCACTTCTCTTTCAATTCCCACACAAACATTAAAATTGCATACATATATTTATACATAGAAAAATCTGTTCACAGCCACACAAAACTCCAACTAACTTTGCAACTCTCCCATATAATTCCACCGAGCAACACAGCTGGCCTTGGCATCCTCTCATTAAGCTTAATTTCGTTGTCTCTTTGTCCCTTACCCAGATCACAACCATATCCCACATAATAATTAAGCTTAATTTCTAACATAACTATCTCATATCGTCCAAAGTTTTGTAATTGGATGTTGGGGATCAGGGAGGACTGGTATGGCATACATAACTTCCAAATGTACAAATTTTGTTCTTTTCCATTTCTTATGATTGTATGCGAATATACTACTACGTAGCAGTAATCAGTCTTTGTTTTAATCTTGCCTTCATCGTCGTTTTTCGTTGTTAATTAAGGGTTGCCCTGGAATGCTCTTTTCTTTGGCTTTTACTAATAATCAAATCATTACTTACTTTCTCATGATCTTGTTTAATAGGAACCCTCCCCCGCAGGGCCGGCCCTGAGCTAAGGCTCGTAAGGCCGGCGCCTTTGGCCCCCACAAAAAATGAAAAAAAAAGGCCTCCAAATATTTTTTACCACCAAGTATGTAGGCCCATTTTGGGTTTTTTCCGTGTTAAATACATGCATATAGTTTTGAAACGGTGTTTATCGACTTTATATTTAGTTTTTTCCATGTTTTTTCCGTGTTAAGGGCCTTCATTTTCAAATTTCGTCTTAGGCCCCTCAACTGTCAGGGCCGGCCCTGCTCCCCCGCCACTGTGGTATCCCATGATTGAGGATGAGGACACATCGCTTTGATGAGGTGGATCTTAGTGATCTACCCCTATATACATGCATCTGCAGTCTTATTCATGCTTCTGTTTATAAGGATAATGTAAGACAACATGCTATGGATGGTTATGGGAAAAGGGGTTGCCGTGTGATGGTTGTTTCATAAAGCAAAAGGAGAGAGAAGAGACCTATGTTGCTTATAATCTTGCTCTAAGCTTTCGGTATTCAGCTATAGAATGCTGAACTTTTTGTTTGCCTCCTTTACGTGGTTCAGTTTTGTTTCTTTCAATTTCAACGTTTTCTTGTGGGAAAAGACTACAATACACACCCCTTATTTGGGTGTGTATGATACACACCCCTGTAAAAGTTACGAATTTTTTGTAAAAGTTACGAATTTTTTGTAAAAGTTACGATTTTTTTGTAAAAGTTACGAATTTTTTTTGCAAAAGTTACGAGACACACTAAAATGTTACGAATCATATAAAATGTTACGAATCATAATGCTGAAAAGTTACGAAAAAACTAAAAAATGTTACGATTGTCGATGATGTGGCATAATCTGAACCATACAATAGGTGCATATGGTACACCTAAATAAGGGGTGTGTATTGTAGCTATTTCCTTTCTTGTGAAATGTTGTGCTTAAATGGGAGAGAGATGAGTAACAGGAACGCGATGCAGTCATTTGTGTAGGATTTTGAAAGCAATTCATCAAAATTGCACATATGACGGAGTTGTCCACGACTGTTATCAATTTGAATTGGATTTTGACGTTGTTAATCACCAAATTCTTTTGGCTATATTTTTTGAATAGATCATCGTTGTCAGAATTTGGCTAATATTTTTTGAATAGAAGAAGTTGGGGGGGATCCACACATGAGAAGGGTCCCAAAGTAAACCGACGAAGCCTACCACACGTTCTCTTTTATCGTTAGGATAAAAAAAACACCAAGTTGTACAAAGTTGTTAGACTTGTCCATAAGAAAGTTTCGAATTTGTGTTCAATCCCAAAACCAAGAGTCCATCCAACTGTCAAAAGATCTAAGTGGAAGGTGTTGGCCCAGATAGCAACACAAGAGGGGGGGTGAATTGTGTATCTCAAGAAATAATGCGGAATTAAATAATTAAATGCAACACCCAATAAAATTAAATAGGTTCAAGCACACAAACGATAATTGTATGACATCAAATAAAGAGTAGAAAGGAGAGAGAAATCAAACACAGAGATTTATCGTGGTTCGGTCCGCAACTTCACGGCCTAGTCCACTCCCCAAGTGTCCAACTCGGGATTTGCTGCACTATCTCCAATAGTAACACATTCTAGCTTCGCGGGTGCTAGAGAAACCTTTACAATGAGCAATCTATCCCCAATCGCTCCAACTATTTTTTACTCCGGTGTTAGTCACACCTAAGCAACTAGTTTAATTTGACTCCGGTGCTAGTCACACCTACCCGAGTAATTTTTCCTCACACAAAAATCACTCACAAAAGAATAACTCTCACAAGAGTGCGAATAAGGGTGTACAATCCCTTTTACAATGATAGCTCAAATAGAACACTCAAGCTAGTGTAAAAATGCAAGATAAGCTTGGAGTTAAATTATAAAGATCGAACACGTAATTTTTCCGTTGGTCGCTCTTTGTCTACTTCACCTTCAACTTGCCTTCACCTTATATGTAGCAAGATATGTCCGTTAGGAGCCAATCCCAAGTTTGGAAATAAGCCAATCCATTTTTGGCTTGATTGAAACAATATGTGAGAGCAATGACCAATTGATTTTCCTGCAGTAGCCGTTTGAACCAAATCTGTTGATTCTCAAATTGCCTTGATTTGAGCAATTAAAATATTCCATTTGCTCCACTAGCCGTTGCAATAATAGACTTGAAAGAGGCAGCCATAAGGTGGTTTTGAATTGCCTTAACTGAACCAAATCAAAAGCCAGTAATATAATTCAATCCTTTAATTTCTCCACTAGCCGTTGGAACTGATTAGGAAATGATCTTCCCAAATGACCAACAATTTTTAACTTGCTGTTGGAACCAAATCATGCTTCCTTATTCCATTGGCAGCATTAACATCCGATAAAATATGAGAGTAAGATTTGTCCTTAATCTTCTCCTTCTTCACGTATATCTTGGCTATTGGAGATAGGATTTGATGTCGAATCTATCCATGTGTAACTCAACCAAATCCTACAAAATAAGCAACTATTCAAATGAGTATCATTTTCCGATTTTAATTATATTTCGCTTTTAACTAAATATGTTTGTTATCATCAAAATCAATAATGTATTTCTCAGAAAATATTTGGGCTAACAATCTCCCCCTTTTTGATGATGACAAACCATAAATAATTTTATTCAAATAAAATTCAGAAATATAATTAGAGCAAAAGAAATAAGATACTCCCCCTTAATTGGTGCATCCTTTTGCTTGAGCTTTTTTTTCTCCCCCTCTAGCTTCCACAATATTTCTCCCCCTTTGTCATCAACAAAAAGTAGGGGATACTTTGTTCTTGATATTGCACAATGTGTATCACTTTTCACTGAGTTTGAAGCTCCCTTTCAACTTTGAATGATTGGATTCCAATTCAAAATGATAGTAGTACATTCGCAGAGGATTTTTTATTTTTGTTTTAAAAAACAACCAACACGTAATCATCGACAAATAATTCATAAGCTTCATGCACTAGAAAATCTCGTTAGACGTATGAGCGCATTGACAATATTCTAATAAACATTTGGATGATTAATCAAGACAGAATATCAAAAAAAATATTTCTCCATTTGAAAACAAAGTATTTGGAAAAGATATTTTTACGAAGAGCAAGTAAAAAAATTTCCAAATTTGCAAGAGTAAACAAGCTGCTAAGAATTCATCAAAATCATACCTCTGAATTTATAAGAAACTTTGGGCAAATAAAATTGCTAATTTATAGCCATACCATACGAATCACACTTGACTGTACCATTCTCTTGAGTTCAGTCCGTCACAAAAATTCACGTTCCTTGTTGCCTAAAAACATATCTGAATATTTTCTTTTGAGCACATCCACCTAAAAAAAATAACTCATATGCAATTTTTTGGTACCCAAATTTTCATGGGTCCGAGAGGGTTAGTAACAAGATGCTTAGGAACCCACATTTTTTTTGTTCCAATAAAAATATTTCTTCGAATAGGACAAGAGTATGATATATGATCATTCATTCCACAATAATTGCAAGTAATACGAGAATGTCTAGAACAAGTCAAAACAGCTTCTTTCACAAAGAAATTCTTATAAAACTTTTGCTTTTTTGTGGGATTAAAACCAATGCCCGCTTTGTCAAAAATACATTTTTGTTTTCCAAGAATAATATCCAAATTTTCTCTTCCTTGGACAAACTTAGAAAGAGATGTTTTCAAATCCTCAACCTCCTTTTTTAAAACATCATTTTCAAGTCTTAAATCATTGACAATATCTTTTGGAAAAGAAACTTCTTTAATTTTTTCTTTTAAGCCATCATTATCACTTTTCAAAAAATCATTTTCAACAAGGAGCAAAGAATTAGACTTTTTGAGAGAACTAATTTTGGAACTCAATTTTTTGAACTCGGAATGCAATTCTTCATACGCATCTAATAATTCATCATAATCAAATTGCTCATTATCACTAGATTTTACCTCATCATCATTGGAATCATCACAGGAGTTTACCTCGTTGTTTTCATGAGCCATTAAGCATAGGTTGGCTTGATCGTTGTCCTCTTCGGAACTACTTTCATCGCTGCCATTTCCCCATGCAGCAAGCATCGCTCTTCTTTTTGCCTTTTTCATTGGCTTCTTGATTTCGGGACAATGTGATTTTAAATGGCCGGGCTTCTTGCACTCATAGCATATGATGTCACTTTTCTTGAAATTCTCTCCTTTAAAACCATCCCTTTTGAAAGTTCTTTTGCTCCTTTTTATTTTTCTTTTCATAAACTTTTTGAACCTTCTTGTGATTGCCGCTAGATCTTCATCACCGCTCGATTCGGAGTCACTTTCGCTTACACTTGATGAACTCGAAGTGGAAACTTTTAGCGCAATATCTTTTTTCTTTTTACTACCATCATCTCCCATATTCATTGTCAACTCATGCGTCATCAAAGAGCCCAAAAGTTCATCCAAGTTGTACTTGGTGAGGTCTTCTTTGGCTTCAATAATCGCAGTCACCTTCGGCTCCCATTTCTTTGGTAATGACCTAAGAATCTTCCTCACAAGATCAACATTAGAGTAATGTTTTCCAAGAGATTTTAAACCATTAACAATATCGGTAAAACGAGTAAACATGTTAGAAATAGATTCATCAGGCATCATTTTAAACAACTCATATTTATGCACAAGCATATTGATTTTCAATTCCTTCACTTGACTAGTTCCTTCATGCGTGACTTCTAACTTATCCCAAATCTCTTTAGCAGAATCACATGCAGATATTCTATTAAATTCAGCAGGATCAAGTGCATAATATAACAAGTTCATGGCTTTGGCATTCAATTGAATCCCTTTCAAATCATTCTAATCCCATTCATTTTCCTCCTTAGGAACTACAACCTTATTCACAGTTTTAGTAGGACGGTGCGGCCCATCAACAATAATTTTCCACAACTCGTAATTTGATGCTTGATTATAAATACGCATCCTAGCCTTCCAATAATTATAGTTAGACCGACTAAACAAAGGAGGTCTATTGGTCGATTGGCCTTCGGGAAGGAAAGTACCAAAAGGTGTTGCCATAGATCTTACCCTAAGACGATTAAGTCAAAAAAAATATTAGAGCCGTAGCTCTGATACCAATTGTTGGCCCAGATAGCAACACAAGAGGGGGGGTGAATTGTGTATCTCAAGAAATAATGCGGAATTAAATAATTAAATGCAACACCCAATAAAATTAAATAGGTTCAAGCACACAAACGATAATTGTATGACATCAAATAAAGAGTAGAAAGGAGAGAGAAATCAAACACAGAGATTTATCGTGGTTCGGTCCGCAACTTCACGGCCTAGTCCACTCCCCAAGTGTCCAACTCGGGATTTGCTGCACTATCTCCAATAGTAACACATTCTAGCTTCGCGGGTGCTAGAGAAACCTTTACAATGAGCAATCTATCCCCAATCGCTCCAACTATTTTTTACTCCGGTGTTAGTCACACCTAAGCAACTAGTTTAATTTGACTCCGGTGCTAGTCACACCTACCCGAGTAATTTTTCCTCACACAAAAATCACTCACAAAAGAATAACTCTCACAAGAGTGCGAATAAGGGTGTACAATCCCTTTTACAATGATAGCTCAAATAGAACACTCAAGCTAGTGTAAAAATGCAAGATAAGCTTGGAGTTAAATTATAAAGATCGAACACGTAATTTTTCCGTTGGTCGCTCTCTGTCTACTTCACCTTCAACTTGCCTTCACCTTATATGTAGCAAGATATGTCCGTTAGGAGCCAATCCCAAGTTTGGAAATAAGCCAATCCATTTTTGGCTTGATTGAAACAATATGTGAGAGCAATGACCAATTGATTTTCCTGCAGTAGCCGTTTGAACCAAATCTGTTGATTCTCAAATTGCCTTGATTTGAGCAATTGAAAGATTCCATTTGCTCCACTAGCCGTTGCAATAATAGACTTGAAAGAGGCAGCATAAGGTGGTTTTGAATTGCCTTAACTGAACCAAATCAAAAGCCAGTAATATAATTCAATCCTTTAATTTCTCCACTAGCCGTTGGAACTGATTAGGAAATGATCTTCCCAAATGACCAACAATTTTTAACTTGCTGTTGGAACCAAATCATGCTTCCTTATTCCATTGGCAGCATTAACATCCGATAAAATATGAGAGTAAGATTTGTCCTTAATCTTCTCCTTCTTCACGTATATCTTGGCTATTGGAGATAGGATTTGATGTCGAATCTATCCATGTGTAACTCAACCAAATCCTACAAAATAAGCAACTATTCAAATGAGTATCATTTTCCGATTTTAATTATATTTCGCTTTTAACTAAATATGTTTGTTATCATCAAAATCAATAATGTATTTCTCAGAAAATATTTGGGCTAAGGGACAAAGAATGCTTAAAATCCCAGTTATTCCTCTCCATAGAAATCCCTGTATTCTATTCCTCAAGTCCCACATCGGCTTGATGCTAGCGGCAATGCCCATACGAACTCAATTATTTTATTATTTCAGGATAAGAATGTCAAACCAAAGGAATAGAGCTTGGGAATGACAAAATCACAGGTTTCTTTTTTCGAACAAAGAATTTTTTTTTCCCTTCGCTCTTTGCATTGAAAGAACCGTTCCCCCTTATTTGCCCGCCTTGCATGCTGTAGGTGGTGGTGTTCTTTTCGACTCTGGTATCTAATAAGTTCTACCTACTATTGGATTTGAATCAATAACTCCTCCTGTACGAAAGCAAAACTCTAACAACTGAGTACTTATTTATAACAATTTGCACTTGAGGGAGCAAAAACAAATTATTTCCCGAGGATAGAATGCACGTAGAAGAGATTTTATACTTTCTATGGAACCTAGGGGTGGCCAAGTCACCGATAGAGACCCCAGGTTGCAGATAGACTCCAAGGGACAGGATCCCAGGCTTAAAAAAAGCGGATTTGGTCTATCCTTAAGAAGCGGTGGTTATCCTCACAAGAGGGAGCATTCCGAAGCATCGTTCGATGCCCAACGACGACACCAATATAGAGATCACTTGACAGAATAAGAGCGGGAGACGGACTTCTACTATTTCTAAGGGCGACAGGCTGAGCGCGAAAAAAAAAAGAACTTTATGCGCTTGGGTATAGTTAAGCAAGGCTATCCTGACAAAGAGGTACGTACCCCCACGCCTAAGAAATCCAACTGTGGACATAAGCACTCTTCACCCCACCATTTCCCCAATCCTCTCTATCGCAGGAATTCCCTCCAGGTTGTCTTATCTGGGTTACTCTGCCAAGATTCCAGAATGCCCCTCGTTCCTCATACCATACGCAGATGATCCGGACTACATACCACCGTTACATGCACAATGCAAAATGCCCAGATATTTGCCCTTCCAGCATCTGAACCTAGGCTACTGTTAGTTGGATTTGTCTTTTCAAATGTATGGCAGCTACTTGAGCATCACTAGATGATGGAGGACTGTTGGAGCTTACAGCAGAAAAGAAGTCTAGGTGACTAACTGGGACACAAGAAGTGAAAATAGATGGTAACGATAACTTTGATAGAAGAGGGCCAAACGTCACAAGGGGATGCGCAAACTAAATACTGTTACAGCTGTTGAGATGATTGGAAATTTTTTTAAACATAAAGTGACTTCCAGAATTCATTACTTGGCACGTAGAAACATATAAAAATTCCTTACATCATGTTTTTCTTCTTCTATGCCTCTTTTGTTGTCTCACTTAGAAACTGTCATTATGGGAGGGAAAAAAAACAATTCTTTCAGAGCCTTTGACAGATAGCCTAGTTGCTATTGGATTGTTTTAATGGACTCTAATATTTCTATTTATCTTCTTAGGTGTGCTCCACTGGTGGTGTTTCATTGAACACTTGAGGCTACTTACCGCGAACTCATCAGCCTTGACAAGTTCAAAAGATATTACCCCCGAGGTTCGTCTACAGTTGACATCTGATAACCGCCAAGTCCTGTCCCATAAGT
Organism: Vaccinium myrtillus; assembly: GCA_016920895.1. Lineage (NCBI taxonomy): Eukaryota > Viridiplantae > Streptophyta > Magnoliopsida > Ericales > Ericaceae > Vaccinium > Vaccinium myrtillus. Next base: position 30,825,946 of record CM029276.1, on the reverse strand, counting down.
GCAAAACAAGTTCACAGAAACAGTTTCATGCTGTAATAGCTTCTGGGTCACTTGCATCTTCTGCCAATCAATGTCATGGCACTAGTCGTTCTACTTTTTGGCTTCTTTTTGACTTGTTTATGGAAGATAGTATGGATGGGTCTCAAGTGGCAGTTACAAGTGCTATTGAAGTTCTTACTGGTATGAGTCATTTCAGCCGCTTTAATGATCAAAATGCCACTTAGTGTAAAATAGATGTTTATGCACTTATAGTTCTCCCAAACTATATCGTTGAAGCGCATTGCAGGTTTAGGGAAGGCTCTTCAAGCCATCAATCAAACTACCTGGCATGATACATTTCTTGGCTTATGGATTGCAGCTCTAAGGCTTGTTCAGGGGTGAGAGATCATTGAAACTTTGTCCAAGTTGTGGACAATTTATTTTTTGGACAGGCCATAACCTTGTAGGAACATCAGGGGCAAGTTTTTGCTTTTTCTTCCACTTTATGGCATATTAATTCGGCTAAAGATTAAAATTTTTTGCAGAATTTGAGTAATTTGTTTCAGCTGTGAGTTACTATAGCTGAAGTGATATTTCTGTTTAATTTGGTGTGCATTTTGCATTGTGCATGTAACGGTGGTATGTAGTCCGGATCATCTGCGTATGGTATGAGGAACGAGGGGCATTCTGGAATCTTGGCAGAGTAACCCAGATAAGACAACCTGGAGGGAATTCCTGCGATAGAGAGGATTGGGGAAATGGTGGGGTGAAGAGTGCTTATGTCCACAGTTGGATTGGATTTCTTAGGCGTGGGGGTACGTACCTCTTTGTCAGGATAGCCTTGCTTAACTATACCCAAGCGCATAATGTTATAGATTTTATCGCGAACACCTGTTCAATCCTACAACGAAAACGCCCCTACGGATCTTGGGAACAATGAATCACAGAAAAAGCAAACAAATATGTGCGTAATGAAAAACCGGAAAGAAAGCAAGACACAAGATATACGTGGAAAACCTCAACGTGAGGAAAAACCACGGGAGCCACACCAGTCCACTATGAAATCGAATCAAGGAGTACAAGTCTTCTCACAATCTCTCTGAGATTGGTTTTCTCTCGCCTCTCTCTAATTTTCACGCTCTGAAAATCTGATACAAAGTATGACCAACACACAGGTCGGCCGAAACCCTAAAAGGCAATTTTGGGCCTCGGTAGCACTACAGGGAAATACCTGTAGCGCTCCAGAACTCTCTGTTCGAAACTTAGATCCTGGGTAGCGCTACCCCATTTCCTTGGTAGCGCTACCGCGTTGGTTAACTTCACTCCCAACACATAAAGTTCTTTTTCTTTTCGCGCTCAGCCTGTCGCCCTTAGAAATAGTAGAAGTCCGTCTCCCGCTCTTATTCTGTCAAGTGATCTCTATATTGGTGTCGTCGTTGGGCATCGAACGATGCTTCGGAATGCTCCCTCTTGTGAGGATAACCACCGCTTCTTAAGGATAGACCAAATCCGCTTTTTTTAAGCCTGGGATCCTGTCCTCTACTAAGAACTCCATGATGAGCCAAGATAAAAAACAATGATTAAGGAGCACAGGTATAATTTGTAAAAGATAATATACACCTTAGACGATCGTATTATGTAGACTGCGGTCTAAAGATACAGCTTTTCAATTAAGAATACACATCATGCCACACTAACAGTTAGCATATAGAAAGGCGTCTACAAAGCCTCGTTTGTTTGATCGGAGATAAATGGACAGGATATGGGTGGGATATGAAATCCTTGGAATATTGCTCAGAATAGCAATAGATGAAGGAAATCAATATCTGGTGTTTGTGTTCAACGGGTTATAGCCATTGGAAAACACTTTTTTTTGTTTTTGTTTTAGCTTTGGATAATCCATATCCTATCCAAATAAGGAAACCAAACATCGGATTTTGGTCCCACTCCATCCCACCAAACAAAAAAGGCCAGATCTGTCATTTTCATCCGATGATTTCCAATAAATAGACAAGCTACATGCCATTGCTAGGAACTATATTTTTCTAGAACCACAGTGAAGTGCTCCAAGTAAATGCATTCTTTAAACAGTGAAGTGCTTCAAGTAAATGCATTCTTTAAACAGTGCTCCCAATTTTTAGACTTCCAGTTGAGGTTGGCATGCTTGGAGACATATCAAATGACCAAGCATTATCTTACTGAAGACATAGAAATCAACGAACAAAAAGCAAAACATGAGACGTAAATGATAACTCGGACAAACAGAGTAAACATACAATATTGGACTTAACTTACTTTTCATAATTTGGAGATTTGAGACACAAATGAAAAGGCGTGTCTCATAAGGAGCTTCATATAAAGCCTGTAAGCTCCAGGGTAGGACTGCCGACTTGGAATTACTGTGTCACAAGCCAACACGAATAGGATCAAGCTTCATGGTTGATCAAAAGGGTAAAATGTGTAATACACAAAGAACCGCTTCTAAAAATCACTCCCAAGGCAATGTATATGTGAATCGCTTCTACTTGAAGAACAAACAAAGGCAACTTCACTCGACCATGAAATGCCCATCATATCTCCACATAAATCCCAATTTCATTTAGGTCCAAAACCAAGATACCATGTAACCGAAGCACGACCTATTAAACATCACCCTTTAGACATTAGGGCAAGCAATCATCTATATTCATCCATTACTTGGTTTGGGGAAATGAACAGCTACAGAAAGGGAATTTCTCAGTAGCTTTTGTTTTCTTTGTTTGGTTTCCAACTAAGGGAAGAATGGCAAGCACATTGACAAATTCTCTTAACGTACAAAAGTTTTAATTTAGAGAGAATTTTGCTTTTATCCCCTAAACTATGCACATTTTTTCTATGTCGTCCCTAAACTAAAAATTGCTCCCATGTCGTCCTTGAACTTTCTAATTTTTTCCCATGTCGTCCAATTGATAACCTGCTGTTAGTTTTTGGATGGAAATTACACCATGTGTCGTGCACGTGTGATTATCACTCCAAGTATTCAAATAGACATGGAATTCACAGACCTACAAATGTATAACTGCCATTATGAGATCCAAATAACAGATTCAACCATCCTAGATGCAACCAAATCAGATTCATTTAACTGCAAATATAGATATAGATTCAACTTGCCAACCAAAGGTCTATTACATAAGTTCTAGAAGTTGCCACCATGTGCATAATTACATAAGTTCCTATCTACTTCATATTCATGATGGATTTTCTGTCTATTTTTTTAACAAACGTTATCAATTGGACCACATGGGAAAATATTAGATAGTTTAAGGACGACATGGGAGCAATTTTTAGTTTAGGGACGACATAGAAAAAATGTGCATAGTTTAGGGGATAAAAGCAAAATTCTCTCTAAATTAAAACTTTTGTACGTTAAGAGAATTTGTCAATGTGCTTGCCATTCTTCCCTTAGTTGGAAACCAAACAAAGAAAACAAAAGCTACTGAGAAATTCCCTTTCTGTAGCTGTTCATTTCCCCAAACCAAGTAATGGATGAATATAGATGATTGCTTGCCCTATTGTCTAAAGGGTGATGTTTAATAGGTCGTGCTTCGGTTACATGGTATCTTGGTTTTGGACCTAAATGAAATTGGGATTTATGTGGAGATATGATGGGCATTTCATGGTCGAGTGAAGTTGCCTATGTTTGTTCTTCAAGTAGAAGCGATTCACATATACATTGCCTTGGGAGTGATTTTTAGAAGCGGTTCTTTGTGTATTACACATTTTACCCTTTTGATCAACCATGAAGCTTGATCCTATTCGTGTTGGCTTGTGACACAGTAATTCCAAGTCGGCAGTCCTACCCTGGAGCTTACAAGCTTTATATGAAGCTCCTTAAGAGACACGCCTTTTCATTTGTGTCTCAAATCAAATGTCCAAATTATGAAAAGTAAGTTAAGTCCAATATTGTATTTTTACTCTGTTTGATTTACTTATTCTATTGTCTTAAGGCTGATTAGATGCTGGATTTGGCATAAGAATCAGGATCATTTAATTTCGGGCCATGCGGATGGCTTGGTTTTGGCCCTTATTTGTATACCCGAACTATTTAATCTTCTCCCATTTAATTTAATTTGGACGGTTAACTCCTCTCTAATCCAGACCAATCCACCCTAAACCTTCTTATTTATCCTTATCCTCATTGCAAACCAATCCACCGCAATTCAACTAAAAAAGAAAATCAAGTACTGCCATGTTAAAGAAAATCAAGTACTTCCATGTTATTCCCTTATTATCAAAATCTCCAAACCAAGGAGTATTATGTAGTTCCCCTTTATAAATATCACACCAATGTGGATGCCCCTACATAAATGATATTCCTATTATTTTCCTCATTATTTTTAACCACCAAAAACTAATCTCGTAACATATCGAGCCGTAAAGGTGAAAAGTGTACTTGTCACAAAGTCCTGGAGAAAATACTTTTATTTGAGACCACTATCACTCTTAACAAAGACTTCAATTGCGACCACTACAAAGTTGTGGAAAAAATTCTTCGGTACAGACGAGATTGGTTCTATAACGTAAAGACAGAAGAAGGCTTAACTGCAACTGCAAGATTCACCGACTTGAATCTGGGATAGATAATAGGGAAGTTGGGGCACAATGGTGAGTCTTAGAAATAGAATACGGTTGAGGAGAAAAATAGTTTTTTTTTTAGCAAAAGGAGAAAAATAGTTAGCCCGAGTAACTTTTGCATCTTTTTCTTACTGGAATCCTAAGCCAAAATAGAGTAGCATCTGTAATTTCACAGCCAATCTATTATGAGAAGGAAATTAGGAGAAGCAGCAGTAATAGATAAGAAGTAACTAATAATCTTCCAATTTACCTATAAAAAAAAAAAGATAAGAGGTAACAAAATGTATAACCTCCTGTTATGAAACAGCTTCCTTACAATTTACAAATCCGTTGATAAGATATCAAAAGGACCCACAAAAGTTTTTGCTCACAAAAATGCCACTCAAGTGAGAAATTTGTTACACGGATCCCGAAAAAAGTGAGAATTTTGCTATCTTTATACTATCAGTTTTGAACCTCCTACAACTCACATGAAAGTACAACCCGCAGCATTCTCATCACTGAAGAAGTGAGTAAAATCACTTTCCGCAGGTCTATGCCTAACCTCACTGAAGAACTGAGTGTTCCTGACTGGAAAAGGGAACACTCAAAGAGAAGGTGCTCCAAAGTTTCAAGAAATCTATCACAAAGAGAACAAATAGGACTAGCAATGACTCCCCATCTATATTCATCAACAAAAACATAAACCCAGAAATACTTCTTACATGCAATCGAGGCAATTCTAGGGAACATCCCTTTGTAAGTATGAACTGTGGGATATAGGAAGTGGACTTGTAACTAACTATATATTGCTAACACTATGCAAATTTTTTCTTTAATAGTTCTAGTTTCCTGTAGTATCCACAATGCAGCCAATATATGTGTCAAATTCACAGCTGTCAAAGAATTCCCATCCATCATCTGCTAGCGCCTATCAATTCAGTCACTTTCCTCTGCAGAAATAGGCATCAAGAGTTATAATGAGAGTTTACCAAGAAAACTAAGGCAAGCAGACATGCAGAAGCATACTATGGAATAAAATACCATGGATCTTCTTGCCTTCCTAATAAAATTTAGAGCAATGATTGTCAATAAGAGTAACTCCAATTTTTCAACAACTAAATTGGATGGCAATCCTGTCGGACCATCTACTAAAACTCACCATTACCGGTGAGCGCCGCCTTGATCCCCACTAAAGTGTAGTTAAAGGGGGAAATTATTCGATGCAGCTAAATATAATTTAGCAGGGCGATTACTGGCTTGTGTGTGTGCTGCATCAGTTGTCTTATGGTCTTAACTGGATAGCACGGCCCATTCCAGATTTATAATCAAAACAATGAATACTTGTCAAATTCTAATCTTTTCTAATTTAAACAAACTGATTATGTACACTACTACAACAAGTAACACCATACCGGCTAGGTTAAGCTGCAGGCGCGTGAGAATTCGGGTCCGCTAGGACCAAGAAAAAGGGATTAGAGAGAATGAAAGGGTTCTTGCGGAGCGCCACAGCGAAATAGTGGGGATCCTGAGTACGGTTGTGGGGATCCTGAGTACAATTGCCAAGAACACGAAACCCTCCCCACCAACAGATGTATGTATCACTTCTCTTGTTTATGGTTCTTGGGTAATTTTTGTGTTGCTCGCGGTATTGGAAAATATGATGGTTTGGAAGGGCAATCCTACCGCACCCCTCTTAATTATGTACAAACTACTTGAGAAAAGAATAGTTACGTTGTGGTGCTTTCTCCGGGTCCCTGCGCAAATTCAAAATACAAATATTACATTCCCCGCACATAATCGTATAGGCAATTTGGACAAAGCATGAAACTTCATCCCAAGTCATATTTTGATGTTTAATGCCAAAAATTGGAAGTGTCAAGCAACTAATGGGCATAGAGGGAGGGTAAAACAACAATCAATTGCATCGATCAACTACCAAATCCTTAGATCAAAAACCCAAACTCAACAAAACCCACTAGGAAGAAAAATCATGATTTTGATAAATTGGATGAACAAGACCAAGATATATGCATCATATCACATAGATACAACTAGAGGGAGTAGAAATTGTTCACCCTACCTCAAGGTTTGAGCTCCAAATGAGAAGGAAATGAAAGCCCCAAATTGTTCTTGCCAACCCCAACCGAAATGGCCTAGCTGCAAGCAAACCCACGGAGACCCAAGCTCCAAATCACATGTAGAAGACGGTTTTGAGGTTAAATCTTGAGTTTGGGGAGTGAGGGGTGTATTTTGGTGAAGATTTTGGGAGAACTTTGAGAGGGGGAGAAGAGAGGGAGAGAGGGCTGATTTTTAGAGAGAGGAAGGAGTGTATAATATGATAAAAATCAGCCATATACACTTATATATACACCCCCCCTTTATGCACTTACACCCCCTAAGTTTCTAATGTGTTATAAATGAACCCAAGTGCAATTGCCACACTCGCATTGGCCCCACATTAACTCATTTTCAATTTCTCACATTTCCACAATATTATTTCCGGGATAATGCATAAAAATACGGGTCCTTAGAGACAGCACGTCCCATTCCAGATTTATAATCAAAACAATGAATACTAATCGATGTCGATGACTTCATATGCTCTTAACTGGACAGCACGACCCATTCTTGTAATCAAAACAAACCACCAAAGGGGGAAAAAATCGAATGCTTTAATCAGGGCATCAATATCAAAAAGCTCGGACCAAACTTACTGTAAAATCTACCAAAATCTAGAAATAAATACAGCGAAGACAAAACTTACAGCAACCATAGTTGTTGAAAACCTACGATACACGATACGTATCCTACGATTCATATCATCTCTTTCATTAAACGATACGTATCGCACCTTGTATCCTTTTTGTATAGAAATCCTACGATACGATCGCGTATCCTACGATTTATACGCTTATCCTGATTTGGAATATATCCTATGATTACTTATAGGGAAAAAATCAGACCTTATTTTAAGATGCGGAACCCTAAACGTATTAATCTAAGCCATTTGATATAATTATGGCGATATTCAAACACTTGATAGAAATTCAACCTCAACGTAGGACTAGCTTGAAAAGAGGAAAGAACCATAATTCGATTGTGTTTTGCCTAAATCATACAAGGGCAATGTTACGCCTCATTAGGAGATTAGAGCAAGTTCACCCGTTGTTATTGAAATAGTATTGCCAATTTTTTTTTTAGTTTGCTACAATGTCAAAAAATAAATAATTTTGTCAGCTGACAAAAAGAAAAATACTAGGAAAAAAAAAAGATTTGTTTTGGTGAACGAGGATATTTGTGTTAGCTATTCAACCAACCAAAAGAAAGAGATTTTTTTTTTCTTTTCAAAAAGCATTTTGGCACAAATTATGATTAGGTATAACTACTTTTAATCATATAGTCTGTTGATGTCATTAGGTATAACTACTTTTAATCGTATATAAATTATGATTATTATTGTTGAAGAATAAACTAGATTTAGTATTAGGGCACAAAAAAAATAAAGTCCAAATAAGCCGAATTGACAAAGTTCAAAGATGAAAGATATTATTGAAATAGATATAAATATCTAGTTTCTAGAAGCTCTATAATATCTATCTTCTAGAAATTCTACAATATCCTTTGAAATATCTAGATTTTTTTTGTGAATTAGTTACATCTGTAATTCTAGAATCTGCCTCAAAGTTTATCTTATATGAAAATATCTTTGTACTAGACCCTTCCGTGGATTTGGACTAGACCCTTCCATTGAGTAGTATAAATATGGATGGATTCTAGTCATTTTGCACCAAACCAAAAAAAAGAGTTTTGAGTTTAAGTGTAATATAAATACCCTCCTTCCCCACCCTTGCCTTAATTATTTCTCCCTCCCCCAAAATCTTGTCTAACTAAACATTTTAAACTCCTACTCATCCATCAAATGTATCTTAAGTCATGTGATATGTATCTCGATACAATTTATATAATGAAAAAAACGATACACGGTGCATATCCCGATTTGAAAAACACTGACAGCAACGTATCTGCAGCATTACCAAGGTCATCTGCTGCTGACGTAGGTGCATTGCTTGCAGACTCTTCCTTTACTATCTTCCCTTTCTCAGAACCTTTGCTTTCTTGCTCATCTAAAGCCTTTCTTGCAGACTTTCTCTCTTCTTTCTTCTCGTCCTCAGCAGCAACCAACTGTGACGACAGAGAGCAACAACGAGTAAGAGTGAAAGACCACCAATTACTTGTAAAGATCACTTTCACAAAACAGGTACATGAGCCTTTCTTGTAGGTCTGCCTTTTGCAATACGTGTCTTGGGCCCGTGAGCCTGTGTGCTCTTTGCAGTTGCTCGTGTCTTTGATTTTGGTAGTTTTGGTTCATTCTTATATATTGTGATGAAATCTTTGCCTTAGGGTTGGTTGGTGAAATGAAATGACTGTCGTCAAAAAAAAAAAAATGTACGATCTTTAAATTCAGGTGCGCTACTCCGAATCGAAATCGATCTTCCGACCAGGGCGTGTTCCCACAGTGAGCGACTCGCTTGGGACTTGAATAATCCATACTGTTAATTTATTACACTTGTGTAGTTTTCACAAAGCATGGATTAATTTCGAGCCACATTGTTAGGATAAAAAGTTAGTAAGTTAACTGGCGCGGGTTTAAATCATTCTATACATGGGATCAGGAGCCCACCCTGTAGTGAGTAAATCTCGGCCGTCCAAAACAAGAATGGATGATCGAGAATCTCACTACACACATGTAGTGTGCTGCTCATTACAGGCTCCCCGGTTCCGCTATACGACTCCCAGCATACATAACCTCCAAATCTAGAGGTTTCGACAATAATCTGTTACAGTTGGGCCTTGTTTATTTGATGTATCAACAATTGAGTTTGCAATTTTAATAATGGACGATAATTTATTTCGGAAGACCATAGATGAGTGCAATTTAAAGAGTGAAATATAAATATAAATATAGTGGATGTGTAGTGTGTATGTGAGCCCCACACACAGCCATCTCAATGTGAATGTGTATTTTGGTTTGCAGAAGGTGTCTAGTACTCTAAAATTTTAGCCTAGCCGCACTAGGCGCTATAGAGTGGTCCCCTTGAGGTGCATGGTTACTTTTCGAGCAAGAATAGAAAGGATCTCCTGAGATCCTATCACGCGAGAGAAGTGGGCATTGCTAATTTTTTGGATCACCCCTCAATAGATAAAAGATCAATCTTCTTTATTCTTTTTTTTGGTAGAAAATGCGAATCCACAGTACATACAAATAATCTTCTTTATTCCTTGGAATTGAGACAATAAGAAGAAAGGCGTAAATTAAATCCAACAACGCCCACAGGCGTAAATTAATGTCAGTATATATTTTGAATTCACGTAACACATGCTTTCACCGCCTGCAACAAAATTTGAATTTCATTGACAATACATGAAATGAAATTCTCACAAATAATAAGAAGTGCAAGTTTTGGCATAACCCAGGCTTTTTTGTGATAATAGATAAATAAATACTCCCTCTGTCCCGTAAAGTTAGTTCGCTACGAAATTATGTGCAAATCTACTCTTCAGATGCAAAAATTGGAGCTGTATGGGTTTCGAAAACGCTAAAACAACATCTAAACCATCCTCCAAAGATCAATCTAGACCTCCTAGATCCCTCTAAACCATCTGCACAGTCCCTTCTGACCCTCTCTGAACCCTCGACACTGGCCCATTTGACCTCTTTGACCCCTACCGAAGGACCAGATCGTTCAAAAGGTTCCTTAACTTACCCTATGCTGACGTGGCAACACGTCAGCATTGATCGGTTGACGTAGCGTTGACCTGTTCAACGTGGCACTGATGTGGCATTCAATGTGGCAATGACGTGGTCGTCCCTGACCTTTGACTGCACGTGAAACACACGCTCGAGCGTAGATCTAACTCGCTCGCACACACCACTTTCAACCGGCGCATGCGGGGTTTCCTGCCAACTTAGGGCTTTCTACCATCGTGATCGTCGAAGAGACGCATAAGACCCTGTTTTGAGATCTTGATTCCAATCACCTTTTAAAAGATCGATCTTAACCAATCCGTCCGCCTTCGCCCTTCAAGCCGTGATTCTGACCTACTGTAATGACCAAATACGACCGCAAGCACACCGTTGGACTCGTCTCAACGAGACGAACAAAAACCCGTGAGAGTAAAACCTCCATGCGATTTCGTTATTTTTTCCGTTCTTGAATCTGTGTGTTTAAACCGAGAATTTGGTGACATGTCACCCCACCTGGGCACTGATTCCAATTTGTAGTGCTTCCGGGTCACACACATAAGAATATGAGGAAAACTCCCTAATATATATTAACACAATATACAAGATGAAAAAGCTCTCTGGGGAGCCAATATCGACTCCCTCTTTGGAGAAGCCACAATCGGCTCCCCTAAACACATTCTCAGCCTCTATCTCTCACATTATGCTACCACACACAATAATATGCTACCAGAAAATTTATAATCCTAGGGTTAGTTTAAGTAAACCATAGCAAACCTTGGGCCTAAGCCCATCCGACCTACACGGGGTGGATCCCAACAATTAAAACCAATACTATAATTATTATTCGTAGGTTAATTTACGAGTCTAACAACCATACTGAGGCTTAAGCTTGACTCGTTTATGGAGGGAAACGAGTCTAAAAAGGAGGCTTATGTATGAGTTGTAAAGTTAATAAGTCGAACTTGACCGATAATATGCCGAGCTTAGCCTCTAACAACTCGTGAATTGTCCCTATTTTTTGATAGTCACTCGGAGTTGCGCACACCCATTTTCGCTCTCGTTCGCGTACGCGATTTTTGTGACTAATTAAGTTGGGGTTTATCAAAGTGGGTCAAGTGACTAGAGTAGAGAGAGAGAGAGGCATTTCACGACAACTTAGGGCTTTCTACGATCGTAATCGCCTCAAAGAGACGCACAAGACCCGGTTCTTAGATCTTGATTCTGATCACCTTTTGAATGACCGATATTAACCAGTCCATCTACCTCCACCCGCCGCCCTTCAACCTGTGATTCCGACCTACTCCAACAACCAAACACATTCGCGAGCACACTGTTGGACCTGTTGAGACAAACAAAACCCCGTGAGCAAAATCTTCGTGTGACTTCCTTAAATTTTCTGTTCTTGAATTCGTGTGTTTAAACCGCGAATTTGGTCACCTCTCGCCCTGCCTGGGCTCTGATACCAATTTGTTGTGCTTTCGAATCACAAACAAAAGAATATGAGGAAAACTCTCTTATATATATTCACACAATATACAAGATGAAAAAGCTCTCCAGTGAGCCATAATAGGCTCCTTCTCCGAGGAAGCCACAACCGGCTTCTCCAAACACACTCTTAGCCTCTATCTCTCACATTATGCTACCACACACAATAATAAGGGATTCTATCATAGTATTTATAATCCTAATGCTAATTTAAGTAAACCCTAACAAACCTTGGGCCTGAGCCCATTTGGCTCACACTAGGTGGATCCCAACAGTTAAAACCAATACTATAATTATTATTCGTAGTTTAACTTTAGATTTTTACGAGTCTAATCATCAAATTGAGGCTTGAGATCTACTCGTTTATGGATGGAAATGAGTCTAAGACTTGCTTTGGCTGAAAAAACCAAATTGGCTTATTTTTGTCTTTATTCACAAAAAAAAAATTGCAATTATACAAAAGTAACTCGAACAATTGAGTTTGCAATTTTAAGAATGGAGGATATATTTTTTTCCGGAAGATCACAGTAATTGAGTTTGCAATTATAAAGAGTGAAATACAAATATATAGTGGATGTGTAATGTGCGCGTGGACCCCAAACAAGCTATATGTATATTTGGGTTTGTAACCTACCGGGTGTGGTTTAGAGGTGTCAAACGGGCCGGGTCGGCACGGGCACGACACGTCGGGAGGCGGCACGGCACGGTGAAATCCTGGCACGGCACGGTATAAGTTGGCACGCGGCACGCACGGGCACGGAAATGAGCGGGCACGGCACGGGCTAAGGTGGCATGTGGCACGGCACGACACGGTCTTCTACGGACACGGTAAGAAGTCAACGTGGCACGAGGCACGGCACGACACGACTTTATTCTAGCACGACACGGCACGGGCACGAGCACGGAAGTTGGCACGGCACGGCACGAGCACGGAAGTAGGACGGACATGGCACGGCACGGCACGAGCACAGAAGTTGGCCTGGCACGGCACGAGCACGAGCACGAAAGTTGACCTGACACGACACGGCACGAGCACGGAAGTTGGCCTGGCACGGCACGACACGGCGGCTCGGCACGGGCACGACACAAGGCAAAAAAAAAATGTTAAATAATTTATTTGTATGTATTTTTTGATAATCACAAAAATAAAAAAGAATTATTTTTTGGTTGTGTAACTTGTGTTAGTGAATTATATATTTATATCAAGTTTTAAAAAAATTAAGTCATGAACAAAAATATAAACAAGAGGGAAAAAGAAGTTACCAAAATTTTATTGATTTATTTTATTTTATTTTATATTTTAATTTTGAGAGAGAGAGAGAGAAAGTTTGGACAAAAAAATAAAATAAGCTTTTAAAATATTTTTTGACATGTTTGATAATTGGTACATTGCCTTTTATCTAATAAAGATTTTGAAAAAAAAATTAACATTTTTTTGTTTCTGAAAAAAGTAAAAAAAATTAAAAAAAATAGTGTTTTGCAACTTGTAAGTAAGTCGCTAAGTCATGAACAAAAAAATAATAATTTTTAAATTTTTGTTTTGTAGAGAGAGAGAGAGAGAGAGAGAGAGAGAGTTTGATAATTGATAGAGAGAGAGAGAGTTTGGACAAAAAAAATAAAATAAGCTTGTAAAATCTTTTTTTACATGTTTGATAATTGATACATTGCCTTTTATCTAATAAAGATTTTGAAAAAAATAAATAAATTTTTTTCTTTGTGTAAAAAATAAAAAAAAATAAAAAATAGTGTTTTGCAACTTGTAAGTAAGTCACTAAGTCATGAACAAAAAAATTAAAAAAAATTACAAATTAAAAAAATTAAAAAAAAATTAGGGAGAGAGAGAGAGAGAGAGAGAGAGACAAGAAAAGAAAAAAAATACAAATTATTTTTATAAAAAAATGATACTCCAGAAATTAAAATTATAGGAATTGGATTCTTTTATTAAATTATATTATAGAAATTATTAGATGTTAAATTATAGAAATTATATAAATTATAGAATTATTTTTATTAAATTTGGTTATAGAAAATTATAAATTATACAAATTTAATTTGATTCCTTTCATAGTTTCACTGTCTCACTCTCACAGGAACACAATAATGGCCCTCCACTTTCCGAACAAAATTTCGACGATCGGAACCGTTAGATGTGTTTAAAACGTGTTTTCAGCATCCTACGCGAGGATTTTGCAAAAAATAATACCCGGAAGTAGTTGATCGGAGTAGGTTTTCGTAAAACTACTATATGAAAACCTGGCCCGATCAAACCCTTTTGGGTCTTTTTTTTTCCAAATCTTTGCATAGGACCTTAAAAACATGCTTTAAACACATCTAACGGTTCAGATTTTTAAAAAATTGATTAGGTGGCCTTGAAGTGGTGCATTATAGTACTGAAATTCCATTACAAGCACTGAATGTGTTTCGATCGTGTTGTTACCGATATCGGATGATCATCGATTTTGGGGAGAATGATAGAATTGACGAAATATTAAATTGCAACAGTTCAGATCGAACATTCGGAAAAACGAGTCTGCACCTACCTTGCAATTCTATACATCAAACTTACTTCTATATGAACCAAACTACTACTTATAACGTACGATAACCACACAATTGCAACACAACTATGACGATCCACACTGTTCACTTTGTTTGTGTTGATGTTTTAATGACTCTCGCCAATTTTTTCGTCTATCGGATTTTGAAAGGTCTTTCATCGCAACACAATTACGACGATCTTCACTGTTCATTACAAAAAATGGCTTTTGGGTCCCATTTTTTGGACCCACGTGAGTAATTTGAACCGTTAGATAATTTCAACATAATGTTTTGTATGTCTTTGCAAAAAATCAGGTCAATGGGATATGCGTAACTTGTCGATCCAAGGTACGCACATCCAATTGATTTCAAAACTTGCAGTTTTGGATGTACCAGTTACGCATATCCAATTGACCTGATTTTTTGCAAGGTCATACAAAACGCTATTTTAAAAATATTTAACGGTTTGGATTATTGACGCGGGACTAAAAAGTGGGACCCAAAAGTCATTGTACAAAATGAACGGTGAGGATCAACATAATAGTTTTGGAGGGTTTTGCAAAGGGAAAAAAATAAACTGGCGCTTTTTTTTTAGGCACTAAATTTCCTTCCCCCTCTTGTTTTCCCCCCAAAACCCCCCCACTAAAAAATTCCCCCCAAATTCCCCAGAATCTAAAACACCTAAAAATCTCTCTCTACCTCTCCCCCAAAATCTGCAAATGCCCTAATCTCTCTCTACTTGCCAATCGGAGTGAGGCAATCTCACCTTATCCACACTCCCACCACAACCTCATCAAATCCCTCTTCCACATCCCATAAACCATCCACCGCCGATATCCTCAAAGACTACCTCGAAAAGAGTATGGCTACTTGGCTGCACTATTCGGCTTCGCGGCTGCTGGTTTTCTCGCCATGTCCTCCTCCGCCGCTGCACTAAACGTGTGTGTAAACAATGGGAATTGAATGACAAGAAGAGGTTGGCGACAAGCGGCGAGAACTTCGCACGGGCATACACGGTGGAATTCGGCTCGTGCAAGTTCCCGGAGAACATCACCGGTTGCCAAGATCTTGCCAAGACGAAGGTCTGAATCACACATGATCTGTTGCTGTTTTCTTCTTCCAAGTTAGTTTACTTTTTCCCTTAGCAATTTGATTGATTGTGTTTGGTTTTAATGCAGAAAGTGAACTTCCTTTATGAGGATATAGAGTTGGAGTGCAAAGTGAGGGACAAGTACAAGTGTGGTTCTAATGTGTTCTGGAAATGGTGAAGAAGTGAGAATTTTTCTCTCTCTCTCTTGTCTTATTTTCGACTAGACTTGTTTTAGTATATCCTTTTCAAAAACAAAAACAAAAAAAAAAGCCCTGTATTTATTCCAAATGGAAATTTCTGAATTAATATGTTGTGTATTGTGTAATATTTTGTTGTTTGGTTGATATATGCAGGTTTTTGTTTAATTTTTTTTAGTACCCGTTTGCTTCTCTAGTACGGGTCGGATCAAGGACTACGAGTTTGTTGCCATTTTCGACGCCGATTTCGAACCCATACCTGATTTCCTTCACAAAACAGTTCCCCATTTTCAGGTATTATATGGTTCTTCTATGTTGTCTGTGTTACATTTTTGTTATATTATGAGTCAGTTATTTGAAATTGGGCAACTCTGCTACTTGTTTATGTAGTATATATAATTTTTCTGTCACATTTCAAGGTATTGAATGTTGTAGTTTTAGACTTCCATTGATTGGACTATATTTTCCTCTGACCGTTCTCCATTAATTATAATAAATTAATACTCTATCCGTTCCTATTTGTTTGTCCACTACAAAAAGTCGTGCCACTTTTCAAATAAAAAAATAAAGTGTTTTCGTGTATCATTTTTCAAATTTTTTTACACCCAATTAAAGTACTCATCGTGTACTTTAATTCGGTGCGAAAAAATTTTGAAAAATGATACACGGAAACACTTAATTTTTTGATTAGAAAAAAGACGAGAGAGAGTGTGGGACAAACAAATAGGAACGGTGGGAGTAGTTACCATTAATTCTGGGATAAAATAATTTCATTTTAAGTTACAATATTTAACTATATTATTTAATAAAAATACATTATTTTTGGAAAAAATCGAAAAAAAGCAATTGAAAAGCCAAGGTTTAAAAAAAAAAAAAATACTACCGCACTTGAAGAAAAACAAACGACAAGATTCCACTTAATTTTCCTATGTTGTATCCCAGCCGTTAGATCAATGTGTTGTATCCCAACCATTGAATAAACCCATTACAAGCCCATCCTGATTGATCCTAATTTTATTCATGAGTTGCGCAAACCAAACCCACGCTATTTTATCTCTCTCTCTCTCTCTCTCTCTCTCTCTCTACAAAGTACAAACCCATCTCCTCAGAATCATCCCATCCTGATCGATCCTACCCAAGTCCGCCTCCGGCGACCACGAGATCGTTGAAGACCTCCTCGATTTCCCCACCGACGATGCAATTGTTATCGTCAGAGGAGAGTTCGACCCTCAACAGTGTCACTCAACAATAGCAACAGCAGGCTCGTCTTCTTCCTCCTCCTCTCTTCACTCGTCTACACCGGTGAGGAAATTTTACTTGGTTTTGTGTGATTTTGTAGAAGAATCCGTTTGTTTTAAGAGCTATTTTTCTGGTAATTCATTTCATTTACTGATTACCCTGTGTTTTGTTGATTAATTAAAAAAATTATCCATGAAATTATTTTGGGTTTTGCTGTTGCTGGGTAACACAGGAAAAGGGGGTGGATTTTTAGGGGAAAAATCGACCCAATCCCCCCCGGATTTGCTAACGACAGGGGTCAAGGAGGGCTTCGCAAATCCACCTGCGGGTGGATATGGAGTCCCAGCAGTAAATTAGTCCGGGGGAGTCCAGGGGAGGAAATTTTTACCGAAACACGGATTTGCGGTGGGCCCTGGATTTGTAATCCGGCCGGCCGCAAATCCGCCAGCCAAACAGACCCTAAGTACCTGATCAGTAAACATATTAACTTAGCAATAATGGGTTCCCGTGGGTTTGATCTAGTGTTTTGGATACGTTCTTTTCAAGATAAAAATGTTCCGATCAGACACTTAGTAATACTTGGATTGGGCTAAATTTTGGTACACTTGTTCTACACGACGAGCTCTACAAAGCAAATGTTTCCGATCATCGAAACAAGACTGTAGCGTCCCGAAATCGTCCGGTACAGCAGTTGATATCCCTTTTGAAGGCCAACATGCCCCCTATGTTTTACTAATCGATAAACATAGAGGTACCGAACCGCAGTGTACAGAAATTGTACTAATTAGCTTGCGGGGCCCACTTTTTGGTCCCGCACGAATGATCCGAATCGTTCAATAATTTTAAAATAATTTTTTGAGTGTTTCTGCAAAAAATCAGCTTAATTGGATATGCGTAAGTGATTCATTCAAATTTCCAGTTTTTCATTCAGAACTTAGGATCCTGAATTTTGAATGAAAAACTTGAAGTTTGGATGAAGTACTACGCATATCCAATTGAGTTGATTTTTTTCAAGAACACTCGAAAAATTATTTTACAATTATTGAACGATTCGGATCATTCGTGCGGGACCCAAAAGTGGGCCCTGCAAGCCGATTAGTACAATTTCTGTACACTGTCGTTCGGTACCCGTGACATCCTCCTTTACTAATGTAGTACATGTTTTGGCAGGAGGAGGGGTGCTGGTGATCGCCCCCTGATGGAGGGCCAAAACAAATACTACAATTCAGTTGTCTATGTCCATGCAAGTTGAGTATTTTGTTGATAGTTAGGGCCATTCGTTCTCGTTCTCAATCTTTTCCTGTGCTTCCCGGCCTTCACGCAAATTTTAACTCAGTTAGGCTCGATGAAATATGGGCTTGCCTCAAGCTTGGAAAATAGAGCTCAAGTTCAGCTTGTCTAGAATTGAGAGCGTGTTTCACTATATTCGACTCGTTTAAAATTTTCGAAGATAGCAAGTTAGGGCTTAATTAGTTTGTCAAAAACTCAATAAATTCGAACGATGCAAAAAATTAAGATAACAAAACAAACACCTAGAGTATGATCAGCAAAAACCACACATGATATGATATAGCTAGTGTCTATCATAATGCATATAATTATTATTCGTAGTTTAATTTTAGATTTGCGTGTCTAATCATCAAATTGAGGCTCGAGCTCGAGCTCGTTTATGGATGGAAAAGAGTCAAAAAATGAGGCTTGAGTATGAGTCGTTGAGTTAATAAGTCGAACTCGATCGAGAATTTACCGAGCTTAGCCTCGAACAGCTCGCGAATTGTACCTATTTTTTGGTAGTCGCTTTCACTCGTGCTTGCGGACACCAATTTTTGCTCGTGTTCGCGTACGCGATTTTTTGTGACTAATTAAGTGACTAGAAGAGAGAGAGAGAGAGAGAGAGAGAGAGAGAGAGAGAGAGAGAGAGAGAGAGAGAGAGAGAGAGAGAGAGAGAGAGAGAGGATGAGGCGTGTGTCCTTTTTGCCCATAAAAAGAACCTGATAGTCACCAAAATACACAACAACATTCTTCGTCATTTCCTTACCTTCTTCCCCATTTCCGAGACTTAGTCATTTCACTCTTCGATGGCGGATGCACCACAACCACTGAACGTTGCTCGAAACGACGGGGAGGATGCAGCTACTCCCCGGAGGTTGCTCGGAGAAAGATTTTGAGGCCTGTGGGCTACCATCCGCACTGCAATCGGGAAAGACATCTCGATAGTCGTTCTGTCCTCTCTCTTGCTGCTCGCCATCGCCATTCTTGTCGGCGTCATTCGTGTTAAGCCATACACAAAGGTGATCCCCGCCATATTACCAGATGAGCTCAGTATCCCGGACATTTATCCTGCTCATCCTCTTACCAATTTCATGGGGCTCCGAGGCAGACGACTCTACGTCTTTGGTGACTCTTCAGTGGATCCTGGAAACTATAATGTTACCAAATTCCCCTACATGGATCTCAACAACAGAGCGTCTGAGAGGTTTACAAATGGATTCACCATCGCTGACTACTTGGGTAAGTTTCTCATACCGACCTAAGTTGAGAATCTGTATACCCTATCTGTGATTTGTTGTGTTTTGTTTGTATGAAATTGTTTTTCCACAATTGATCTGTGTTTTTATTATTTTGTTTGTATGAAAATGTTTTTCCACAACTGATATGTGTTTTTGGTGACTTGTTTATTCAAATTAAATTGTTTTTCCACTACTACTGATCTGCATATGTAGCCTTGCGAGTTTCAACCGACCTAAGTTGAGAATCTGTATACTCTATCTGCTGATAGAGTATACAGATCACAGCAGATAGAGTATACAAAACACAACAAATCACAGCAGAGTTCCATTCCCACGCTCTTCGTTTACTTAAGCCTTTTTGGCCTTTCTTCTTCTTTTTTTTATCCAAAGCTTCTTTGCCTTTCTTTCTCCATAGTTGTTTTTTATGTCTCTTCTTTTTCATCTCAATCCACAATTTTACCAAAATCACGCTATCCAAAGCTTCTTTGCCTTTCTTTCTCTATTGTTGTTTTATATGGCTCTTTTTTTTTTCCATGCTAATCCACAATTTTATGAAAATCACCCTACTCAATTATTTTGTTAAAAATTTTGCATTTAACAAACACAATAATAACCTAGAAGCCATATGTTTTTACATTTAATTAAAAAAAATTCCAACGGTAGAAACTTTTTCTAAAAAAAAATGAGCGAGCTCACTACAACAATTTACACCATTCCCGACTAAAATCGCCGACTAAATAATGTTTAGTCGGAAATTGTTGTTCATTCAACGACTAAATAAACTTTGGTCGGAAAATATCACTAAAATTTCCGACTAAATAATTTTAGTCGGAAATTAATATAATCACCAACTAAATTTTTTTTTGTCGGAAAATATTTATAGGTTTGGCCGACTAAATCTATTTTAGTCGGAAATTATAAGCTAATCGCCGACCAAAAATTTTTAGTCGGGAAAATTTAGTATTTTCCGACCAATTATTTAGTCGGAAATTAATTAGTATTTTCCGACCAACTATTTAGTCGGAAAAAAAATTAAACTGGTGACGGAATAAGTTTGAAATTAACAATTATCTCTATTGTCTTCACTGTTGTCCTATTTAAATCTTCTGTCAAATTTGATCCATATTTTTGTACTTTTTTAATTTCTTTCGTTGAGATAAATGATATACTCACAAAGTACTATGAAAAGCTAAACAAAAGATCAAAGAAAGTATGCTTCCTAGCTAGTTTCTATTTATAATACGTTCCTGGTTTACCAAAAAAAAAAAAAAAAAAAGATCAAGAAAAGTAAACAAGTGAACGCTACTGTCTTTAAGTCAAATTTAATTTAGGTCAAAGTCTAATGTATGTCTCTGTAGAAAGTTCAATGACATTTTCAACATTACCGTTCATGCTCTAACGATAAAACTAGTACTTTTAATATTTTAAAGAGTGCAAACAATTTGAGACATCTCCAAACAAGAATATTGAGCAAATAAAATGGGACGGAGAGAGTAGAATTTTGTTAGCACCTTTTTGAGACATACTACAATACAAACCCTTATTCGGGCGTGCATGGTATGCATCCCTTGAGTCGTTTTGGATTCATAAGATTTTTATTATGAGTAATAAGGTTTGCACAAAAGAGTCATAATAGTACTTGCATAAAAACTCATAATATTTGTTTAAATTTTTTATAAAACCAAGGCGAAAACTTATAACATTCAAATGTTAAGAACTCAAAATTGATGTCAGGAAATTATTTCTAATTTTTACGATTGTCATACAAAAGCATGAATTCAAGATTGATGTTCACAAATATTCAGGCAGAGTGTTATGAATTCAAGTGATGCATATACCGTTAACACGAAAATAGGGATGTTTGTTGTAATTTTTCTCTAATTTCTTTATGAATTCAAGGCAATTAATGATGAGTTTCTTGTGAAGTCTGAGTTGGATTTGGTTTGCCACTTCGTTGATTGTACGTGGTAGGGTCATCAAAACCTAGGAACGGGCTTTATAGTCACTACACCCTATAGTGAGTAAATCTCGGCCGTCCAAAGTGTTTTGGGCCAGTCAGATCTTAAATAAACTATTCGTGCGAACAATTTATTTAATATCTAGACCGTCCAAAATAAGAATGAACGGCTAAGATTCTCATTACACGGCTGTAGTGAGCTCACTCTGAGCTCCCGGTTCCAACAACCCTAACAGGGTATTACGATAGTTGGTGGTGCGAAATCCTATTTATCCTGTGGGATGCATAATTTCCTATTTATCTCAAGGTCAATGTTAGTTCTTATGTTCTTCTAGGCAACCGAACATGCGTTGTCTAAGCAAACAGGCCAACTATAAGCTAATCGCCGACCAAAAATTTTTAGTCGGGAAAATTTAGTATTTTCCGACCAATTATTTAATCGGAAATTAATTAGTATTTTCCGACCAACTATTTAGTCGGAAATTAGTTAGTATTTTCCGACCAACTATTTAGTCGGAAATTAGTTAGTATTTTCTGACCAACTATTTAGTCGGGGAATAATAATTTTCCACCAATTCAACAATTTCCAAAAACAAAACATTAAAGAGAAGTGTGTGATCAATGATACTACTACGACCCATAAAGAGAGGTGTTTGGATTAACATCTATTTGCCCCAAATGTTTGTTCAAGTGCAAGTATTGGTCGAATTATAAATCAGATCTTTGGAAAACGGTTTTTCTTATGAACAATTGTTGTATGAAGGTTCATTGGATTATTTTATTTTATAGGCATTTCATATTATGTTCCTAACCATAATTCAAAAGGCAAAAAATGTAAAAACCAAAATGCAAAAGGAATTCTCTGCATTTTGGTTGTCTGGATTTTCCATTCGTATAATTCTCGTATTTTTATTGCTTCTTTTCTTCTTTCTGCAACAACAGGACAAAATGATAGCCATAAGAGACGAGGCGGCTCAATCAGGTACTCCGCTAACAGGGGAAGAACTTTCAAGGAGAGTTCTTGGTGAAGCAAGGTATTACATTAGAGGATTTGGGGTCGGCCCGGTGCCCTCATCCTACTCTTTTAAATCCAACTCAAGTGCAATACAACAAATATCAGAAAAATATAAAACCGATCTGGAGTTACTTCGCGAGGAGCGACGTAGGGAGCGACAGGAGGACCAAATGCGGTGGGAGGAGGAGAGAAGACGCCGTGATGATCAGGAACAAAGACGAAGAGATGAGGAATATAGAAGTGAGTTTGAGGAGGAGAGAAGACGCCGTGATGAGGAACAAAGACGAAGAGATGAGGAATATAGAAGTGAGTTTGAAAAACTCACAGCCTTGCTTATGAGCCATATAAACAAGGGATGAGACAAAGCGGGACCGAGGTGATGGTGGCAAGTATTAGGTACGTAAAATTCTCACCTTTTGTGCCCATATTTATTACTCACATTTTGGGTTAGTACTTTTCGACGAATATATGCGTATGTGTATATGTGATATGGGTTAGTACTGTAGATGATATATATCAAACCCTTGGACTAACTGGTAATAGTCCCTGCCTACCTTATTACCCCTACCTCAACGCTAGTATCTTTATTTCCCCTAGCGGTCGGGATCGTATGAACATATCATGATAGTATAGATTTCAAACTTCTTTTTAATTCCAACAATTCTATGCATTCCATGGCTTTATAACTGAATAATACATATAGCTTTTAAAAACTTAAACATGGATTTATGCATTTAAAGTCACAAACAGTATACTTGCTTTCATATCTTTCTCAAATGAATAAGTCAAGATACTTCTAAAAATTTCGTAGAGTACAAAAGCATGTAAATTAGGTATTCAAGACTCACCTGATACAACTGCGTGTACACACACAAACGAGACAAGAACTCCTCCTACTTGGTCGAGTTCGTTCCTAAACAATATTAATCGAGAGTCATCAATGTGCTATCAATTCTTATGTCTATTATTGACATAGAGAAATAAACCCTAAGCTGACCCCTGTAGACGTATGATCATCAGTCTTGCTAAACATGAAAAGAACCATGATTTCGGTAAACATTTCTAACAATTTGAATATGACCCTTAAGTCGTATAAAAATCACTATAAATTCATAATGGATCCAGTAAATACAAAACAGGTGGGAAAACGTGTCTAACATCTATGGGTATCCAGGGTAGAAATTATAGATTTGAATCCGAAACGGTTTAATCCCAGTAACATAAACAAATTTCGTTCTTGTACTGAAAACTGGGTCTGTGACAGCCTGACTTCGGAAAATCACCATAAATCGTATTCTTAATATTTTTTGATGATTCTTGCGCCAAAAGTTGCGTAACAGGATCTAGTTTAATAGCTATGAAGGATGTCTCTCCATATTATTACTTCAACTATGACGAAAATGGGATAACAAGAGACTGAAACTGCTGTCCGAAAAATCTGTGACATGCAATGGCTGCTGTTAGGTTCTGGTTAGGGTGCTGTGACATAAGGGAAAAGTGGAGAATAACTTGGTGGTGTTGGACGACGGTGAGGCATAGCAATGAAGGTGGTGACATACGAGATGATGATGGAAAGAGCTATCAAAATGAGAAGGAAAGAAACTATACCTGCTAAAGATTTCAGCCGAAGAAGCCTTGCCAGAACATTTGAGTGTCGGTTAACTCTCTATGATGGAGGTGAATATGCTGGGGAAAAGAAGGCAGAAGCAGACAAGGGGAAGGGAATAGGTTGTGAGAGAGAAGAAGGGTGGAAGGGATATATTATACAAAAGGGCCGGAGACAAAATTAAAAGAGGCAGATATAGAAGGCCCGCAAAAATAACTCATGCCCCCTTGTTCTAATCTGATTTCTTCATTT
The DNA here is from genome assembly GCA_016920895.1 of Vaccinium myrtillus. Taxonomy (NCBI): domain Eukaryota; kingdom Viridiplantae; phylum Streptophyta; class Magnoliopsida; order Ericales; family Ericaceae; genus Vaccinium; species Vaccinium myrtillus. The sequence continues at coordinate 30,801,733 of CM029276.1, read as the reverse complement.
GATTCAAAACGTCGGCAGACACTTGGAGACTCCAATTTTACCATTTTCTTAAAATAACGTTCTAAGAATTAGTGTGCTGTGAGAGCTCTTGAAAAATCTACTACTAGACTACGATAAAAAATAGGGGTGTTACAATTAACCCATCAATCTCAATCATTAATGTAAAGATCTAGTCGAACGAAATATTAATGGGATAATTATTTATGCTCTTGACAAATCTGGGTGAGATGTTAGTTATTGATTTATTTTGGGCATTCCACTATGCGTAGGACTATGTATTTACTTGAATTTCAATATCCCTGTTATCATTTACTCCTTGATACCATGATGTCGATGAAAAGGTTGTATCTAATAATCGTGGTGTTTTGTTCTTTTTACAGATGGAGTGCCGCATCCGGTTATTAGCTAGATGAAAAGGTTGAATTTTTGCCATGTATTCTCTATCGTGGTTAGATATTATCGTGCGTTCTAGTGTTTGGATGGATACTTTTTATTTTATCCTTGGATGGATTGTTTTTGGATGATGCTCTGGACATTGTGGTTGGATTTTGTATTTCGAAGTTTTTGTAGTATGATACTATTTTGTTAGGTGAAGACCTTTAATTTGGAAAGCCTTTAATTTTATGCTTTATTAATTAATTAGAGCAGGTTGGTGAAATCTTGTATGGAATGATTGGTTGCTTGATTTAATCGATGGTTAGAAATCAAGTTTGACAAATTTAACGATTCAATACGAGCTCGGATTAAAATTGCAAAAAAAAAATATATCTTGTCGGAGAAAAATGAATGATTCACCGACCAAATATTTAGTCGGAAAAAAATGAATGATTCACCGACCAAATATTTAGTCGGAGAAAAATGAATGATTCACCGACCAAATATTTAGTCGGAGAAAAATGAATGATTCACCGACTAAATATTTAGTCGGTAAAAACAAAACTTTTTCCGACCAAACTTGTTTTGGTCGGAAATTACAATCCCCTACCTCATTCCGTCGACCAAATGGGCCGACTAAATTTTTGGTCGGAAATTACTATTGCCGACTACATTACGACATTTTCCGACTAAAATTTTAGTCGGCAATGGGGAAAATTGTTGTAGTGGATAATGCGGTATATTATTTTTTTCACACAAATCATAGTTAAAATATGAAGCAAACTATATTGTTTTTCTTTGAATCGGATCATACTAATCATAAAGGAATATGGCTGAGGTTACATTATCATATAGTTATTTTTTCAAAGTCTTGATTTTTTTTTACTGACTTATTATGATTTTTTTTTACTTAGTAGTAAGTGGGAAACCAAAGTTGAATTGGGCTTTGGCAACGCCAATTTCAGGGCCGGGCCTGATACTAAGTAAATCAAATTTTAGAGACTAAAACTCTCAAGAAAAAAAAAAGTTTGTCACGGGAAAAACCACTCAACAAATAAAATAAAATTTACTGCTTATGGGTTTTAGAGAAAATACAACGGGCTTGTTGCCCAACGGCACTTCCTTACACATTGAAATTCGCAAAAAGATATATGAAATTCGAAAAACATTGAAAATGTTACCAATCTTTAACATTACATATAGAAAAGGTTACCATACTGAAAAGATTACTCTTAATTTTTTTTTAAACTTCCTTCATTGCTACGGTTACATATGACTCAATTATGGTAATCTGAAATTTGAACAACTAATTAGGATCTCATTAACATTTTTGTTCCTTACATATATAGGTAGTTTAAGATTCATGATTTTGAAATTCGAAAAAGATATATGAGACGTATTAAATGTGATATGATCAGATTACATTGCTTACTTTATAATTTTCATCAGCAAAAAATAACTTGTTGCCACTTGTTGCAACTACAGTTATTCTCACGAAAACTCATCTTTATGAAATAATACTATATATAATTAGTTGCTGGCAATGAAACTGAAAAAGAATTTGAGAGAGCAATAAAAGAGCATCTCAATAATGTGCAATTTTTGGTGAATTGCTGCCCAAATTTTCTCCTAAAAATTAGGCGCCATATTAATGCCAAAAATTTGAGTGAGAAACTTGCTCCTTAAAATTTGGCATGAAATTGAATTTTGCCAAAAATTGATTAGGCAGATACCCAAAATTGGTTTAGTTGCAGCCAACATATCAGTATTAAAAATTGAGAGAGCTGAGAGAAGGTTTCTCCTGAAAATTTGGCATGAAATTAAATTTGACCAAAATTGAATAGATGGATAGCCAAAATTGATTTAGTTGCCGCCAAAATTTTCTCTTAAAAATTAGGCGCCATATCAATGTTAAATCCGTTAACAATTTATAGACAGTTTCTCCAAAATATTTGGCATGAAATTGAATTTGACCAAATCTGATTAGGCGAATAACCAAAATTGATTTAGTTAATTGCTTCCAAATTTTTTCCCTAAAAATTAGGCTCCATAACCAAAAAAAATTTCAAACTTTACCATAGTATATTTATATAAATCCCCATCTCTCAATCATACAACTACATTTTCTCCAATTTCCTTCTCTCTTCCTACTTTTTCTCCCCCCCCAAAAGTATTCCATATCCTCTCTTCTCTATCAACATTCAACAGCTCCATTTTGCTTACCCTACAACGGTCCGTGATGATTTCAAGGACCCAACTTCGTTGGACTACTAGCATCGCGAAAAGGAAAGGGACAATGGCGGTCTTGCTTGGCGCGAAGGCTGCTGGTTCGGGGGTAGAGTTCAGTACCAAAGGTCCTCGGACTTCCAGGCGGTTTTTCTTTTTGGCAGCTGTTCTATTTCTTTTTTGTCTCGCTGTTTACAACTGTATCCGCACTCGTCCGGTAGTCACCAACAGTGTTCCTACTTCTAAAGCAAGAAGGCCCATATTCAACAACAACCTCACAGAATACTTTCACGGTCGTACCCTCTATATTTTCGGAGACTCTACGGTGGCTGCTGAAAGTTTCGAGATGACGAAATATCCTTATGGCATAGACTTCAGAGAGCGGTTGCCGTCGTCGTCAACAGGAAGATTCTCAAATGGCTACACAATTGCCGATTACTTAGGTATGTTGAAAATTTCATTATCACAATTGCGGATATTGCTCGGGGATATGGTGGCTGTCGAGATGTTGTAAAGATACACGTAACATGCACATGATACATGATATCTAGTTAGGTTTTTTTTTTTTTCTTTTTCATTTTTTGAAGAGCGTGTTTGGCGTACATGTTTCTGACAAAATCAGAGATGTGTTATATTTTTACAGCAATTCGCATGGGCAATCGTATTCCACGAGCTTTCGATGGCTTGGTGGAACAAGAGAGGAGAAGCTTTTCTTCTTCCGGCATCAATTTTGCATCACAACACTGCGCAATTTTGGCCAGGAACCAAAAAATCGAGGTGAAAAAACACATTTTAACTTTTGTTCTACACTTTGAAGTTATTTAAAGTTATTTTTTAACTTTCTGCCTTTCTATTTAGCGTTGGAGTTTGGGGGACCAAATACTGCACTTGCACCATTTCGACTCAGCTGAGTTTGGCAGATCTCTTTTTCTCTTGTCTGTTGGAAGGGATGACCACATTTTCAATGGACAAGAGGTACCTTTTTTTTTCCAGGATCATTGGCAGGAAGAGGAATATACAGATGAGCTTGTTACCCAGTTCACGTTCTATCTAGAGGTACATAATTGAGTAAATTAAATTACATCTTTTTGTCGTCGGCGAAGGAAATTATTAATTTCTTTACTCTCGAATAACACACGATACATACTAAGTTAAAATTGATATAAAAAGAGAAACAGTATATTTGAAATGAAAAGAATCCAACCAAGATCAACAAAAATCCCCCAAACAAAAATGGTTCGTTAAACCTACAACAGCAAAAGGGGAAAAAAGCAAAAAGAAATTCAAAATGCCCCTAGAGCATGGAGACGAGGTTCAGGCCCTTGCCTCTTCTTGGGTTCGCCCCTGATGTTACTTATTCTTAGTATGTGACAAGTGTGGCTATTTCAATTCTATAGTCATAATGGATAAGTTCTGTATACATTTGTAGGTTCTATATAATATGGGAGGAAGGTCTTTTTTGATCAACCACGTTGGGCGCCTTGGTTGCAATCCTGACAAGAGGGATAATTCAACTAAAGAATGTGATAAAAGATTGAATATAAGAGTTGCAATCTACAACCTGAGACTTGAACTTGCTCTGTACAAATTCACCGAGAAGTTTGAGGAGGCCGAAGTGTTATTAGCTGATAGCTACAAACTGTCTGCTCTGATTATGGAAGACCCCTCGAAGTTTGGTAAATGCTCTCTCTTTTTATTTTTCTTTGGATTTTTTCGATTTTTCTTTTTGTCATTTGATATACATTACTAGAGTTAGCTGTCATATCTCATATGTTAATAAACCACAAGGGTTGACCTCTTCTACATAAGAGTTGAACTCAGAACCTCACCCTACTAGAAGAGCTACACGACCAGGGTCAGCCCTGAGGGCAGGCTGGGCAGGCCTGAGTCTATGGCCCACCCAAAAAAGCTCATATTTAGGGCCCGAAATACAGAAATATATTAAATATTAAATATGTCAAAAATCTGACAGATAGCTTTGTGTGGTGCATTGGACTAAATGATGTCATTTATATAGAAAGTCGTGCATTCAATCCTCTCCTCCTTCATTTTTATGCGAACAATGTTTGAGCTTGTACAAAATTTTGTTTCAAAACAATATGGTGGTGAGGTTGGCACCCGTGACCTTTGGTTCCCACAACATTAAAAGCAATGTGTCATTGTAGCACAAGGCCATTTCGTATCTCATCTTGAAAAAATAATTTATATAGAAAAATTAAGAGACCCAATTTTCAAAACTTGATTTGGGGCCTAATTTATATAGAAAAATTCAAGACCGAGTATTTTCAAAACCCTGGGACCTTATAAATCTCAAGATTTTTCGATTGATACCCAGACCTATTATATACTAACTGCCGAGGTCAATTTTTCGATTGATATGCACTGTATTATATATAAGTACTCCACTCACTAAATTCAATAATTCTTGTTTTGTTCAGGTTTCAAAGTTATAGAATCCCCATGTTGTGGAGATTGGGCACCGGAGATTGGGCACCGGATAAGAATATGTACCAGTGCAAGGAGGACGAGACTGAGTTTTGTAATGATAGGAAGCGCTATTTGTTTTTCGATGGTGCCCATACTACGGATGAGGCAAACAGGGTCTTTGTAGAAAGCTGTTTCTCAGGTCTAGCTTGTTATCGGCCCCTTATGCGTGGGCTGAGTTGATTTGGAGGCTTTCAAAAGTACTAGGGAGAGATGCAAAATTTAATTGTGATTTGGGCCAACATTTCAATAAATCCTATGACATTTGAACGGTAACATCAATTAAGTCAGTACAAATTGCAATAGATTGCTAACAAAATTTTCGTATGCATAGTTTCGATGAGCTAAAAACCAGTACAAAAGGAATGTGCATAACAATTTGGGAGTGTAGAAATTATGCCCCTTAACCTATTCAGTAATGTTGTGGTTTCGCAAATGCATAGTCGCAGGGCTTTAATCCCTCTGACTTCATCTGGTTAAACAGCTTCAGACATTCTTCCCCAAACCCATTGTCCATGTCAAAAGGTTCCGCTCTGGCATCTCATTGAAAAAAGACAGAGCTTCATTAATTCGCCCAACATTCACGTAAGTTAATAAAATCGCGTTCCATGAAACAAGGTCTCTCACGGGCATGTTACTAAAAATCATATGTGCTTCATCAACTTTGCCAAACTTCTAGTACAAGGAAATCATAGCATTATTAACAGACAACGAAAAGTCCCGCGGAAGGTTCTCTTCCGTTGGTAGCATATAAGCGTGCACTTGCTTTCAAAGGAGGAACAATCCAGCACTAGCGCAAACACTAAGAACACTAGTGTATGTAAATTCATCGAGCTTTACTCCAGATAAATTCATCATTCGAAACATTTCCAAAGCTTCACTCACATACCCATCATGCATATAACCCGAAATCATAGCATTCCAAGCAACAACTAACTTCTCATCCATCCCTTCAAAAACTCGACGAACTGTATCAAGATCACCGTTCCTCACGTAGCCTGTTATAATTGTAGTCCATGTTAGTTCATCCCTCACGGGCATCTCATCAAAAAGCTTCCTAGCTGCACCCATCAATGACGACGAACACACTAATGGTGAAGAGCCACATTCACGTAAGCTGATATGAGGGCATTCACCACTGAAGTAACCAGCCCAGTTCCTGACTTCACAATTGCACAATGCAACTGCTGGCAATGCGTTTCTCGATCTGCTATAAGTGCCAACGCAAAAAGCACGCTAGTAAAAGTGAAGTTATCAGGGGTAAAATCATCCCGCCTCATTTCGCGAAAGAGCTTAACAGCTGCATGACCGTCGTCATTATGGCAGTGGGCCGTGATCATGGCATTGTATAAAACAGTGTCTCGAATACTAAATGGGGTTGTGTTAAATATCTCCAGAGCCATGTTTGGTTTGCTAGAATTAGAGTATGCGGCGAGCATTGTGGTTCTTGCGACGACGTCTGGTTCGGGAATTCGGTCGAACAAGTGGTGGGCGTAAACGAGGTTTGAGGACTTGTAGTAGATGTCGATGAGGCGGTTGAGGATGTGGCCACGGGGTTTGAACCCAGAAGTGATCATGTGGGCATGGATGCGACGGGCTTGGGGGTAGGAAGTGGGGGTGTGTGGGCAGCATAGTTGGTGCTGGGCTGCGTAAAAGTTGGCCCCCGCTCGGATGTCGTAGGGGTTTATAGTGATGGGGTTTAAGGATTTGGAGGTTGCATTCTTCATAATTGGCTGAATCTTAGTAGGCAATTTAATTGCATGAAAGTAAAAGAAACTAGTGCGAAAGTAGAAGAAACTAGTAGGCAATTTAACTGCATATCAAGGGACTAGTTTATTGTAACAGAATCCTCAAACAATGCTATTGCATGACATCTGTAAGAAGGACAAAAAAAAGAGTCTGGTCTACAGAGGAACAACATACTATCTTATCTGGAACGAAAAAATGCATCATAGATAGTAAATAAGAAACACAGTAGATGCAATTGATTTCCTCAGTTTTGAAATGAACTAACTAAATAAATCTTGCACTGCATTTGGGAGGTAACTAGTTTTTAGCGTAGCATTTGAGTTTAATTCAGTGGTCTTGATTTGAATAAGCTGAGCCAATTAACTCGATGAACTCAACAGCAACAGTAAGAGCATTAACAACAGCCAAAGAACTTAGGCTACTTGATGATACTAGTCCGGATGCCAATTTCTCCCCTGCTGCTGCCCCGGCCAAATCCGACACCCCACGAAACACAATGCATGGCACTCCATTTGTAATAGATGTCTGCATATGTAATAGAACACCAAAACCATAGATGTTAAGATTTAACAAAAAATATCATCTCAATGCCATTATTAGTAAGAAACAGAAAATTATCTAATTATTCCCAGTTGGTTCAGATTAGAAATTGGGTGAGTGAAAAGGACAAAAGTAAAATTAAAAAAAAAAAAGGATTGGATCATGTAGTTTTATGAATTTAGGCTAATTATTCTCACATTAATGCTGTCCGGATCAGAGCCTAGGCTACATGATGACAGTAAGATTGGATTTGGATAATATATATGTTTGGAAGTGGTGGACTGTATATCAATTAAAAAACTCCTATAAAGATTAACGTTATCCAAACATAGCCTAAAAGCACCAACCATTAAAACTGCGGAACTTTCTTCATCCACAGTTGAAACGTTGAATTTGCTGAAAAGAAATTTTATGTATGCTGCATTGTCAACGAATATATCAGCAGTGGAAGCTCTCAATCCATACACAACTTTTGGTGTTTCAGGCAAGCAATATTTCCCACCAATGATTTTCTGTGCTGACTCCTAGTAGAGCACACAATAAATTACTACTACAATATTTGGTTGAGCTATAAGTATAAACAGTTACATACCTCTATAAAGTATATGTGCATATATTTTACCTCCCAGTTTCAGGAGCCAGTGAATGAAACATATTTTGGCACACTAACATCCCCATAGGACAATGAGTCATTAGCACTCCCTGCAATCCCATAGTGAACAACTCCCTTAATATAAAAACATCAAGTAGGAGTTGCACAGTGATACCTGCATTTAACTTATTTTCGTATACGCCCGAAAATAAGAAACAGAAAATGGAAAAAATCAGGGCATAATGAGAAGTCAATATTTGAATATATGTAGAGAAAACAGATGATTGGAATTTGGAAAAATAAGGAATAGGAGGAAAAAGTTGGTAATATACCCTTTTTTTCCCGGTCATTACGTAAATTACATCTACACCCTTCATCTTGCCAATGTTGAATCTCCTTCCTGAATTTGAACTAGCAGGGGTGACGAAAAGCTTAATAATTCATGGGTAATATAATGACAAGTATTCCACATTGACTCATTTACAGTATGAGAAAAATGGATAAAATTTATGTTAACCAAGCATTTCCTAAGATTGGCATTTGTCCCTTGTGTTACGGTTTACCGCAGATCATATAGCTTGAAACAATGCAACGGTGATCACATTTTTAACTAGTATCTGATGTGGCCACCTGACATGAACCAATCACCTTTGTCAACTCAAGTCTCTCAAACACACTTGAGTGGTTACTCTCGCTGCGGTCTTTCGTTTTCCTTTTTTCTTGTCTCGGTGTACCCTTTGTCGGGATTCTTTTTTTTTTTGGAAAATATTGCCGATAGAAAAAAATATGTGGAGAGAGAGAGAGAGAGAGAGAGGTACAGTCTCTTCAGTAGGATAAGCCATTACGAGGCCAATGTACCCTCCTTCCCCGTTTATTCTCTCCACCACGCCGTGTAACGGGTGACTTGACTTCAGCTGAACCGAAAGCTTCACATTCATTAAAACTCCCACAATAATTACTCCCTTTATTGCTTCCATTATCGTCCACCTCTTCGCCACCGCCATTTTCCGATTAACCTCTGCTTTCAGTAGCAGAGACCCTTTTCCTGTTGTTCTCCGATTGTTTTGGACGACTGTCGTTTGAAGTAGTAATGGATTGGTGGGTAACTGGTGCTGTAAGATCTGCCACGTGAAAAATGATTGGAGAGGAAAAATGATTGGCGAAGTGAATGACTTGCTTTGAAAGCGTGAAAACGGACTTGGGGTTTTCAAGTCAAGTCACTACATCTCGTAGTTACCTCAATTTTGGGGCCTTCCTACAATTTTCATTTGGGATCGAAACAGTTTATTTTTCAGAAATGTTGAGCTTATTACGGGTACAAAAAATTATGATTATCGGAGATCGGTAAACAAGCAATTGAGACAAATTTGTTTTACAGTGTATTCTCCAAATTAAATTGGTCGTCCATATAAATGGTCCGAACTTATGACTACCAATATCCAATTAATTTGATTTTAAAACGAATGATCTATTCAACATTCCCGACAAATTATACGGTTCCGATTCCAAATGAAGATTTCAGAGGACTTACAATTGAGGTCACTACGGGAATATAGTATGAGTTGGGTCACTACAGGTACCTCAAATCTGCATGGAAACTAGTGAAAGTGCCGATAATATCAAAAATACCCAAAAATATCTTAAAGAAAACTCAGCCTTAGGATGGAAACCAAAATACTAAGGTATCAAAGCCCGTGGTACCATTAGTATCTGATAGATGTGTGGAGTTCACTCCGGGTCTCAAGCAAATACTTCGAGCTAGTTATTAATTTTCAAATAATTTTTTGAGGTGATGAAAATTCAACTTAATCGAATAACCAAGGGCGGAGGGAGGAAGAGACAAACGGGGTCAGTTGACCCCCCTGAGGTCCAAATTTTTGTAGGAATAGTTATAGTTTTGTCCAGGTTTTTGCTATTTTGACCCCACTTTACAACTCGTTTTTTGCCCAAACCTATTAATAGTTCAAATTTTGACCCCACTTGCCCAGTTTTTTGCTATTTTGACCCCACTTCACATCTTCTTTTTTGCCCAAACCTATTAAGAGTTCAAATTTTGACCCCCCTTGTAAAAAATCCTGGCTCCGCCCCTGCGAATAACTGTAAGTGATTGATCCAATTGTCTAGCTTTTCTTCAAAATTCAGAATTGAGAATTTGAATATAAAAATTAAATATTGGATCAATATCTTACAGCTATCCAATTGATTTGGTTTTTAAAAAAACAAAAACTCAAAATATTATTTCAAAACTAATGAACGGAACAGACTATTCATACGAGACTCTGGAGCCCCACATGCACATCGGTGCACAGTTACCATTGACGTCTGTACCCATAGGAAACATTTGACTATTTTCCTCTCATTTGAGAGGGACGTAAGCGGTTCAGTTCTCTCAGTTTTTTATGAAAAACAACAAACCGAATCGATTAATCAATTTTTAGTTATTGTGTACCGAAACCCACCGATACCACCAATAAACCACAGCAGACTGCATTATGTGTACATGATTGGTTTGGATTTTATGGCTGTGTTTGGTTAGATCGTTTAGTTTAGTTTGATAATGTCTTCAGGTGTAATGAGTGAAGAGAGATAGAGAGAGAAATGAGAAAAAAGATGATGTCATCAAAACTAAAACTAAATTAGTATATAATTGGGCCAACTCATTAAACAAAACTGGCAAATTCAAAACCAATTATGTGTACATGATTGATAAAATCTCTAAAAATATTACAGATTGAAATATATGAACAGTTTAAAAAAATGAGTTCGAATCTGAGCAGGACCAACAATTTAGAACAGAGGGAGTATTTTACAAGTGACGCCAAACGTAATAAATATAATCGCGAAAACAATATAGATCTCTCTTACACTTTGACATTGAAAAAAAAAAAAAAAAAAACAATAGCTATTTCCGAAGTACCAAAAAAAAAAGATAAAAAACAATAGAATAATATAGATGTCATTGTTCGTGAGTTTGCTTGGTTAAGAAACTAGTTACCCAATTGGAGCGTGAAAATAAATAGAAGGTTATATTCGGTCGGTTTCGGTGTCAAAATAATGTTCTAGTTTATAATTCGATGATGAACGCTTGAACCACTTTGGTTTGGTTTTCCCATAATCCAAACCGCCTAAACCAATCAAAGCTAAAATAAACAGATTAAAATCCTCAAGTATTGTTCGGGTAAGGTGATTTGAGAGGTTTAATAATAGAATTTCTTACATCCCTATTGTTCCCATGTTTAATTTAGTGTTTTGTGCACAATAGGAAAATTTAATATATATGTTAATTTTGTCGCGCTTGTCAACAAGTCCGACCTTAGCTCAGTTGGTAGAGCGGAGGAATGTAGCAGGCGAAAACAAATTGCATTTTTTTCGATAAAATGGACATAGAAAGCTGCATTAACAAATTGCATTTTTTTCGATAAAATGGAACGTTTTAAATTTGAAATTATGTTTATTCCATGCATTTTGTAGAACAAATACAATTTTATCTTTTTGTATGGGTTTATTTGGGGTATGGATTGAGCTCCATAAATGAGAGTTTAGGAAGAAGTAGATGTTGATGGATAGCTTAGTGGTTTAGCTCCCTCTCCTTGGAGCACCTCCACGACTTCCGGATCCTCCACTTAGGATGTAGATAATTGCCTTGTCTAAAAATAAAAAAGTTTGAGGCAGTACTCGGTCTGTGCAAGTCAAAACGGGGCATGCTTTTGGGTGCAATTTAGGCTCATATCGGGCTTGTTTACTTGATCGGAACTATTATATAATTGGGTCATGAACTCATTAAACAAAACTAGCAAATTCAAAATCCAATTATGTGTACATGATTGATTACGTGCTGGGAAAAAAAAACCTTCTACACTATAGAATAGATTACACTCCATGCGTTCTAAATTGTTGGTCCTATTAGAATTTCAATGTAATTTTTAAACTATTCATATCTGGCAATATAACATATTTTAAGTGCAATATAGATCTTATTTCATAGATCTGTTATACAAAATTTTAAAAATCTCTAAAAATATTATAGATTGTAAGATATTAACAGTTTAAAAAATTGAATTCGAATCTGAGCAGGACCAACAATTTAGAACAGAGGGAGTATTTTACAAGTGACGCCAAACGTAATAAATATAATCGCGAAAACAATATAGATCTCTCTTACACTTTGACATTGATGAAAAAAAAAATATCTATTTCCGAAGTACCAAAAAAAAAAAGTACCAAAAAAAAAAAAAAGATAAAAAACAATAGAATAATATAGATGTCATTGTTCGTGAGTTTGCTTGGTTAAGAAACTAGTTACCCAATCGGTCAGTTTCGGTGTCAAAATAATGTTCTAGTTTATAATTCGATGCGTAGGGATGGCCATCTCGGCCGCCCCGCCCCGCCCCGATCCAACCCATCCCCTCCCCGAATGGGTAGGGGATTCGGGGATTTTTTCGGGGATCGGGTAGGGGATGGGGATTATTTTTAAAAAATTTCGGAGATCGGATAGGGGATGGTATGTTTATTCCCTGCATTTTGTAGAACAAATACAATTTTATCTTTTTGTAAGGGTTTATTTGGGGTATGGATTGAGCTCCATAAATGAGGGTTTAGGAAGAAGTAGATGTTGATGGATAGTTTAGTGGTTTAGCTCCCTCTCCTTGGAGCACCTCCACGACTAATTAATTAGGATGTAGATAATTGCCTTGTCTAAAAATAAAAAAGTTTGAGGCAGTACCCAGTCTGTGCAAGTCAAAACGGGGCATGCTTTTGGGTGCAATTTAGGCTCATATCAGGCTTGTTTACTTGATCGGAACTATTAACATTTGCTTGGCTTGGCTTTCTTGAAAAAAAGTAAGTCTAACATAGAAAAAATGATGGGAAACGTTTTTAGTGAAAAATTAAGAAAATTGATATTGACACTCTCATTTTGATATTGGCATCCTTTTTTTTTTTTTTTTTTTGTCTCTATTGGGTGAAATTACTAAACCACCCTTGACTTTATAAGTACATTTTTCTCTTACTTTTATAATTGCAAGGGTAGTTTAGTAACTTCAACTAATGGAGACAAATAAGGGAGTGCCAATATCAATTTTCTACTTTTGAGTATGATCTCCTATTTTCTATTATTATTCTTTTTATCTTTTTTATTCTGTATACTCAACATAAAAAGAAAATTTTATTATTATCTCTATTACGAGAAGAAAGGTTAAAATAACATCTCTGTCTATCAAGGACGTTGAGCTCGAGAGGGGGTAGAGAGAAGTTTTATAGAGAGAGAGAGAGAAGGGGGAAGGGGTATGGGAGAAGCTCCTCCCTAGGGCTCTCCCTTGCGGCCGCCGCCCCTCCCCCACCGCAACCCTTCCTCGCTCCTCTCATTTCCTTTATTACTTCTCCCATGGTTTTCCGGCAACCACCATGGTGTTAGAGCTTCTCTCCTCCTCCTATGGGCAACCGAAACCCGATTTTTGGGCAAGGGAGAGCCGGATCTGGGGTTTCCAGATCCGGACTCCTGACATCGGCGGCGGCAAAGGCGACGGCGACATGACAACTCCGGCTCCGGCGATCTTTCTTCTTGTATTTTTTTGTCCCTTTGTAGTTTTTTTGTATTTTCTTTTTATTTTTCTTTTTTCGTTTTTTTTGTAAGTTGTAACTAGGATTTGTTTGGTTGTTAATGGATTTATCTGTTCTGGCAAAAAAAAAAACGCAAAATGAAACTTTAAAAAGATGTATTTTTGTTTTAATCTTTTTTGTCACATATTTTAAAAATTCAATGATTTCTATTAATTTTTCAAATATGAATTTTTTTCCCCACAAAAGTGCACTCTTTTAGTCTTCATTTTGTGTAATTGACAAATATTTTGTAATAGAGGTGTTTTTTTTTTTTCCCCCTTTTTTGGATAGCCAAAAACGGTGAGAGAGAACAACCAACATAGAAACTAGGAGTCCCTGATGTGCACTAGGTGCATAGCTCGTGCCATGCACCCCATCTCGCCGTCCGTTTCGAAAATGCACGGCTCGGATCAAATCCAAGTAATAACTCTCACATGGGATTAGATTTGATCCATGCTATATATTTTAGCAACCGCCGGCCGGATGGGTGCATAGCACGCTCCCCAAATCCAACAAGCAACCCCTGTTGGGTATGAACACAGGGGGTTCCTGACTGTGGATTGTGGAATATGGAGGTGCTATGTAGGAGTACTATAAAATATGCTCCCAACAAATCCGCTAAAACATTATGTGGGGGTCCACGGACTCTTTTATAACGGCCCATTGAGAAAACCCAACCAAAAGTAATTGGGCCTACATGGTGTTTACTTTTTCCCGTCACTATCAAATTAGCGTGCGAGTAGGACAGAGAAATAAAAACCCAACCATACAATATTAAAACGTGAAATTACTCTAAAAACCTTCTCATCCAAGAGACTCGGCCAAAAATAAATAAAATAGGGACACTCTTATAATTTTTACTATTAGCTTAAGTAGGCCATCTTTATAGTCCAATAGGAAAAACAAAAAGGCCCAATCTAATTTTAAAAAAGGCTTAAACCAAAAAAAAAAAAAAATCATTCAGCCAAAAGGTCCAAAATAAAATACATAGTAACAAATTAACTTTTACAATTGATCCATTAGGCCTAAAGGTCCAATATAAGACTCACAATAAAATAAAAAGACAAGGCCCAATTTAGGAGTATTTTGTGTACATATACAATGACTAGCGTATGCTTGTGCCTGAAGGCACGCCTCAAACGATCAACGCACTCAACAAATGATGGACTCACGTGCAATATATCAACCCCTGCCATCGAATCCAACTATGCAGAAAACAATAACTTAAGCATATTCATTGACTGCATTTGGAGAGTCTTGTACACCAAACAAAAAAGTAGCACCATTTGAAGAGTCTTGTACAATACAAAAATTACTCAGACGAAAGAGGTATTATATAACATCAAACAAAAATTGAGTACACCAAGCTTTGCTATTTAACGATATTTTAAAAAAGGACACATAAAAAGCCTCATAAGACGATTCAGCAGCATAAGATGCTTCTAGCGACTTATAAAAGTTACAACTTTGAACTCTATTACAGATCTCACCATTCCTCTGCCAAGGAAATAAGTTAATGCCCATTTCATACTTAGATTTAGCTATAACTGAGAATGAATAACAACCTTTTTTACAAATGTTGTGGCTGATTCACTAAAATTTGAATTAGAAAAATCCTACCTTCATAACATCGAGTCATGCAAAGGCATTGACAATTATCAGTGATACCCAATTTTTGTCCAACGTCCTACAATAACACACAACTTGAAAAGAGCAACAAAAAAAAAAGACACAATTAATTAGCTTCGCATTCAACCATATAAAAATTGAACCTGGCCAAAACAATCAAACAACGAAGATATCCAAAACCCGAAGGAAAAGAAAGAGAGGGTTTTCCAATTTCATGTTGGGCAATTTTTGTTCAATTTGGACGATTTTATCTCCTGATTTAATTTGCCATCGGTTGGTTTTCTTGTAGTTTAGGCGGATTATGTTGTCCTTTTTAGTCTTTTGGCTTTTGCTAATACCCCTTTTAGACTTTTTCCTTAATGCCTTATGTGTCCCCTCTCATTTTTTACGCTAGAGAGAGTAGGGATGGCAACTGGGAGAATCGGGGACGGATTTGGCCATCCCCGCCTCCAATCCCCGAACCTTATATCTACCTCTGTCCCCGCCCCGATCCCGAACGGGGAATCATCTCCACCCTCTATCCCCACTCCTAACGGGGATCGGGGATCCCCGCCCCGATCCGAAAGTTACCAAACCAATAAAAATAAAAATCTAGATAAATACCTCAGACTTTACCACCAAATAGTGAAAAACAACATGGCAACAATTGGCAATTTTCCACCAAAAATCTCAACCAACTAAATAAAATTACATAATAGCAAAGGATTCCAAGCTTGAAGGTTGGAATTACCAGCTAAATTATGTTTGATTATGTTTAAGAAGTGAAGAATGAAGTGTATTTATTATAAACTAATAGTATATATTTTGAGGAAGCCCTAGCAATTATCAATAATTCAGGAGGACTAAATGTAAATAACATATTAGATGTGTAATAAAAAAAAATGGGTCGGGGAACGGATCGAGGGTATGTAGAACCGCCTCCAACCCGATCCCCGATTTTATTTTTATTTTTTCCTCCAAATCCGACCCGAACCCCGAAAAAATTCCCGAAACTCCAACCCGAAAGGGGCGGGGACGGATCGGAGCCGATTGAATCAGCCGGGATTGCCATCCCTAAGAGAGAGAGAGAGAGAGAGACAACGAAGGCCGAAGAAGACAGTCGATTCTACAATTACAACCGCCGCCGGCGACGGAGTCGGCGACCGACTACGGAAAGCTTTGGATCGTCAAAGAAGATGACAACCCCTACAAAAAGCTACCTTGTTGTTAAGCCACCGACCTCGTCCGTCGCCAGATATTTTGTATACCTCTCTCTCTCTCTCTCCCCAGCAAAGAAATCACGTATAATTTCCATCGGCTTCAGACAGAGGTGCAACGAATCTGCGATCTTCTCTCTCTCCTTCGTTCAACTAAGGGTGACTCTGCGATCTTCTCTCTCTCCTTCGTTCATATGGGTTTGTGATTTTTATAGTGTATTGTTAGCGTTGGCTGGGTTAGATCAAATTAACCTGGTTTCCCCATCCAGTTTTTGGGTCGATTTCCCTGTTTCCTTTGCATGATTTTGGGTCGATTGAGTTGGTTTTAATATTCACATTCTTCGTAGGGTCGATCTATCTGTGACGCAAAAACAAGGCACGCGAGGAAGGTAGAAGAAGCTGTGCTCAAATCCAGGTTCGTCTGCCCCATGCCTTATGTTGTGTTTTTTTGTTTACGATTAACTCGTTGCCACCGACCACCACACGTTTCATCGATTTCTGACTTCTGGTTTCCTTGTTGATTTCTCAGGAGGAGAAAAACTTGTTAAGGAGCGCAACAAGGGCCGAAGTTTCTTCTTGGATCTCTGTCTCTCTCTCATCTGGGTTTGTGTATTTTTCCTTGTATATTTTTTGTTAAACTTATTTCTTCTTTCAATTTGTTTTTTTATTTATTTTACTTTTACGGTTTTCCCACAGTTCAAAACTTTGTTTCCTGCTTGGATTTCAGGAATTGAGCCTTTGATACCAGAAGAAGGAACGTCGCTAGGTGAAGGAACTACATATATATATCCAGGTTCGAATGTTTATTTTGTGTGTATGTATGCGTCTGCTGTGTATATATCCAGGTTCGAAGGATATGGGAATTTCGTTCCTCATTCCAGTTGAGCTACCATTGTTGTCTGTTTGTTGCTTCACAAAAAAGTTGAAAACATATATGATTTTCACAAAAAATAAGAATTAAAGAGCAGATGAAGATGGAGAAAATTCTAGAGCAATTTAGATTGGTATTTGAGAATGGTTCCTGCTCGTCTACTTTTTTATTTATGTCTTTCGCTTTCGGGCTTATTTGACTATAAATTACCAAAAATTTGATGATAAGTTATGATTTGGAAAAAGAAAAAAGGAAGAAGAAAATTGTAGCGCAATGTTGGTTGGTACTTGACAGTGGTTTGACTCCACTGTACCCAAATTTTTCTTTACCTTTATTCAAACGGAGAAGAATCAAGAAGATCCGAAGTTTGAAACAAGGTCTGATGCTTCTTAAGCTCAAACTCTATTAAGAGTGTGCTAGGAAATTGCCCTAAAGCCTTTGATAGGCTATTGCCTTCATCTGGCTATTTAGACAGCCTTGGTACTGGTGAGGGATATTGCTTTAAACTGTGAGTTTTGGGAATGCCTAGAGTCACACAGAATGTTTTTAATTTATTTATCAGCAGTCACATAGAATGTTTGCTCACCACTTTTTGGATCCTGATGTGTTTTGGGTGTACTTACTGGCATCTTCCAATTCAAATGCTTGGGCTATTTTCACATATGAACCACAAACAATTGCTTGAGTTACTTAATGGTAGCAGTTTCTTCCATATTTGATTTGTTAGTTTTCATGAACGAAGCCTAGCCATCAACCACAATATCCTGTCTCTTAGCTGTTCATTTAATTGCTCTCAAACTTCATTCGCATTGCTTGCTAAGTTCATAGAAAAGAAATATAACATCTCCATATGCTTTAAAATAATTACTTATTTTCAGACCATTAGGTTCTCTCATAATTTAGGTTCTGAAGCTCCTACATTTCAATTTCCAAGGCACTTCACTTCCAATTCCCTACTCATATATCAGTCGAGAAAGATATAAGTAGAATCAGATTCAAAATATGATTAAACATGAGGAGATCATTTTACTTTGTATTTTCTTTCATTTTTCGTTTGTGGATGCTATATGCATTTGTGGGTTCTATACATTTGTTAACAAGAATTGTTTACGAGAAAGGGAGTTGTCAAATACTTAATCCATTTGAATGCAATAAAGAAACAAGTCTAATTGATTTGATTATATAAACAGGTGATGGATTGAGAGGAGGGCTAATAGTTTGACATCCAGTTAATTTTTTGTTGATCTTGGGTTGATTTCATACTAGAGCTTTCTTAAAAGGAATAAAATTTCAATGCAATTAAGCTTTTTAGTTTTTAATGAAAAAAGTTTAGGAGAAAAATTGAGCATTAAAAACTAAAAAGCTTCATTGCATTAAAAACTAAAAATTGAACTGCGAGAAAATTAAACTTAAAAACATGATACCCAGACATCAAAGAAATTGAACTGCGAGAGAGGAACCACAATTATACAGGATTCAACTAAAAATCACCAATTTTTGCTCTCAAAACAAAATTTCTCTTAAGCATAATATCGAAGCCATAGAATGAAACAGTTATGTACCGATTAAATAAAATAAGGGAAAAAGAAAACTAAGGAGAGAGGATAAAAGACTAAGAAGAGAGAAACGAACCAGTTGGAGTTTAGAGGCAGTCTAGTAGGAGGTCGGAGGAGGTGGACCAGTTGGGGAGTTCGGAGGCAGTGGAATTCTGTGGAGAGTATCGTCGGTGAAAGAGGGGTGGGTGGCAGTTGCTGAAACATGGGATTGAGTTTAGACGTGGGATTGAGTTTAGCAGTAGTGGCCAGCGTCTTTGGCTGAAACGTGCCATGCACGTGCGAGATTTACTTACATGCACAATGTCTGTACATGCCACAATAGATAGCATGTGGACCCTAATAATACATGCATAATGAGGCATAATGCTTCTGTTTTTGTGACTGATAAACCAAAGGAAAAAAAATTGACATAGGTGGGAATAAAACAATTAAACATTGACTACATGGATTTTTGCTTCTTACCTTCAAACACGTACTCTTATGGATTTCCTACATGTCTAATATGAAAGAGCAATCTTGATAAGCACCGATAAGAAGGGGACCACCATATATTAATGACCAAAAGAAGTACATTATTTCATTTCAGGATACAATAGAAAGCCCACCTTATATAGAGATCGTCTCGGAAATGTTTCCCAAGAAGAAGATATGTTATTACCAAGAGAAGAGCGTAAAACTGCGAAGCTTCATCACTAACTATGTGAGGCACTCATAAACAACCATGTGCAAATAAATCTCTGTATCTATAATATTTTCGCTTTTTTATTTTCGAGAGCTGGGTATATGCACTGAGGAGTAATCTTTTGTTTTGTTTTTCAACAAAAATTTTGAGATCAATTATTTCGTTTTGACAAGAGAAATAACATATTTATAAAATAAAGATTGAAATTTTAAAAATTTAACATAAGACAACATGAAAGACAAAGAAGACAAATGTTTCAAAACATGTTTTTCACTAGTCAATTTTTATAAACTTTAAGTCTTTTTTTTAAAAATTAATTTCCTGAAAACAAATAATTAATTCATAAAAAGTAACATATATCTAACAAATACAGACACTATTAAATTTTAAAAAAAAATACAGACCGTTAAGACTCCCGGAGGTGCATCGTCAACGATGCAGCACTGAAGCATTTATAAACGAATTTGCGGATTCTCTAGTGCGGAGCCTCTCTAGTGCGGAGCCACACTACAGGGTTATAGTGCGAAATCCGAACTGTTGATCGCACTAGTAATAGTCTTGATTTATTTTGACACTTTCTTTATCGGAGGTGGAGGTGTCCATTAGAGTGAGGGGATCCCCGATCCTTTTATAAACCACCCATGCGTTACATGCGTGTAGTTTACATCCTGTAGGCAAATTTTCTAGTAAGGAAGTTCAGAATTTAAGAAAAATGTAATTTTTTCACTTTAAAAATTATTTCTAGGAAATCCGAACCGTCCAATGTGTTCGGAAAGCTATTTTCAAGGGTCCACGCAGTAAATCTACATCTGTATCTATAAATATCTTCGTTTTTTATTTTCGAGAGCAGGGTACATACAGAGGAGGTTTGGTAAAGGTTTAACCTGCAAGAGCAAGACTTTTTCGATAGGCTGACCGACCAACGTCGGAAGGTTCCTCGGCCCGAGTCTTGCGCCGTAATTAAAACCCAATTTCAACTTTTTTCCAACTTCAATTCCAAGGTACCCATTCGACGCTTTTTTCTGTTGTTCCGATTGTGAACTTTGAATTTGACGAAAATCGTATGACTTTTTTTTATCTGATCGTTTGTATTGCTTACTCCTACTGATTATTATCTAGTATTTCAGAGTAATCCACTCCTACAGAAATCTATTTGATTTTAATGTTTTTTTCAAGAGTCAATTTTGAGTTTGTCGGGTGGGTTTCTTGGTTTGTTTACAAATCTGTTGTTTTTTCTCTTGGGTTTTCCGTTTTGTTCTGTCTGTAATTGAGGAACCCAGGGATTCGATCAGAGAGAGAGAGAGAGAGAGAGAGAGAGATAATAGGGTTGATTTTATTTTTTATGAAATATATTGCTTCTCATCATCTCATGTGAATAATCCGATATACTTTCAGTTTAAAATCATGGAGGTTATGCATCAAGGGTTGGTTTGCATGATTTGGGTTTTTTCGTTGCATTGATTTCTAGGATTTTGTGGGTCCTAGATATATAGGACTTCTGATGTAGATAATCATACATAATATCAGTTTTGGAGATTATGCATCAGTTGTTGAATTTTCCCTCATTTGCATTTGTCTTTTGATTGGCTTCTAGGATTCTGGTGGAAAGATTTGTGACTAATTGGGGGAGAGATTTTTTGTGTCAAAGATGAGTGACAATTTGATGGAGAAAATTAGTGCTTTTGGTGAGCACTTGAAGATTGGTGGAGCCAAGGTTGGTCGGAAGATGAGTGCCGGAATGAGCTCGATGAGTTTCACTATGAATCCCTGCGACATCCGAGCGGTGCCCAACTTTTACGCAGCCCAGCTCCAACTATGCTGCCCACACACCTCCACTTCCTACCCCCAAGCCCGTCGCGTCCATGCCCACATGATCACTTTTGGGTTCAAACCCCGTGGCCACATCCTCAACCGCCTCATCGACATCTACTGCAAGTCCTCAAACCTCGTTTACGCCCACCACTTGTTCGACCGAATTCCCGAACCAGACGTCGTCGCAAGAACCACAATGCTCGCCGCATACTCTAATTCTAGCAAACCAAACATGGCTCTGGAGATATTTAACACAACCCCATTTAGTATTCGAGACACTGTTTTATACAATGCCATGATCACGGCCCACTGCCATAATGACGACGGTCATGCAGCTGTTAAGCTCTTTCGCGAAATGAGGCGGGATGATTTTACCCCTGATAACTTCACTTTTACTAGCGTGCTTTCTGCGTTGGCACTTATAGCAGATCGAGAAACGCATTGCCAGCAGTTGCATTGTGCAGTTGTGAAGTCAGGAACTGGGTTGGTTACTTCAGTGGTGAATGCCCTCATATCAGCTTACGTGAAATGTGGCTCTTCACCGTTAGTGTGTTCGTCGTCATTGATGGGTGCAGCTAGGAAGCTTTTTGATGAGATGCCCGTGAGGGATGAACTAACATGGACTACAATTATAACAGGCTACGTGAGGAACGGTGATCTTGATACAGCTCGTCGAGTTTTTGAAGGGATGGATGAGAAGTTAGTTGTTGCTTGGAATGCTATGATTTCGGGTTATGTGCACGATGGGTATGTGAGTGAAGCTTTGGAAATGTTTCGAATGATGAATTTATCGGGAGTAAAGCTCGATGAATTTACATACACTAGCGTTCTTAGTGCTTGCGCTAGTGCTGGATTGTTCCTCCTTGGAAAGCAAGTGCACGCTTACATGCTACGAACGGAAGAGAACCTTTCGCGGGACTTTTCGTTGTCTGTTAATAATGCTCTGATTTCCTTGTACTGGAAGTGTGGCAAAGTTGATGAAGCACATATGATTTTTAGTAACATGCCCGTGAGAGACCTTGTTTCATGGAACGCGATTTTATCAACTTACGTGAATGTTGGGCGAATTAATGAAGCTCTGTCTTTTTTCAATGAGATGCCAGAGCGGAACCTTTTGACATGGACAGTTATGATAGCGGGAATGGCCCAGAATGGGTTTGGGGAAGAAGGTCTGAAGCTTTTTAACCAGATGAAGTCAGAGGGATTAAAGCCCTGCGACTATGCATTTGCAGGAGCTATTTCTTCTTGTGCTGTGCTTGCAGCGTTGGAGCATGGACGCCAGCTCCATGCTCAGCTTGTCCAATTAGGGTTTGATTCAAGTCTCTCAGCCGGCAATGCTTTGATAACTATGTACGCTCGATGCGGTGTTGTTGAGGCTGCGCATTGTTTGTTTCTGACAATGCCTTTCGTGGATTCTGTTTCTTGGAATGCCATGATTGCTGCATTAGGGCAACATGGTCATGGTGCTCAAGCTCTAAAGCTTTTTGAACAGATGTTGGAGGAAGACATACTACCAGATCGAATAACCTTCCTCACTATCCTCTCTGCTTGTAGCCATGCGGGTTTAGTGAACCAAGGATGTAGTTATTTTGACGCCATGTATGGATCATATGGTATACGCCCAGATGAAGACCATTATGCCCGCTTGATTGATTTGTTATGTCGAGCTGGAAAATTCTCTGAAGCGCAAGACGCGATCCAAAGAATGCCTTTTGAGCCAGGTGTACCTATTTGGGAGGCTCTCCTTGGTGGTTGCCGGATTCATGGGAACGTGGATTTAGGGGTTGAGGCGGCGGACCGATTATTTGAGTTGAGGCCACAACATGATGGAACATACATCCTTTTGTCGAACATGTTTGCTAATGTGGGTCGGTGGGATGACGTGGCAAAAGTAAGAAAGTTGATGAGGGACAGAGGGGTGAAGAAGGAGCCTGGTTGTAGTTGGGTTGAGGTTGAAAACAAGGTAAATGTGTTCTTGGTGGATGACACATCACATCCTGAGATCCAAGCAGTGTACAACTATCTGGAAGAGCTGGGACTAAAGATGAGGAAATTAGGGTATGTTCCTGACACCAAGTATGCGTTGCATGATGTGGGGTTCGATCAAAAAGAAATTGGTCTATCAACTCACAGTGAGAAGCTTGCAGTTGCATTTGGTCTCCTGAAGCTTCCTCATGGAGCCACAGTTAGGGTTTTCAAGAACCTGAGGATCTGTGGGGATTGCCATAATGCGTTCAAGTACATGTCAAAGGTGGTGGTAGAAAGAGACATTGTTGTGAGAGATGGAAAGAGGTTTCATCATTTCAGGAATGGTGAATGCTCTTGTAGCAATTATTGGTGAGCTGGGTTTATTGATAATTAATCATCTTCGTGGGGCAATTAAGGCAGAAATCCGTAAAGGTTCTATTGAAGAGGAGGCATGCCATCATTATTCCTCCTTCTGAAACATAGGCATGTCCTATGAAAGAACAATGGAGAAGATTTTGAGCTTTTTGTGGAAGAGAAAGAAGCTTGAGAGGGAACACCAGCAGTTATAAGCTCCTAGAAGTTGACTTGTTGCACAATGAGAATGTTTCGTTCCTCTCAATGGATCTCAGCACCCGAAGAACTTGAAAGGCTTAGCGGGATATCTAATTTAGCTTCTCATACTTGTAAGAGCCTCTGTTATGCATTTAGTTTGGAAGCTAATGAAAACAGAAATTCACGGTTGTTTCCTGTCAGCACTTCGTTCGAAGGGTGAATCATGTCTTCCAGAAACGCATTACTTCCCCCTCAAAATTCATATCCCTTTTGAAATAAAAATTGTCCGGAAAAGAAGCTAGCTAGAAGTCGCAAGGAACTAAACCGACTCTTTAGAAGTCGTAACGTACCAAACCGACTCTGCAAGTGAGCTCACCTCCCCTATCTGTCATTCTTTCTTGAGTTTTTTCCATACCCAATTCTAACCCCTCCCCGGGGGGGCGAGGGCCCTCTTCTCTGTCTCACCTCCCCTGGGGATGATATTTGCCATTTGATACTACAATTAAGAACCCTGCTTCTAGCATTTATTTTAAGCTTCCTAATATTTGAACATATTCTAGCAAGTCAATGGGACCACTATTTTCCATGAAAAAGTTGATCATACAGTCGTAAAATCATTCATGTTATTGCTTTGAAATTTCGTCTTAATCCTTCCAATGCTCTTAGGAATGTTCGAGATCATGGGAAAGATATGGTTGAAGTATCACGAAAGAGCACTCCTTTCACAAAATGCAGAACATTGTTGAGGTTCACTTGCAATTATTTCAGTTAATTTGTTCTCCTTTTCTGTCTGCATGGTTCATTGTCAAGTTCATACCCCCTCAGTAATGGGTTAGTTTATGGCACTTCAGGTGTTTTGTGTCTTTGAGAAGAACAATTAAGCCGTTGTCAACATCTTTGATGTAGCATTGCGTCCTCAGCTAAATGTAACAGGTATGGTTGAGTTAATTCTGTGCTTTGTTTGGGCATTTTATGGTGCTAACAAGAGTCTACACATATTAGCTACCGTGCGGAAACATGTCCGCGTATTATATAGCCGAGACAAAGGCAAAGCACTTGTGTGAGCAGCAATAGCAGCAGCAGGCCTAGAAGCCCAAAGGCACAGAAATTGTAGTCCAGCAAACTGTCCTTGCAGAACTAGACTCAAGACACAAACACAAGATACACTGAAACCAAACCCGCTACTGGTGCTGGAAAATGCGTTTTGAATGCTGAAACCACCTCTGCAGTTGCTGGATATATATTTTTTAAGTGCTCATATTTATATTGAAACTGAACCTTTGCAGCAGGATTGATGGTATGCATGCTGGAATTATTGATTTGAGTGTTGAAATTGTCATTTTAGTCCAGTTTCTCAATCGTTTCTCTGAATCGTCTCTCTCTATGATTGCCTCTTCTCAATCGTTCCCATGTGCAAGGATTCTCAATCGTTTTTATCTTCGCCAGACTTCTCAACGTTTCAGGTTTATATGTTCGTTTTTTCCCTTTTTTTCCCAATAGCTAATGAGTACTTTTCGATGCCTATTATTGACCAACGTTTCTAGTTTTCTGCTCCCTCCCTCCCTCTTCAGACAATAATGAAGCCATCCGAAGAAGCCCTAATCAGGGTCGATTTGATATTTTCCTTAGTTCCTGTCCAAATACGCACATGGCTAGGGTTTTAATTTTCATTCATTAGCCTGTGATATCATTTGGGGTTTTGCACATAGTATGCACTTACGTAGTTTAATGATCATTGTTAGGGCTTTACGGTTTATTGGGTAGCATGTGTGATTCTAGGATTATGCACTATGTGGCCAAACACGAGAATGTTGCACCTATGTGTGATTGGCACTTTATCTTATTTGCTCCTAATTTGGTTCTTGTTCTGATTGATTCACATTTAGGGCTATATCTAACAGGGACCTTCTAGCATAGTTTCTTACAATTAAAATAATTGCTTCCATTCCTAGTTTTTTCTTTCCCAGGTAGATTATCCTACTGATTGAGTCAAAAAGGTTCGATTGATAATAGAGAGTCTAGTTGTCAGAATATAAGTTAGGCCTTTTATGATGCCAATTTAACCACCTTTCTTCTAATATGCCCACTTCAATGGCCGACAAACAAGAAGTGTGAATGGGGGAGATAATCAGCTAGAATTTGTGCACTTGTAAAGTCATAAGTTTGGACTTTAGATAATGGACGCCAATTAAGCTTATCAGTTTGCCGTAGTTTCTTGCCAGCTGGTTTTGGTCTGTTTTTGGCCTTAGGTGGCAATATGATGCTGTATAGCTAGAAGTCTATACATTTAGATTTCATGTATATTAGTTTTGGATTGAGGGCTTGGGGCAGCTTTATAGTACTCTCTCCCTTTGGCACAATCATATGGTGGCGCAGAGAACTTCAATGTGAAAAAAAGAACATGGTCACTTTCAGTTTGTACCTTGCACATACTCTATACTAGAGATGCATTTATATACTTGATTCATTTTGATTTTTATTAACTCGTGAATTTAAGCCAAGAGTGCAGATTTCAATAAAAAATGAGAACGAAATAGCTCTAGCATTCTAGGAGTAATAAGGGATGTCCATGCGTGGCTGATGAACTGGTAATGCATGCGTGGCTGATGCCATTGCTCTCCTCTTTTCAATTTTAGCCTTCTCATGTTCAACTTAATAGGGGAAAAGTATTGGTGGATTTTCCTTAAAGTATTTATTTGTCTTTGTGAACATCCAGTTGAATGGAGATCGTCTTTGTGAACTCATTTGCTGCTTTGCTCCCATATAAAGGACTATGGAATTGGAAATTGAGTAACTTTTTGCACTATGCGTGCTTTGGCGGTTAGTTAAACAGATTGTATGGTTTATGGCGCAATCTCCTATTGTTCTTTTTGACTTTGAGCTTATATCAGGTGGCTAAAAAGACAAGGCAAATGGTTGGAATTGGGATCTTTGACTTTTCAAAACTTGCAATTGAGTCCACTTTATATGTATCAGACGTGTTTTAGCATCTCTTACTCATAAGAATTTAGTGCAGCAAGCTAATGACAATGTTAATTGCATCTCTTAATCATGAGAAATTGTTGTTTCATTATTGGAATTGGTTGACAAAAATAGTATAGAGCAAGTGGTGCCAATTGGTTCAATGGTTAATTTTCTTATGAGTATCTAATGTAGTACTCATTTGGATATCCTTGCTATATGAAATTTAATTCATGGTACTTGTGACATATACTTAGGGATAGCCCATAAATGACTAAGTTATCAACTGGAGGAAATCACTACAACAAATTAGGCTCTCCGGGGTGGAATTCCTTCCCCCTCCCTCCATCATTTACCCAACCTCCATCTCTTGAATGTATAGGCTTTCTTGTCTTTTGCTATTAGGTTATTATAGTTTATATTTTTCTGCATGGGTGGCATCCACACCCTTTTATTGTTTTCCCCTATAATTTTCCAATAGGGTGACCCTGCTACTTAATTTTGTCCAGGTAGCTAGGGATTTACCTCTTGCTTGGTTTAGTTTCCCATCACTAGAACAAAATTGACATATTAAAGCATTAAATTATAGCGTTCTTTCGTAAATGCTATAAAATGTGTAGCTAAGGATTTACCTCTTTCTTGGTTCTTTTGTACACAGGGGCGGACGCATGATTTAACATCAGTGGGTTGAAGAATCTACATCATATACTCCATTCGTTCCATTTTGACAATACATTAGAATAGAGTGTAAATTATACGTCTTTCTATAGGGGACTATCAATAGGATGAAGGGAGTACATTAGGATACTAAAACAAAAGAGATCTATTCAATATATACATACAAAAAAGTGGTACTTGAGAGAGAGAGAGAGAGAACAAAAAAGAAAATTATATAATTTGTAACTGTGCTCCGCTTATTCACATGTGAGAGAGTATGAAAAAATGGTAAGGAAAATATTATGGAAGATTCAGTGAACTATTTGGGCAAACTTATAAATATTTCATGTTACTTGGGGCAAGATCTAGATGATAGAGTATAAATCTTGGGGCAAAATTACCGAAATATTCAAAAATATATGTACATATATGTGGGGAATTTTAATCCAGCGGGGTCAGGTGACCCCCTTGTCTCTATGTAGGTCCGCCCCTATTTGTACATGTAGGTCTATCGGTTGAAAGAGATGATTCATGACCTTTTGCTGAAGAAAGAGAGATAATCATGCGCTAGTCTCGGTTGGACATTGTTGAAGCAATTTTCCTTCACACATTTACTTTCCTTTTGCTGTCAAGCCTTCTAGTCCATATGGGTGTTTAGGATGGGCATGGAGTCCATTATTTTCCTTCTATTAAGTTAGCATGGTACTTGATGTTGGATGAAGTATGATTCCCTTTTTGGTTTTGTATGAAATACTGTGACCATATTTCTAAGGAATGAGTATTCATTAGATTATTCAGCTCTTCTTGTATGTGCTTAATTGGATATATGAGTGTTTGGGAGCAGTTGCAACATGTAACAATTGCTATAGTAGTGCTTATAAAAAGTTATGGTCTCAAGCCAAGAAAGCTATTAATAAAAACATCTCGAGATAGCATGCAATAAACATTATTAGAAGTATGCCAAGTATAGCATACCAAAAATGCTATGGAAATTATGTTGAACACAGCAAGCAGGAAATGCAATGGAAAGCTAATATACAATAGCATTCAAAAATTGCTATGGAAAGTCCAACCCTTTTTATAATGGCGGATTGGCGGCTACCATAGTGTTTGCTAAAACGCTATATATGACTTTATATAGCATTTTCGGCACGCTATAGAAAGTGACTTTTGTTGTAGTGCTGGATCAGAGCCTAGGCTACTTGATGACAGTAAGATTGGATTTGGATAATATATATGTTTGGAAGTGGTGGACTGTATATCAATTAAAAAAACTCCTATAAAGATTAACGTTATCCAAACATAGCCTAAAAGCACCAACCATTAAAACTGCGGAACTTTCTTCATCCACAGTTGAAACGTTGAACTTGCTGAAAAGAAATTTTCTGTATGCTGCATTGTCAACGAATATATCAACAATGGAAGCTCTCAATCCATACACAACTTTTGGTGTTTCAGGCAAGCAATGTGTCTTGTTAACGCATTGTTGCAGCTCCAAATCCTGTTCAAATTTCCTCTCTTTCTCAAATATGGACCAAAATATTTTATGCATTGGAAAGTAGAGGATAATATATAGTATTTGTTTACATACCACAAGTTGAGAAGAGAGATTGAACCATTTCGGTTCAACTGGAAGCCAGAAAACCTCCTCCATTGGTTTACCATTGGAGTAGTATACTTCTTCTGGTAGGCCCCAAACTTGAGCTCTGGCAATCCCCCCTCCTCTGAATCAAACTCCTGCATCACACAACCAAAATGGAGGAAAACATCTGTGATTGATTGGATGATTGATCGCAACCAGCAGCAACTATGAGTATGAGTATAAGATTGATGGATATGATGTTTATTTCTAAAACCACATCCATGAGCGGACTGGTGGTTCTAAGAAATCCATTGTACATGCATATTCACATCTCTTACAACATACACAATCATCTGTTCTTGCAAAGAAGCAATTTGCTTAGCTTTACACCTGTCCCAGCGTATCATTTTTAATACATCTGTGGGGCAGACTTGGATACATTGAGTACACCCTATACATGTATCATAAATTTTTACTACCTCAAGACTCTTTTTTTCGAAATTTCTTTTTGTATATAGGGTTTTCGAAATTTCTTTTTGTATATAGGGTATTGTTCAGACCTTCGGGTCCTCATTCCTTGTTGCTTACGTTTATGTTTCATTAGGCCTATGAACCGTGTAATTTGTACAAGATTTTATCGATATAAACTACTCATATTTCCCACCAATGATTTTCTGTGCTGACTCCTAGTAGAGCACACGATAAATTACTACTACAATATTTGGTTGAGCTATAAGTATAAACAGTTACATACCTATATAAAGTATATATGCATATATTTTACCTCCCAGTTCCAGGAGCCAAAAATGATTATTTTCTTTTAATCCCCAAAGGACAATGAGTCAATATGGATTCGTTTGATAGAAAATTTCAATTAGTTCTTTTAAACAAAATAAAAATCAAAAAAACGTTTTGGGAATTGAACATAAGATATAGGGCAATTTAAAAAACTTAATTTCCACTAGGTCAAGGGTTGAAACTTTGGGGACCACTAGGAGTTTTTGTTTTTGTTTTTTTTTATAAAGTATATGTGCATTATTTTACCTCCCATTTTTGGGGGAGCCAGTGAATGCAACATATTTTGGCACACTAACATCCCCAAAGGACAATGAGTCATTAGCGGATTGGGGGTTTAAAATTTTGGGAGATTTTAGAAAATCGCACCAATACGACGTTGTTTGGGTGCAAAAGGACAACAAATAAATAACTCAAAACTACGTCGTTTTGGGTCGTAGTGGGGGACTAAAACATTAAGAGATAGGGCTACTATTTTTTTGGAAACTTAATTTCCACTAGGTCAAGTTTGGTTGAAACTTACTTACCACTAGGTCAAGTTTTTGTTTTGTTTTTAAAACCGAAACAACTCTCGTGCATTATTCTTAGGTCATTTTTTTGGGGTTTAGACACTTAGGGTTCTTAGGGTTTCATTTTTAGAAGTTTAAGACCATGAAATTTTGGGAGTTTAGGCACATGCACAAGCCCGTAACATCATTGAGAGGGTTTAAACATTTTCATAGGTTTTAGAAATTTAGAGCACTTATTTTGGGGGCATTAGAACACATATAGATTTAGATAATTTAGGCATTTTGGGTTTAGGGTTTAGACAACTTTGAATTTTTGTGTTTTGGGGAAGAATGAAGAACTTCTAAGAAAAAAAAAACAACTTGTCCCGGTGGAAATTATTTTGATCAAAAGTGGACTTTTCATGGTCTTGAATCGTCCATCCCATTCTTTGGGTGATTTTCAGGGTGATTTGTAAGGAGTTGATTGTCAATTTCTAGCACCCCGGATCCGTCATTAGCACTCCCTAGTATTCATGTAGTGAACAATTCCCTTAATAAAAAACATTAAAGAAATAGTTGATAAAGTGATAAAATGTTTTAAATAATTTACATGTATTTTTAGCCCGAAAATAAGAAACAGAAAATGGCAAAAAAATCAGGGCATAATGACAAGTCAATATTTGAATTTATGTTGAAAAAACAGATGATTGAAAAATAAGGAATGATGGATGGAATAGAACATCAATGTGTATTTAAAAGTGTATTTAAAATCCAAACCGTCTTTAAACGACCAAGATTTGTGCTCGGGCTCCACGATATCCCTACTCTACTCTACATGTGCCCAAATTCTTCTCCCATGGGGCCTGATTGACCCAATAATGTTGAAGTACTTTTACTTAAAACTGAACTTTTACCTTAAGAAGGCGATGATATACCAATGGTGGTGGGATTATGTTGACTACTGATTAAGAATGAATCGTGCACTTTGCGCATCATCTCAAACCATCTTTAATGGACGCTTCTACCTCCTTCATAGAGCTTAATTGCATATCGGGAAAACAATTCGAATTAAAGTTAGCTAGAATTTAGACCAACTTAATTTTTATTTTATTTAATCGACTTATTTTTTTAGTTCGATCCTTCTGTTAACTGCTCATAAGGCAAACAATAACGGAGAACTCATGCGTGCAAGAGCTAACTCTTCTGTGTGTCAGAGTTAACTCACAAGTTATTCTTCCACGCAAGAGTCTTTCATGTTAATACACTTTTTAAATTTTAATGACTGTGACCTGATATTAGAAAAAGGCTGGGGTGTTCCAATTAATAACAAAAACAATTTTTTCTAAAAATAAGACATGTCATTCTCTCACAATACATCACATAAAAACCGTGAAAAGTCAATTTATTCTAAAAACACGCTTAGCGGAACACCCCTAGTTTCAGTAAAGGGTTTTGACTTTTCAACCCGAATTGGGCTCCATTGTGTTCACAAACACACTCACAAGAGGGGAACTTACTACTTGCACACACAATTACAAGATGGGTGGGACCTGTGTGTATAAGTGATTGTGTTTGTGTTAGAATTGTTGTGGAAATGTTAGGTACACACACAAAAGTTACCCACAAATTACCCTGTGTGTTTGGGTAATTTGTGGGTAACTTTTGTGTGTATGTAATGTTGCTCTTGTTGTTATGAGAAACCCATGCAACTGTATGTAATTATGAAGTAGAGTACTATATGTGTAATTTTTGGGTATTCGTAACCGCATTTTTCACATAGCAGGCAAGGTAACCCCAAGAATTAATCTGGCTAGTTGGTTTTTTTATTTTTTTTTATAACCGGATGTCCGAACAAGTTTGCGCGCACCTCGAATAATTCCAAAATCTCAGAGGTAACCGGGCATATTTCCTAGTGGCCCCAAGAGTTTGTGCTCTCATAGTCCCGGTATAAATGGTCCAAACACCCTTGACCGTGAATAAATGGCAAGGTGTCCTCGTCTCCTCGACAGAGTCGAAGTCATTCAACCAAATGCTTTTCACCCAGAGAAATATCGGTTGTTTTTTGTTTAGGTTTTGGGTTTTGATTTTTAATAATGATTGGAGGGAGAAATAGAGATAATAATTAAAAATAGTGGTTAATGATTAGATAGAGAAAGAAAGAAAAATGAGAATAATATTTAAAAATAAAAGTAATGATTAGATAATAATTGAGAAAACCGGGTCTTAAAACCCAAAACGAACAATGCCATCAGCTATGCATCCATTTACCGAAAGTCGTCGCCTTGTGGGTACAACGAAATACTTGATATGATTTCCTTTGATGGGACAAAAACTTCCTATAATTAGCTCCGATAATATGAGGATATGGTTGTCTAATGTTTGGGGTTTTACATATCAATCAAAATCAACAGAAAAGAAAAGATATGCGTACAGAGATGTAAGATCTGTGTGCGGGTGTAGGGATTTGTTTTGGACCCGCTTACAAAAATGATCGGAGCCGCTCAGTTTGTTTATAAAATTTTGTTCAAAATTTCTACAAAAGAATTAGCTCAATTGGATATCGATAAGGGTATTTACGATACATCCAACTTTGCTTTTTTAATTTTGGCCAGAATTCTGCGACAAAATTGGAATTTTCGTAAACGCCCTTACGGATATTCGATTGAGCTGATTGTTTACGGATACCCGAATCAATGTATTTCAAACAAAATGAGTGGCTCCGATCATATTTTCATGACCCAAGAATTGTCCAAAACGGATCTGTAGACATTCATTCACGTGGCAGTAAAAGAGTGGTGGAGTTGCAGCTATATTCTACTATTGTATTGATGATTGCTACCACAACGGTCGTTCCTCTGCGCGTCGGTCACCCGCATGGGCAGCTCATTTGGTCGTTAAGATTTTGTTCATCCTTGAAGCATAATGGATGCTTTTCTTTTTATAATCCAATGTTTGACCGATTCAAGCGAATACCGATTAATTCCAAGGCTATAAAATTAACGAACAGATAAATCTCCAATAGCTTTGACGATTTTTTTGTTAAAAACTAAAGCTTGAAGAAGTAAGCCTTTTACTTGTTGTCATGCTCACTCAAAACGCGCGCGTGCGTACACACACATATGTGCTGTTTTGATTGGCTTAGATCACACAAGAGAAGTGTAGTCTATAAATTTTATATTTATATACAACCGCACATTTTTTTTTAACTTGTAAATTTATCATATTAACCTTTTATGTAATAATAAAAAAAGAGCTTTCCAAAGATATACTATAGTGTTATTCTGTAAGTCTGTATGAAAGATATGACAAATGACGACCAGAGTCCTTAGAAAGCATTCGATATGTGGTTTTACTCATACCCACGTGCTATCAATTTTAGCCGTGAGCCACTCTATACGGGGGCGTCATTGACTTTAATTGAACCTCTCTTAGTGAGTTAAGATCGATTCTTCAGATTAGCCAATCCACAGGGCCGGATGCCGATTTAAAAAATTGGATAAAAGTTACGGAAAAAAATGGACTAACTTTAAAAATAACAGTACCCTAGAGATATTCCTAAAAGCCAAACATTGGACGGTCCATGCCTCAATCTTTTCAAGTTTAAGTTCATTGTACTTATGCTTGGGGTGATCTCGTAAACAGGTTGCAATTAAGTGTAAAAGACAGCTTAATGGTTATTAGTGCATTCTCTTTGATTGAATTACAGACTTAACTCAACTACTGATTTGTTAAAATTAACAGTTAATTTTAGCAGACGTTATCATTTTAAACTTTCTATCTATGTTATCAACGACTAGTGAACGCTATAAGTCTAGATGTTGCCAAAAAAAATACACAAGCGCTGTGCATGTCTAATGCACGGAAAAAAAATTGAGTGAGAAATTTTCGGCAGGTGGAGCGTTGTGTTTTATCACACTTTTTAGTTTTTCATCTTTGTGTCTTTGCATTTTTCACAATTAAGAATTACTTATTACAACAAAACATTACGCCCGCTTAATGTACGGGATAAGAAAAAATGTTCTCAATGACTATTTTTCTATTCCCGTGCATCTAACGGGCAGAACGCTAGCTTTTACTACCCATATTTTACAGCTCCAAAATTTCCCCAAAGAATTTTACTACCCATATTCTAGTGCACAAACCAGCTACCGTACATGTCTCTCCACCAGTCCTTTCAAACAAACCAGAAACTAACCAACACCAACGTCGGACCCGGATTTCCCTCGAAAATTTCTACACGTAAAACCAACGTTTTGTCCTAACACGTGTCCTCTTTCCCATTGCCCCATATCTTCCTTAACCGTTCCTCTCCTTTTGTACAATCTTTTTTCTCTGTCTATATCTCTCTCTCTCTCATCATTTCTGCAACCTTTCGGCAATCCCCTCCTGTTCGTTTCATTCATAAAATACAAAGGATTTCGTGAATGTAACGACTGAAAAACATGTACACTGAGAGGAAAAGCTTACCTTCAAACCTAGGCAACGCCATGCACTCCGACCCCAACCTGTCGTCGTCGTCAACCATCACCACCGACGATGACTACGCCACCAGAAACAGCAGCTTCTCCGCCTTCGACCCTAGCCGGATGAGCGGGGAGGGTTCCCCCATGATGATGTCGCCGTGGAACCAAACGACTCCGTTCACGAAATCGCCATGGTCCCAACACTTTGATGACAACCCACCTCAAAACCTCCCGCAAAACGGCCTCATCTCCTCCCTCGTCCGAGAAGAAGGCCACATTTACTCCCTCGCCGCCTCCGGCGACCTCCTGTACACCGGTTCCGACAGCAAGAATATCCGGGTATGGAAAAACATGAAGGAATTCACTGCCTTCAAATCCAATAGCGGGTTGGTGAAAGCTATTATAATCTCCGGGGAGAAGATTTTCACGGGTCATCAGGATGGGAAGATCCGGGTATGGAAGATCAACCCGAAGAACCAGACCATTCACAAACGAGCCGGGACGTTGCCAACTTTCATGGACATATTCAAATGCTCAATCAAGCCGAGGAACTACGTGGAAGTTAAGAGGAACCGAACTGCTATCTGGATCAAGCACATCGACGCGCTTTCCAGCTTGAGCATGGATCAAGAAGCAGGCCTTTTGTATTCGGCTTCATGGGACCGGACGTTTAAAGTCTGGAGAACAGAAAACTCAAAATGTCTCGAGTCCGTTAAGGCCCACGAGGATGCTGTTAACGCCGTCGTGGCCACTACCGGTGGAATGGTCTTCACTGGGTCCGCCGACGGCACAGTCAAGGTTTGGATGAGAGAGATTGTGGGGAAGGTGACGAAACACACGTTGGTAGACACGCTGTTGAAACAAGAGTGTGCAGTTACGGCATTAGCCGTTAGTGGGTCGGGATCGGTGGTTTACTGCGGGTCGTCGGACGGGTTGGTGAATTTCTGGGAGCGGGAGAAGGAGTTGTGCCACGGTGGTACCCTCAAGGGGCACAAGCTCGCGGTCTTGTGTCTCGCGGCTGCAGGTAATCTGGTGTTCAGTGGATCAGCAGATAAAACCATATGCGTGTGGAGGAGGGAGGGGATTGTTCACACTTGTCTGTCCGTCTTGACGGGCCATACTGGGCCAGTCAAGTGTCTGGCGGTGGAGAAGGATCGGGGAGCGACGGCCGGGGATCAAAAATGGGTGGTGTACAGTGGAAGCCTTGACAAGTCTGTGAAGGTATGGAGCGTGTCGGAACTGGCACCCGATCTGCATCAGATGGCCATGATTCAGCAACAACACTACAGCAATTCATCGGAGGGGAATGTTTCGTGGGACTCCATACCATCGGCAAAGTACTGATCAAACGGGTTGGGCCAGAAGTGTTGATACGGTAAGTTCCCCGTGTAACCTTAATGAAGAGCTTACGATAATTCTCGTACGGGGACATGTCGTGACGAAGAATAGGAAGAGGCATGTTGTTTCTATGTTGTTGTGGAGTTGCATGATTATTGGATTATAGAAGAGGGTATTGAAAGAGAGTTGAGAGTTCTTTTTCCCTTACAAACAACCAATGTAATGTAAAAACTGTTCTTCTTTTCCTTTTCA
Source organism: Vaccinium myrtillus (assembly GCA_016920895.1). Classification (NCBI taxonomy): domain Eukaryota; kingdom Viridiplantae; phylum Streptophyta; class Magnoliopsida; order Ericales; family Ericaceae; genus Vaccinium; species Vaccinium myrtillus. The sequence goes on along the minus strand of CM029276.1, from coordinate 30,765,367 downwards.
ATGTGTTGCAGTCTGTGCATGTGTTTTCTTAACATTCCCACCTTCTTTAATTTTATGGGTGCCATTCACTTTGTATCTCTATTCTCAAAATCTCAATTCTCAAATCAAACGTACGCTGAATCTTGTGGTCAAGGATGTTAGATCATGAAAATGGCATTTGAACCACAACAACCAAAATCAATAGCTCGTATCAGTGAATTTATGGTCATATATTGGCACCCAAACTTCGGAATTTAGTACTTGTCTGTCTGATTTAGTTCAAAGTTACGCGATCACTGTGACAAGAAATTATTCTGCATCGGAACATTTTGTTATTCTGGAGTTATCCACTAGGCAATTGACAAAACTCAGGAAAAATGTTCTTCTGAAAGTTAATATGCTATGAAATGACTTAATAAGGATGAGGCAAATTGTATGTTGTCTTGCATTATGCAACAAATGAGAATATCGACCCACAAATTACACCTACTGTCATTTTGAATTTTCTCTTATTCTTCTCCTTTTCTTTGTGTGGTTCACTTGCCAGTACTTTCTGATTCCTGCAAATTAATAGCTAGGGTTGTCATTTGCATATCTTGAACCTTAATTATAAACTATGTGTCATAACAATTCATACCTGAACCATACACGATAATCTCAAAAATAGTAATGTATACGGTAGATTGAATGTTCGTTTTCTGTAAAAGATTTTTTCTAGTGTCTGTAACTAGGATCGGCTAACAGTTCATCGATTGGACAGAACTCTAAATGTGCAAGGATTTGAAACAATACAAGAAATGAAAAACAGTTGAATTGAAATGGAGGCTCCAAACGCAAGTTCCCAAAGAATGACAACCCTGGAAAATAATCATGATATGCAAACTTAGGAAAAAGAAACACAAGGTTGACATGATGCGAAAGAGCACGCACCAGAAAATAACAAGTACAAGTAGATCCAGACAACTCACCAGATAAAGTGCCTAGCCGATTGAGAATTGTTATGAATGAGATAGTGTGCGAGAATGCCTTCTTGTGGATTCAAGTAGCATGTCTGAATTTGGACCTCGCATGTACCCACTTCTACTACCCACAGAGTTCAAGTCCAGGCCCAGAGGAACGACTCCCTCTCCTGCTTCTAGTATTCTTAGGACCTAATATGTACAAAAATAAGTGGTTCATTTTGTGTAATCGACCTCCCGGTCAAAGAAAGTGAAGCAATTACAGTCAGCTGAAAAAGTTAACAAGAAAACAACTATCACTTGAAGAAATGTTCCATTTACAATATAGATCACAGAGGGAGGTAGAAACCTTTGACATGATGGGTCTTGATTCAGGATCCGGGTGTAGACACAAGAAGGCAGCACGACTCATCGCATGAGCCTCCGTTGGCAAGTCGTTCAGTTGGTATCTATTTGCTAACATAGGACCAGGTGTTGCAGTCAAAGAGTGAAAATTTCCTTGAACCAATTGCCGTCCCTCATAACATTGGAAGTCTTTGATTCTTTGACCTGTAATCAGCTCTAATAATACCAGTCCATATGCATATACATCAACTTTTTCTGTAATCTTTCCATCACTATAGTACTCAGGTGCAAGATACCTGATGTAGAATCAGCAACAATCAGATTGTCATAATCTTTGGATCTATTTGAACTTTACAACATAGAGTTGCATGATTGAATAATACAAATCAAAATTAAAAATGAAGGCAATAATGGACAAAACACATCATGTTGAAAGACATGTGAAACTGCACTGGTTTTGTAAGCAAAATGTTATGTAAGAATCAAGTTTCATTGCCTTCTAAAGTTGTTCACAACAGAGAGAAAGAAAAACAAGTTTCCATTTTTTGAAGGACACGTGTGACACTTACCTTGATGTTCTAACAACTCGCTCATCGCTTATATCCCATTCTGCGGGCAATCTTGCAAGCCCAAAACCAGCAACCTAAATGGATAAGCCCCGTAATTAGACCAGTGAAGCTAAGTTGGTAAAACATGAAAACATTAACACCAAAAAAATATGTGAAGCTCATTTCTAACCATGGCACCACATTAGAAGTCCATGGGTCGCATCGGTGCATCTTCAACTTAGATAAATTTCTACTCCTAGTGCAGCATATGAGCATACATAAATATCACCGTTTTCAGTTTTGTTCAGGGGGAAAAAAAAAGAATAAGAAAAAGAAGTACCAGAGGCTCATAATCATGAGTTAGGAGGATGTTGCTAGGCTGCACATTTCTATGAATGACACAACCCACTCTACAATCTTCATGAAGGTATCTTAAGCCTCTTGCAATCCCAATAGCTATCTTTTGGCGTGATTTCCAATCTATAGCTGTTCCCTTCTTCCCTATCATGTTAAACCACTTGCCAAGTCCAATCAGTTTTGTGTTGTAACCAGACGATGGATGCAATGAGAGCACAAGCAGTCAATTGAATCTTATCATACTAAACAAACAAAGATTGGCGTCTGTGCAGAAAAGAGCAGAGCATGGGCCTGAGGGATAAAGTGAATAAATCTAGAAGGAAAGAAAATGGAAGGAATTAAACAATACCATGTAAATGGAAGTCTAAGGAGCTATTGCATATATACTCAAAAACTAAGACTCTGCTTTTTCCCTCAACACAAAACCCTATAAGCTGCACAACATTCCTATGTTGTGCACAGCTCAGAACCCGCACTTCCCTGCAGAAATCAGCATCCCCCTTTGACCCGGCCGACTTCAAATGCTTCACTGCAACCACCTGACCATCCCTTAAGACCCCTCGATGAACTGTTCCAAGCCCACCTTCTGCCAAGAAATTCGTATCCGAGAACCCATCAGTAGCTTCCTTGAGGAGTTCATAATCAAATCTTCTTGGCGGTTTTCCAAAAGCTGGTGTCTTGTGTTGACAAAATGAACATAAAGGAGGAGGTATAGAGGAAGTTCTGGCTAAAGAGACTGCATGTCTGATGCTCGAGTCAAAATCATACTCTCTGTTATCAAACTGTGCAATTGTATCAACTTCTGTTCTGGGAGTAGAAGATTTGGTTTTGAGGGTATTTCTGTAGCTTCTGCTAGGTGGGGCTTTCTCAGCAACAGAGTGATTTTGGGGAATCCAGAACTCAATCGTATCGGTATTATCAATAGATGATTTTGGTCTTGTTGAGAGAGTAACTATCATTTCCCTGTCCACATTTAGTGCTCTTACCTGGTCATTAAAGCTGTTTCGTTTATTACTTGGCCTTATCTTTTCCATATCTGGTCCTTCAAAAAGAGGATTTCGTTCGTAGACTATAAATGGCGATGACGCTGTGTCTGGACTGGATAATGAATAGTCTTCTGTAGTTCTTGTGTAGGAAGTACTTGGTTCTTCAGGGCTGCTCACAGGTGTGGAAGGCTTCATTGTGTCGCCGTATAAATTTCCAAAATCAGAGCCAGGTGAAGAAGCAGCAGAATAGAATGGGGTTTGGAGTTCATCTGATGGTCCTAGATTTAGCCTAAGGACTTTTGGCTGGGAACTTTTCATTACCACAATGCTACAGTGAAGTTCTTCCAAGCAATGCTTTTGCTCCTGCTTCAGGTTTCTGTTTGGCATAACAAAAGCCAGGATGTTGGTTTAGTAATATTCCTGATGTTTCTATAACAGATATGAAAAATATGAGTTCAAAATCTTTTGGAACACAATCAAAATGATATGAAGATATATTTATAGGGGAATTTCTACCCAAATACAAGCAAAAACATGCTCTGTTAATATGTGACTATGACAGCAGACACGGACCTGAAAAGACCATATCTCCAAAAAAAAATTACCATAAATTGCTTAATCATTGGATGCTAAATAAAATTGCAGTAATCTGGAAAATAATAAGAGCAACATTGTACAACTTCTTAATTAAGCCATTATGCCTATGCAAATGAATCATGCATTAAAACTAGAATAGAACTTCAAAAATCATCATTGAAAGTAGACTCAGTTGCAACTATATCAGGCATCGAGGCTGGTTGGTTTCAGAGGACGGAAACCTTGACATGTCTGTTGCTTGGAAAACAAAGTCCCAACTAACTGACCCATCCAGTAAGGGCTCCAAATTATCCGATTCATTGCATGATTCTTCTTTCTTGTTTGTTCACCCATAGACCAAACCTTATGACCAACTTAGATGAAGAAAAATAATATAACCTGCATGCATTTAATATGGTGAGGATCTAGTAGACTAGTTCACCCACAGTGTGGTGTGGAGAGCTACCCAATTTGGTCGATAAGTCAATTGGATTTGGGCAACCCGAATTTCGACCACAAGATGCTAGTCATATCCATGTGTAGACATATTGCAACAGCTAGTCATTTTATCTAACTTTCGAAAATCCTTGAAATCATCTTGCACGGCAAGAGAACTTAAAACCTGAATTGACCACTCGTATTCGTCCAGTTAAAAAGAAAATATCTAACCACCCATGTGGATCAAATAAAAGTTGTAACACAAATCCAAGACTTATTTCATCTGAGAGAGCAAAACAACCGCATAGATGTAACAGTATTATGAATAACAAAACGTTTTCGCTTATCCATTTAGCACCCTCCCTAGAAGGTGACTTCCATGAGCAAGAAACAATAAAGAATGAAGGAAAATTAAATTATAACAAATTATCAGATTGGTAGACGAGAAACAAGAAATAATACATTTATGTTTAATTACTTGTCCAATATGACCCAGCTGGCTGCATGATACTTTGCTTCGGCTGCAACACCTCCGGTTGGTGTACCTGATATCACCTTAATCTGGATTCTAACCTAAAGTCAACAAACCATTACAAGTTGCAACTAAAAATATAGTATTTAGTAAGCCAGGAGAAGGCTTGATGAAATTTCTTGCAGTTATTTGCGAGTGAGATTGCTTCACAATTGAACTAGGCACGGAGAAGTTTGGCTTAATACATGTTGCAATGCAAAAAAGAAAACAACAGTTTTTGAGAGCCTGTTTGTTTGTTGGATAACATATCTGAGGGTAAACTAATCCGGACCATAGAACTTTGGCCAAAAACAGGATATGTAGTACCTTGAAATACATAGTCCAGTCTGCTGCTCATTTCTGCTCAAACATACGGGGCCTTAGTGTCATGCATTACTGGTGCATAATTACTACAGTCTACGGTAGATATAATCTCTGTCAAATCAAATTTTCCCCAATAGCAACCTGTGCACCATCCATAGTTTATAACTGGAGGCCATTGTGAAGCATCATGGTTGTGGTGAATTTTAATTAAGAAGTACTGTAATAATGCATTTATATAAAGAATCTTTATTGAAGATCATAGGATTCCTAGAGTCCATACTCAATACCATTCTAATTTAAAACAGAGAATTAACTGGCTTGGAATCTTCCAAAACCACGACAACTTGATCAAATGCCAGGACCACTTATACCCAAAATATTTTAAGGTTTGAACTCTAAAGGGTTTCCAAAATTGATTCTATCAAGTTTTTGCAAAATTACAATCAACTTATATTTTTAATGCTAGTCAAACGAATTTATCACGGCAATAATTGGACGCCGATAGTGGATGGTGTGAATGGCCGACGGAAATAGTAGAGGTGCCCGTAAGCCTACTGGACCGGACACTGAGTTATTTTAAACCTAAAAGGTAAAGCAAGCGAAATTGGAGAATTTAGGTGGAGTCACCTCAATTTGATTGTGAAGTTTCAGTGCCATATGTGAACATGACTCAGATATCTGATGAGATATCTGCTCCGGCAACTTTTTCCGATCACCGGTCCCACAATCTCGGGTAAGTCTCGGGAATTTCCATAATGATCGCATCCTTCCTGCAACCCATGTTACAATGAACACAAATTAGGTCACATAATCTTCCACTAAGACTCTTCGTTTCAGCTCTCAATTCTCGTCCTATGTACCCGGCAAATTTTGGTTGTATTGGATGCTATCCAAAAATGTAACTAACGCTCTCTCTCCCGCTCCCACTCACACATTATGTGACATAGGTGGCCTTTGGCCTAAATAATTCAGCCTTTTTTGAGCAAGCCTTTTCAGTTGTTTTCTTTTAATTCCACAAGATTTGGATTAATGTTTTTTTTGGATTAATCGTTTATTTTGACGAGAGCAATCGAAAAAAAGAAAGAAAAAAAAAATACCAACCAATGCTGGAAAAAATTCGCTAAAAATGAAAAAAAAATTCAAAAAAAGACGGAAAGACTTGCTTTTGGTGTCTTTATCCTCGTATTTGAACTTTGTCCAATGACTTTTCTTTAAGTATTTTTTATTTTCCTAATTTTTTGTTTATTTTTTCGTCGTTTTGATTGGGATTAATCATTCGGACTGACAAGAAGAATCAGAAAAGTATAAAAAAGTGGTCAAAGTTGAAAAAAGTTCATATAAGACGACCATACTTTAGACAAAACAAGACAGATAGTTTGGTAACTTTTTTCCTTTGGTGAATTTTGTTTTGTTTTTGTAGTAAATCTTTTACTTTTAGACTCATCTTGTGGGACTCATCGTGTGGAGACGGAGGATCAATCAAACAAATATAATGCAAATTTAACAGAAATTAAAAAAGACAACAAAACACAAAAACCAACAAAACAAAAGATTCTGAGTTCCCGTTTGCTAAAATCAAGATTTGCTAAAATCAACGGTTGATTTTAGCAAATGAGTAAGCCATTTGCTATAATCAATTGATAATTTTATCAAATGAGAAATTCAGTTACAAGAATGGAGCCAAAAATTTTATAGTTTCCAATTCCCGAGACAAAAGATGTAAAATTATGGCGTAAAAAGTTCGATAATACCTACTACTCCAAAGATAATTTAGAACAAAACGCCTCAATTCCAGCACAAGTCAATATCACCGAAGAAGTACCTGTTTTGTGGCCGGAAACGACGGCGAGCAGAATAACGCAATCGCATGGCTGAACGACGTGGGTCAGGGCCCAAGCCAAGGCAGTCTTCGAGATCACCTTCTCTGCTCTCACGGCGACGATCACATTAGCGGCGGCTCGCTGCTTCATACGTCCTGATTTTGTTTTGCGTGAAAGTGGGTCACCAAAATTCCCGGCCGCCGTGGAATAATGGCGCTAATGAGTGTGGAAAGTCTTCGAGATTGGCTGCAGTCGGATTTTATAGCGGGAAGAAGTATTGAGCAAAGGGCAGAGTTGGAATTTGAACCAGAGTTTGTTAAATTTCATTGACACCCTTTGTGGTTTGCCTAAATGACGAATACCCTTCAAGTTTGAGGAATAACAATGAACGGTACGTGGTAGGGCTGTCTAGCGGATCATCCGATCCGCTCTATCCGTCAAATCCATCCAATCCGATCCGTCCGTTAACCCATCCGTGAATGTTCGGTTCGGTTCCGGATCGAGAATTTCTTATTTGGCGGTTCCGAATCCGGATCGGATCCGCTCGATCCGCTCAATAATCTTTCTTTAATCTGTCAAATCCGCCCGATACGATCCGATCCTAACCGATCCGTGAATGTTCGGTTCGGTTCCGGATCTTAAAAATCATAATCCGCTCTGAGCGGATCAGAATTTTTATTAGTTATTCTTTTTTATTAAGTTATTCTATTTAAAAAAAAGGGTGAATTTGCCAGTATAAGCATATTCTGCCTAATTTTATCATTGTTTTGAACTGTTGTTGGTTTAGTATTTGTGAAATAACATTGAAACAATGGGGGTTTGTAGTATTTCTCATATGTTAAGGGTAAAGGGGATGTCTGTTATTAAGATGAACCTCTGGGGTGTCATTGAAATATACGCAATTATTGTCGATGAAGGTTCCATCACCATGGCAGTTGGCCGTTGTGGGCCCACTCTCGGGGTCCATTTAATTGTCACATTATCCGAATTAGGGTCCAGATATAATGTCTTGATTTGGACACAAAACAAATGGGAGTATATAAAATATTAAAAAAAATCAATGAGAGTATACAAGACGATAATAAAAGGACGGGTAATTATCAGTAATTTACCCTGAGGTTTCTAACACAAACACATACATCCCCTGAGGTTTCTGAAATGACACTGACCTCCCCTGCTTTTGCTGACTATATCAAGATTTCCCCCTAGACCTTTTTCCGTTAGCATTCCGTTAAAAAACTAACGGAAACTGTCGATGTCACATAAAAAAAGAATTTAAAGTCAAAATTTCTCTAATTTAATACTCCTACTACCAAACTATATTATCTTTACCAAAAATTTTGTCTCCCTTTTCAGTCTTTATCATTTACATAATTTTCTCTCTATTTCCTTATCTCTACATACGTATATATATAAACAATATACGTGTGTGTGTATATATATATATATATATAAAGTTCGATCATGTCCGGACTCCCTAAATTTAACAAAATCCGAACTCTCACTGTAGGCCGTTGGATCTCATCCAACGATCCAACGGCTGAGAAAAGAAGAGGCCACACGCGACTAAAAAAAGGGTCAGGGTTCAGGTCAACGCGGGTCAAACTCCCCACTTTCCCCTTTCCCCTCTTATTTCACGCGTAGAAGAATCGAAGAGAGAGAGAGAGAGTGTGTGTGTGGCGATTTTGGCGATTAGAGAGAGAGAGAGTGTGGCGATTTTCGTGATTACGACTACAAATCGAAGAAGAAGAAGAGATGAAGACGAACTCACCAACCATGGTCCATCTCTCTCTCTCTCTCTCTCTCTCTCTCTCTCTCTCTCGTTCTATTTCTCTCAAAACCCTAGTTTTTTCGATCTGTATGAGAACTGTGGAATCAAAGAAACTAGAGTTTCGATTCTTCATCTTTTATCTCCCTCTCTCTCTCTCTCTCTCTCTCTCTCTCTCTCTCTCTCTCTCTCTCTCTCTCTCTCTCGATTTGAACTACTATTTCTCTCTTTAAAAGGTGTTTGTATAGAATCTCATGTGTTGTTCTCAGTCTGAATTTGCATGGTGTGCTTTTTCTTTTTTTAGCTAAGTGAAAGCTCTTCCCGGTAATTTTTTTTGCTGATTTCTCACGAGGACCCTTAAAAATAAAAATTAACCTAATCATTTTCAAGTGAAAAAATTAATTCTTTTTCCACTAATGTCCATGGTCTAGTAAAGTTAAGTTCACTTATCCTAAAAATTTCACAAAATAAAAAGAGATAAGTTTTTTTTTTTTTTTTTTGAAAAATCAAGTTGGTAGAATTTATTTATTTTGGGAAAGTTAGAAGGGTATTTTGGTAGTTTTCTTCCTAAACTTAACGCCATCAGTGGAAAAGTAACGGCAAGGGGGAATCTTGATATTGTCAGCAAAAGCAAGGGAGGTCAGTGTCATTTCAAAAACCTCAGGGGAGGTACATGTTTGTGTCAGAAACCTCACGGGAGGTTACTGATAATTATCCTAAAAGGACCCTCAAAAGTACATACATTGTGTTGGGCATGTTGAGTAGATTATCTAAGACGATTGGCCTTATTTCCAATTTGTTAAAGTGAGAAATTTGACAAAATTAACTGGGGTCAATTTTAGAAAACGTGGAAACCATAGGTTGTTTTCATTTGCTAAAATTAACGCAGTTAATTTTATGAGATTTCTCATTTTAGCAAATGGAAAACAAAGTCTAAATATGGATTGCTCATGTTTTCTAATCACATTAGGCAAATTTAAAAAAATAAAATTGGTTGAACTATTCTCAAAATAATATTCGTTTAGTTTTATGAGAAGTGTTTCGGTTATATTGAGCAAATGATATGTATTTTTTACATGGAATATTTCCTTCACTGACTTTACAATATTGTCGGTTATATTGTACAACTGATGTGTATTTTTCACATGGAGAGAATCTCTCTTTTACAGACTTTATAATATCGTCGGTTTGAATTTTCAGTGCGGGGCCGGCCAATCCCTTTTTAACACTGAAGAAAAGTATTCCAAAAATGTGTAGCTTGTTTGGTTGGGTTTTGAAACCCGGTTTTGAGAACCAAGTCTTATTTGGTTTCCCCACCCAAATCATAAAGTGGGTCCAAGGTCTTCTACTAGATTTTTTGAGCCTCTTTGTATTAGATTAACTTTGAAACCTAGTTTTAAAAATGGTTCTCAAAACCGGGTTTGCGAAATCCAACCAAACAAGGTGGGGTGGGATTCTAAATTATTCGACTTACCAAAAAAAAAAAAAAGGATTATTCGAGCTTAAGTTATGTTCAGTTCAAAAAAAAAAAAAAAAACTTAAGATGAGGGATCCCCTTCAAACATGGGTCGTACTGAAAACCAGCCTGTTTGACAGAGGAAGGTCATTGGTTGGACCATAAAAAAATGTTAATTTTCCATTAATAAGTATGGTGATAGATGCCATGTAAATTGACTATTCGGTCAGGCCGCAAAAATTAATTTTTTGAGAATTTCCTAATCTCGGTGTTGAGGGGGCTGTCTTTAACCCGAACCGATAAAAAGATAGTACTTCCCCTTCCGTCCCAAATTATTTGTCCATTTTGGATATTCGTGTCAATTTCAATCACTTATATCTTTCAATATGAATCTCAAAAAATATTCAATATAGATATTGTTTGATATTGCTCGATGAGTTTTATAATACAAAGTGTTCATAATAACGAAAAACATTATAAATTGAAAGATATAACAATCGAAAAATGACACAAGTTTAAAAAATGGACAAACAATTTGAGACGGAGGGAGTATCTGAGATGTGTTGAAGCTGGTTCGGACGCCACTAACTGTGAAAACTTAAAAAGATATGTGGTATTGATCGAATGGTTGAGTTTTCTAGATGGATAACTCATGCTTGGTGACGGTTACACACCATACCGGGAAAACCGAAGCGTAACTGTTATCACAATTGATAACAAGTCACATAGCTCATATTAATGTTTTCCATATTAGGAGCAAAAATGATATGGGTAATTCTAAATGTACACCAACACATCTCAATCGTCGAATTTTTTTAAAATGGACGGTTAAAATGTGAATAGATTGTATAAAATCCGAACCATTAATTTTTGAGATGGACGATTGAAATGCGTTAGTGTACATTTAGGATATGTGAGTGCGATGTACCCATAGCATTGTGGATATTAGGAGACTACCTCATCAAATAGTTTACTTGTCAAAGAAACCTCATCAAATATTTCATATTATTGGGTGACTGTTATATATTCTTTCCGCAGTGGGGATGTTTGAACCAACTTATGCATTTTTTCTTATATATCTGATCAAACCATTTTTGGGTGATTATTCCTTACCAAATAAAGCCATGATAGCCAATATTGTTGGACCCCAATTTACATTAGCTACGGCTTTATTTTCCAATAAAAGGGAAATAAATGAGTTTCATTAAGGCTCCATTTGTTTCAATGTAAAATATTTTTCAACAAAAAATGTTTTCCATGTGAAAGTTATTACTTGAAAATATTTTACACAAATTATTATTTGCGGTGTTTGGTTCAGTATAGGGAAAACAATGGCATTTATAGGAGGGGGAAAAAAAATCCCAAATGACATTGAGCATTCCGAAGACATGTGTTTAGGTTGGTTTTGTACATTGAGCAGTCCAAACATTTTTCCCAATTTATGTGCAACCAAACACTGGAAATTCAAAAAATATTCTAGAAGAAAATATTTTCAGTCTTCCCGAAAAATGTGTTTTTTGTTAACTTTCTTATTTTGTGTATGATTACTGGAAATGACAGGCTTCATGAACATGCGGGATCTGGTCATTCTAGGACAATTGAAGAGGCCTCTGAAGATCCTAAAGACAAGAAAAAGAAGGGAAAGAGGGACAAGGAGACCAAAGAAGAAACAAGGGGTTGTTGCGCAGTGGTCGTTAGGACTTGGGACTAAAGGTTTCATTAGGTCTCAAACCTCGGTTGAAACTATCAAGGTGTTATCAACTCCTTGAGCTAATCCATACAGAGCTTCTCCGCTTTAAATGGGCCCCGCCATTAGTGGGACGGTGGGATTGGTCTCCCAAGATTAGCGAGGTGCGCGAAAACTGGCCCGGACACCTGGTTATCAAAAAAAAAAAGTTAAGGAATATTGTAGATATGTAGATATGTAGTCCTCTACTCAAGCCTAATATCAAAAGTTACGAGAGTGCCCCTAAAATTTTGGGTTTTGGAGATGTCCTAGGCCCTGGCTTCTTGGGCCGGCCTTGAGGCCAACATGACGCAAGGTTGGAGAGAGGAAAAAACAAAACAAACACTATTGGGATAAGTCAAAGTACAGACAAATCGACTTAAAGTACAACCAAATCAACTTTTGGGGGAAGTTTTGCTTCAAGTTGCCTGGCACGCTTTCTAGTTCTTTCTAGTTCTTTGTAATGCCTCAATGTCCACAAACAACTCCAACACCCGGTTGGAAAGGGAAATGATAGAACTAGTGCACTCAATGTGTGTCAAAATGAAATGAAATGAAACTTTATTGATGTAATTCTGGTAATTGTGTTACACGGAAATGGAGAAGAACAAGAGAGGAGATTACAGAAGTAGAGAGAGAGAGAGAGAGAGAGAGAGAGAGAGAGAAATTCAGATCAGTTTGGGAAAGAGAACAATACATTCGACACCTTTGTTATGGCTACCTTCACCTATTATATCCCCTGTCCCTAGCTTCCAACCAACTAACTAACTAACTAACTTTCTGAACAAACTGCATAGGAATTACACCCCTAGCCTTAAACAAGTAATTATCACGGAATGACCCCAAATCTTATCACTACACCCTCCCAAAAAAAAACCTTGTCCTCAAGGTTGAAAATTGGGAAACCTCCGATGCAAGTCAGTCCAATTCTCCCATGTGGCGTCTTCAGGTATAGAGTTGGACCAATGAACCAGCATTTTAGTTTGCGGTCAGTTGTTTTGGTTGACCAACTTCCTGTCCAGAATGGCCACAGGTTCAAGTTGCACCTGGCCATCATCCCCAACTAGCGGTAAAGTTGTTTGAACCACATCAGCTGCACCAATCTTTTTCTTCAATAGAGACACAGGCCCTAGTTCTATCATTGGTATCAAAGCCTCCTTCCTCTAGCCGAATGGTGGTATAACACCACTTTTCACATATCCACAGGGATCACTCCTTATGAAGCTCTGTATGGACAAGCCCCCAAATTTGATGCATTATACCTCGGGTAAAAGTCCTTAAGTAAAGAGTTGATGCTTTGTTGCAAGTGTAACTATCCTTATCAAGTTGCTTAAGGAAAACTTAGTTAATTCTCAATGTGACGAATGAAACAACTCTTGACAAAGATCAAAGTGCACAGATCAGATAGGGTCTTTGAGGTGGGGGATTGGGTATATCTCAAATTGCAGCCTTTACGACAGGTTACTGTCTCTTTTTGACGAAATGCTAAATTGGCTCCTAAGTATTTTGGACCTTATCAAGTCTTACAAAAACTAGGGCCTGTGGCATATAGGTTGGAACTTCTACCACAGTCCAAAATCCATCAAGTCTTTCACGTGTCTCTATTGAAGAAAAAGATTGGTGCAGCTGATGTGGTTCAAACAGCTTTACCGCTAGTTGGGGATGATGGTCAGGTGCAACTTGAACCTGTGGCCATTCTGGACAGGAAGTTGGTCAACCAAAACAACCGACCTCAAACTAAAATGCTGGTTCATTGGTCCAACTCTATACCTAAAGACGCCACATGGGAGAATTGGACTGACTTGCATCGACAATTTTCAACCTGAGGGACAAGGTTGTTTTTTTGTACAGAAAGTTAGTTAGTTAGTTAGTTAGTTAGTTGGTTGGTTGGAAGCTAGGGACAGGGGATATAATAGGTGAAGGGAAATTAGACGACGAGGATTGATAATCATCTTATCCAGTGAGACAGCAATCTCAAACAAGTGTGAAGCAAGCTCAAGTTCAGTTTTGTGCCCCATAAAACCAACCAATTCCACCACTTTAAGGCGATCATGTCGATGTTTTGCAGCAACTCTATCATGCTTCAGCAACTCTATCATGCTTCATCAAAAATAGCTGCCAAGGTGTGTTTTGGCCTAAAAAGTTAGATGGCTTATTTTTCGTCTTTATTTGATTTGTTTTCGCATTTTTTAGTTTTGCATCAACTTTTTGTGTATTATTGGTTCATCTCGGCGAGAAGAATCAAAAAGGTATAAAATTATGACCGATGCTTAAATTTTTTTGAATAAAGACAAAAATAAGCCAAAAAGTCAGTTTTTTACACTTTTTTCAATTTTATTCAAAAAATTGAAACTTCTAGTCATAATCTTCTTTTACTTTTTTTTATTCCTCTCGCCGAGACGAACAAACAATACTCAAAAAGTCTATGTAAAACTAACAAACGCAAAAAAAAATCAAATAAAGACAAAACAAAAAGTTAAGTTGGCTTTTTAGCCAAACCTCACCTAAATATTGTCATTTTGTGCTTTCTACAGACCATAAGATTCTCTTTTCGTACAAAGAGTTTATATAATTTGTAGTCCTGGAATGTCGTGAGGTACCTTCTGTGACGTATCAGGATTTGACAATACATGTGACGTATCAGGATCTGACAATACATACTGCAATGAAGACGGTAACAAATTCAAATCAAAAACTTGCTAGTAAACAGAAAGATCATGGAGGCATTTATCTTAAGGAACTTCAATAGTACTAAGAAGCACACTAAATCTTGGCTAAAAGCTGAGACAAAAATTGATGCGACAAAGAAAGAGAACAAAAATACACATTCAGATGACAATGAGAGATAACAGGTCTTTGGAGGTTCCATTGGAATTGAAACTGACCAGTTTAGCCCAAAAATATTTTCTTTCATCACAATGATTTGAAATAAATGAAGGAAATTAGCAGAAGGAAAGAAACAATTGCATGTCTAAGTTACATTCACGACTTCAACATGGTTTCAAAAATTGACTTTTAAAACACCTTACATCCTCGTTTGTGTGTCTGTATTGAAGTATGGGGTTGGAGTATAAATCCAAGGGACTACATATCCTACACTCGGTTGGAACTTTTGTAGTTAGGATCCAATCTCTTAGATATGAAAACCCCAAAGCACGAGACCAATACCTTCAACACTTTTCTTCCTATTTCATGAGATGAAACATTTGTGGATTTTATCCTTCCACATAAGTACAACGAAACATTTGTGGAGGTCAAAGTGCCATTGTATTTCTTCCTATTTTACGAGGTGAAGGAAAGGCAACATCAACTTCATATGGTTGCAAGTGTGGATCTCTCGGATTGCTATACTTCAACACTTTTCTCCAATAAGGGGAGAATTGATGAATGAGAGCACAAAAAAAATTCTAGTTGCTTAAAGCTAGGTTGCATGATGCAATCCTATTCTTTGGTGTGATGCTAAAAAGACCTTAGGTGTGAGGCCTAGACTTATCTTCGTCTTTCCTCCTTCTCCTCGTCTGTTTACTGTCATGTAACTGTTCACAGCTCCCAAACAGCTCCAAATTCTTGATTTTTCCATCACTTATTAGTTGTTGCAAATTTGTCCTACCAGTAGCAATTCTTTTTTTTTTTTTGTGGGTAAATGCCAGTAGTACTTCTTAAATAAAACCTTTGGTCACTTTACCTTCTTTTTTTTTTGGTTGGTTGGTGGGTGGGTGGGTTGGGTGTATAAGATCAAAATTATGACAGTATGTGTGGTTTCAAATTGGCCTTTCTTCACATACTCATGTTGCCATTTCAAGGAAATCATTTCTTTTGCTTCAATGTAAAAGGCAGGTGCATATTTGTGCTTTCCTCCTTGTCTAATCTTTCTTCCATTCAATCCTATCTCTATCACCCTTAATTTTCTATGAGTTTTAGGAATCACTTTGTTTAGAAGGCTTTACACATACTTCGTTGGGGAATCAAACAAAAATCTAGAAACAACAATCAAAATTTCACTACCATCTTTCCCAATGACCATCGTCCTTATCCTTTCGCACTTCCATTTGAATTTTTGCTTTTAAACACCTAGTATATGCATTTTTCTAACCTTAGTTCAAGGTAAACAAAGCATTCATCAGCTGAAAGATGAATATGAGATTTCTTTAGCACATACCTTTATCTTTATCTTCTAGTGAGCGAGGGATGTATCTATTGTTCCAAGAAACTAAATATACAGTAAGCAGGTGTACAAGCACTTCCTAATCTAGCTCTCTACTATATTTGAAACGTCATAAAAACATAATACAATGATGATCATTTTTACTGCTTATGCTATATCAAAGCTATAAACTATTCATCCGTGTCAACAACACAACCAAGGTATAACCTTACCATGCATATGCAAGTAAAAATACACATTTAAGTGTTATAGATTTCTCCACCATATGACACTTAAATATTCACTCATAAAATTATGCAAATAAAAATCAAAGAATAGAGCATAAAAACACCAGCGAGAAATCTCTTTATAGTGTCTTGTCTCAATCAAAATCAAACGTTTAAGAGAATCATATGGGCAGAATGTTTTGAAAGGTTTATTCCTCCTTTGATAATATACTTGAATGATTTATAACCTAAACATAAAGTGATAAAGGCATCTAGTTTTTCCTCATTGAAAACAGTAAGAATCGAAACTTTATGATTTTCCGACAGTGGAAAAGTCACGTTGTGGACATCGGATGGAATTGAAATACCCAGCTTAGATGCAACGCGTTTGATGTCCTCAAGCTGCCTTGCCGAGGTGAACACGGACCTATACTTCAACTTCACCCCAGGAACAAGCCAATTCATAGCTTTCTTCAGCGCCTTCACATCATCGTCGTGTCCCGTGAGTTTTATTGTGTTTTCTACTAAACTTGAATTGAAGCATCGAATCCTTCAAGCGCATCCCAACTGGTGACACTCGGCTTCAAGCCCAGACAAGCTTTCCTCGAAAAAAGTACGCTGCTCCTTCTCCTCTCGGATTTTGGCCTTCAAATAGGCCACATCATCCTCCCGCCCTTCACTTATAACCTTCCAATGAGCTCTACAATGGTCTTCAATAGCCTTGGTGATGAGGTAAAACCCTCTCTACGATGGTCTTCAATAGAATGGTTGTGTCTTAGTTTCAGGGGATAGAACGATTGACGTGGGCAACAATTAGGTTTTTGTTGATTGAACATGAAGACGCGATGAAGAATGAAGTTGAGGTGATGAGAGGGTTTTACCTCATCACCAAGGGTATTGAAGACCATCGTAGAGCTCGTCGGAAGGCTAGAAGTGAAGGGTGGGAGGATGATGAGGCCTATTTGAAGGCCAAAATCCAAGAGGAGAAGGAGCAACATACTTTGTTCGAGAAAAGCTTGCCGGGGCTTGAAGCCGAGTGTCACCAGTTGGAGATGCGCTTGAAGGATTTGATGCTTCAATTCAAGTTTAGTAGAAACACAATAAAACTCACGGGACACGACGATGTGAAGGCACTGAAGAAAGCCATGAATTGGCTTGTTCCTGGGGTGAAGTTAAAGTACAGGTCCGCGTTCACCTCGGCAAGGCAGCTTGAGGACATCAAGCGCGTTGCATCTAAGCTGGGTATTTCAATTACATCTGATGTCCGCAACGTGACTGAGTGGGTACTTATCATACCATAATTAAAAACAATAAAAATTAAAACTTTTTCAACAACATTAGAATAATTGTCACCTTGTGGTATTTAGAACAAGACGCATGTCCCTTTGCTTTTGCTTGCCCACCCTCCATCATCTTTGACTTTGAAGGAGCAGCTCAACCAGAGGCCCGACGCGCCATTCCGGATACTGCTACGATGCAGGTTGCCTATGCCTTCATTTCAATTTAACCATAAACACTCAAGAATCTGAATAAACTGCATATGCAATTGGTGAGCAAAAGAAACACGAGTTAAGTACGAGTGAAAACCTAATAAACAACACATCCAAAACATAACAGTGAAGAAGATAGCAATTAAAATCTTTCTCTCTCTAAAAAGTATCAACAAATCTTTCTCTCTCTAAGATTTTGCTCCTTCATCTCTCTACAAAGCCAGCCTATTAGGTAGCGCCTTTGTTTTTTTTGTTTTCACCGCGATGGAGATTGATGGCGGCTCTCTTTTGACCCCGATCTCCCATCCATGATCTGGGTCTCCTCTCCCTTCCCCCCATCTCGGTTTAATTCCCGACCATGGTCGTACTGTTGGGTGCGGTCATCCTTGGCCTAACGACTTTGTCGGTTCGGTGGTCTTCCATGCCAGTTTTCCTTGTTGGAGGTTTCCGGTTCTTGCCCTAACGGTGATGTGGTAGATCTGTTTCCGGTTGGGGTTTCAAGGTTGAGCTAGCTTGGTTTTCCGATCTATGGTGGTCTAGGCTTCTCCTTGCGATGGGAGAGGTTGTACTGGGTTTGTTGGGTGTTGTGGACGGCCTCTGGAAAACGGTGCGGTTCGTGTTCGAAAAGATTGTGATTGTTTGAGTCGCCACCCGGATTTAAGGTCCAAACCCGAGAAACCGATAAAAATATGACTCGTTTGCCCATTTGAAAAAGATTTCACTGATCTTGACAGAACCAAAGATTTCTCGGATTCGGGGGTTTGGTTACGAGAGGGGAAGGGTTTTACGGCACCCCTCTCGCCCGGTCCGTGAACCGGTCTCTACTCAATGTTTTGTGGGATTTTGAAAATGTTTGAAATTCAATTTATTCACAAAAATAGGGAATCAGGAATGGGAATCACATAAACAGTAAGAAAATATAAAATGTGAATCTAAAGTGGATGCTTGTGCTTGATGATTTACATGAGTAATGATGATGATAACAAATGAAATTGTCACAAATATTCACAAGAAATGAGAGAATACGAAACTATACAACAATTCCTAAATTATGAAACGAGGTTTAATTTCTTTCCATCTGGATCCTGAACAGGGATTGAGCGCTCAAAGACGATGGCTTGAGCGCTCAACCTCTTCAAACCAGTTTGAGCGCTCAAGGCTCATGGATTGAGCGCTCAAACCAGTTCATGGCTTGTGAAATCACACTCCTTTCGCCTTCTTTACAAGATCAAACGTTTATCAAAGGCCATGATTGATCTCTTAAAGAAAGATGAAAAGAGCATAATCGCAACGAATCAAAGAAATGTTTGAAAATAGAGGGGTGAGGAGGGATGATTCTAAGCACGGTGATAATAACTCACACACAACAGAACGTGCTCGATTAGCAACCGCCTCTCTTTTTGAGCGCCAATGCATTACCAGCGCTCAAGCCATAATTTGGCTTCTGGTTTTTGACTTGAAAATGGATTTTAATGATTCTCAAGACCTTGAGGACTTTAAAATAAAAACAAATGAATATGATTTCAGTCACCATTTTGTACTCAAAGATGAGAGTTGCAAAGATTTTGACTTTCGATCATCATAAAATAGTTAACTAATGTTCATGCATGTGATTTTGAAATGGGAATGAACTGTTTTGAGGGCCACATGAACATAGATGACTTTTAAATGATGATCAAAACTTAAAAGAACCCCAAAGTCGGAAATCGAGACTTATTCAAAATCGGGCTTGAGCGCCAAGCCTTCCGAGGCTTGAGCGCTCAACCCCGCAAAGAATTCTGATTTAAAAAAACTATTTTTGAACAACTTTTAGACCTCTATGAGTTCAATGCAAGTATAAAGAACTTGCTTGAACTCACCGGCCTTCCTCGAGATTGGAGGAATACATCACATGTTTCACTACCTTTGGAAATACTTGTAATTTGAACTTGATTCTGGGCTTGGGGATGACGATTGTGGATGTTTTGGTTTATACACCGGACGAATTGGACAATGTAGGTGATTGGTTGATGATCAAGGACTCAATTTTGGACTTGAAGAGTGGTATTTGTAAGTGGTTTTGGTAATGAATGAGTGGTTTTTGTAGAGAGAGAGAGTGGGCGATTCTCCTTGGAGTATGAGAGTGGTTAACCCCAAAACCGGGGTGGTGAGTGGGTTTTATAGAGTGAGTGGGAGGAAGAGAGGAGAGAGAGGAAGTGGGTTTGTATTTGAAAAGGGTAGGGGTAGTTTTTAGGTGTAGTTTGGTGAATGTGGTGTATCTCGTATAAGGATTAGAGGCGGCTCCCATGGAAAATCTCATGATGAGATTAAACCTCGAGTTGAGCGCTCAAAGCCGTGGGTTTGAGCGCTCAAGGTATGGTGGTTGCTTGAGCGCTCAAGGGTGGCAAATTGATGGTTTGGGCTTGGTTCAATCGGGTTGGTTTTTGCTTTTGATTGCTTGGGGTGGTGTTTGGTTGATTTTGATCAAATTCAAGTCATTCTCACAAGTTCCAGGTAATCATGATTGGTCCGTTTCATCATCGGGGATGCTCGAGCGCATCTCGGGTTCAAAATCGGGGTGTCTACAGGTGTGTCGGTGGTGTCTCAGGTTGCGGTGGAAGAGATTGAACCTCGGTTTGGTGGGTGGACGGTGGATGGTGTTTCGGTGGATGCGGCTGATGCTTTTCGATTGCGGTGTCTTGATGTCAATTGTATTGCACAACGGGCAGGGACTCGTTTATTGTTTTGGCTTCTTTTGATGCAACAATTGTATTTTTTGGGCTTTATTGTTTTGGGCTTTGCCCTTATCTAACCATTACGGGTCTTTGGGTGTCTTTTGGATCATATTGTTAATCTGGGTTTTTGACCCATAGGGTAGGGTGTCGGACTTTAGTCCTTTGCGGGCTTGTCGGTTGTAGTTCCATGATTGGCTTCTTACCAATCTTTGGATTAGGTCTCGGATTAGACATTTTTGTTTTGTCCTTGCTCCTATTAGTCTTGTAACAATTTCAAGATTAATGAAACTTTTTTCACCTTTCAAAAAAAAGAAGAAGATAGCAATTACCTTACTCTTTCCTTTGCTCGTCATCTGATAACTTACACATTCCAATTCCAAACACCATCGTAAATAAACTTAATTATAGATTAAATAACTTTTGCCTGCTACAATCTCTTTCTCATCAGGTGGCATGTAAGCAGGATGCGAAAAAAATTTGATTGAATTCTATTAGATTGCATATACGAATCGACGAAGGGAGAGAGAGATTGAACTAGCCAAACTTGCAAAATCATACTCCGTTGGACTTAATTGAGCTAGCCAAACCTCCAAAGTCATACTCCATTAGAAGAGGGGCTCAGTTAAATACGATGATGAGAAGTTCGGGATGAACAATACGATTTTCATGCCCACTCATGTTTATATAGTCCCCCTTGATTTGGGTAAAAATTTGAGTAAAACTCAAATTGGTATGGGTTTGATTCAAAGACTGGAGTGATTACAAGTGCAATTATAAATATCTTTAGACACAACCTCATTCTTCCTCAAACATATCGATACATACAGAGAGAGAAGGTTACGGCTCATACCTGAGAAAGAGAGAAGGGTGGGAATACTCTTTGTATCTCTCTTTAACTAGATTTAGGGTTTAATATTAAGTATCAAGGACAACCTATGATGTGGGATATTGATGTATCAAGAAAACAATTTACTGCAAATGGGAATGATGGATATTTGGGCTATTTGGTTATGGTATTACTAAACCTTATTTTGTGTGTGTGTGTGTGTGGAGCAATTCGGGGGACATAATATTTGGCACGACAATTGTAAACCACCCAAGCAAATGATCGAGTCATTCAACCTATATAAAACATGTTTTTAAGAATACCCGTGAAAAATCAACTCATTCGGATTTGGTAAGTACTTGATCAGTATTTGTCCCTAAATTTGGTAAGTACATAGGTAGCGGTGTTTGGTCTCCCTCCAATTCACGTTTTATTCGGGATGCTTAGTGGGTGCAATAGCACTAAATGACTTAGGGCCCATCAACAAAAACACAAGATAAACTAACCAATATATAGAATTTCGCTAAGAGAATCAAATAAAAGGTTACCTGAGATTGTTCATATTCTAGTTATTCCTTTCAGCCTCTCCTGTCTAGCTGTCTTCCTCCAAAGTAGTTCTACACAAATTCAATAAAAAAAAATAGATCATAAGCTTTAGGATTAGCAAAGGACAAAAGAAAAAGGGAACAACAAGCTTTAAAGAGTAAAGACGAATGACATAGAACAAAACGAACATGTTTTGCTTTAATAGACTATGTCTACATTCAGAAAGCCAGTTACATGCAAAATAACATGGATAATATAACCATTGAAGTGGAAAAGGGGGAAAATGCCCGGCCTCTAATGGAAGATGACGAGTTCCACCTGCTCTGCTTCTACAGTGGAACTTTCTTGTAAAAGAGGGCAGTAGTGGAATTTCTGGTAATATAGTGATCCAAATGCTATTTCATAACAATTACCTTACTCTTTCATTTTCTCGTCATCTGATAACTTATGCGTTCCAACTCCAAACAACATTGTAAATAAACTTAATTATAAATTAAATAACTTTTGCCTGCCAATATTTTCAAATCGGGATATGTACCGTGTATCGTTTTCTTCATTGTATAATCATATCGGGATACGTATCGCATATCTTAAGATATGTTTGATGGAAGAGTAAGAGTTTCTAATGTTTAGTTAGACAAGATTTGGGGGCAGGGAGAAATAATTAAGGCATGGGTGGAGAAGGAAGGTATTTATATTACACTTAAACTCAAAACTCTTTTTCGGCTTGGTACAAAATGGCTAGAATCCATCCCTATTTATACTACCCAATGGAAGGGTCTAGTCCAAATCCATGGAAGGGTTTAGTCCAAAGATATTTTCATATTAGATAAACTTTGAGGTAGATTCTAGAATTGCAGATGTAACTAATTCTCACAAAAAAAATCAAGATATTTCAGAAGGATATTGAAGAATTTCTAGAAGATAGATATTATAGAGCTTCTAGAAACTAGATATTTATATCTACTAAAATAATATCTTTCGTCTTTGAACTTTGTCAATTGGGTTTATTTAAACTTTATTTTTCTTGTTCCAAAATACTAAATCTAGTTTATTCTTCAACAACAATAATTATAATTAATAGACAATTAAAAGGTAGTTATACCTAATGTCATCAACAGACTATACTTACATTTACTAAAATAAAATATTTTTTAAGATGCAAAATCTCAAGTCTCTCAATTGGGGTCTATCACATTAAGGCTTTTTGCTGCCTTATCTATGGAAAGAAAAGAAGAGTTTCTTTAAACTTTTGGCACAAGTATTATATGATGCACTCTCTTAAATATATTATTGGTGATGCTTTTTGAAAAAAAAATTCTCCTTCTTTTGGTTAGTTGAATGGCTACACAGATATCCTCATTCACCAAAACAAATCTTCTTCTTTTTTTCCAAGTATTTTACTTTTTGTTAGCCGACAAAATTATTTATTTTTTGACATTGTATCAAACTAAATTTTTTTTTGGCAATACTATTTCAATAACAATGGGTGAACTTGCTCTAATCTCTAATGAGGCGTAACATTGCCCTTGTATGATTCAGGCAAAACACAATCGAGTTATGGTTCTTTCCTCTATTCAAACCCTACGTTGAGGTTGAATTTCTATCAAGTGTTTGAATATTGTCATAATTAGATAAAATGGCTTAAATTAATACGTTTGGGGTTTTGCTTCTTAAAATAAGGTCCCACATTTTTCCAATACGTAATCGTAGGATATGTACCGAATCAGGATATGCGTATAAATCATAGGATACACGATCGTATCGTAGGATTTCTATACAAAAAGAATACAGGGTGCGATACGTATCGTTTTCCAGAGCAGACGATATGAATCCGATATGAATCGTAGGATACACATCGTGTATCGTAGGTTTTCAACAACTATGTTGCCTGCTACAATCTCTTCCTCATTAGGTGGCCTGTAAGCAGGATGCAAAAAAATATTTTGATTGAATTCTATTAGATTGCATATACGACTTGGTGGAGAGAAAGTGAGAGAAAGATTGAACTAGCCAAACCTGCAAAATCATACTCCGTTGGACCCAATTGAACTAGCCAAACCTCCAAAATCATACTCCATTAGAAGAGGGGCTCTGTTAAATATGATGATGATGAGAAGTTGGGGATGAACAATACGAGTTCTCCTCGCCCTCTCATGTTTATGAATATTTCTATGGTGCCCCAATGTGGTATTGGGGCACCGATGCCCCACTAAACCTAAGCCATTATATAAAAAATAAATGAATCTGAGCCATTGGATGAAAACCACTACAAAGAGGAGGGTGGTTTTGCTCTTTTTTCTGTGCAATTGTACTTACTATAAACACATGATTTACTTACCACAAACACAGGATTTACTTACCACACGTATAGGCCATAAATTGTGGTAAGTAAATCCTGTGTTTATGGTAAGTGTGATCTATTTTGAAGTTTGTAGACCCAGTGTTCGTGGTAAGTAAAAGTCGGGCATCGGTGCCCCAATACCACTTTGGAGCACCACAGCAGAACCCCATGTTTACATAGTGATGATGGCAATGGGTAGGGATGACGACGCAACGGGTTTTCCATAATCACATTCACACCTCCTTTGGTGTATGTCGAGTTAGTACATGTGGGATAACAATAAGTCTAGAGGTACATACATCCCAATGCACCCCAGCCACACCCGTCTACATGGCGGTGCCATATAAGCAAGTGAGGCCCGCCACTTCACCCAGGCAAAAAAATAAAAATAAAAACCTCAAATATGTCTATCAACTACCCCAAAATCCACCTTAACAACAATAAACCTTCTCTCCGCCTCCTCCCATAGCCACCAACAACCACCACCACCCCCCTGTCCTCCTCCCCTAAATACCCATTTTGTCACCACTCAATCCATCACCTTCCCTGGAGATGAAAGTTCCCTAAGAGCATCATTGCCACAGATCGACATCATGTAATTAGCAGCATCAATCTAAACAACTCCATCAAGTTCCTCCAACAGGAGGAAAATGAGCCTTTTGAGCTCTCAGACAGACGTAACTCATGATATATTAAACCAAAAAAATTAGCAAAAGTGGAAACTTCTACTCTATTAATTGCAAGGGTAATCACACACCAAGATGGGCATAAGAACGGGTAGGGTGTGCCCCACAAAGGCACAAGGGCATCCCTTGGAGGTGTACCAGATCTACCACCTTGTTTGCCCCGCTTCCCCTGTCCATTACAAGTTACACAATGAGAGTAGATTTCACTTGCCGGACACGCGCCCGTGTCAAACAGAGTGTGAGCTCCTTTTCGGTGGGATTTAAATGTCGGAATGGTATCATTGCAATCGTCTCATCGAGACGAACCGGAATATGGGAACAATAACTTTTTTCCGATCATTTTTTTCGTTTCTATAAAATCAGACAAAAATCGAAACCAAGCCTGATAACTGGGTTTGGGGATTTCGGGTTATGCGAACTCACTACTTCGGAGCGGACCCCAAGTGTTGATGTGCACAAGATTCTCAATTCTTTTGATTTTTGATTCCCCTCCTCACTGGTGGCAAGAGGTGGAGAGAAGGGTGAGAAAGGAGGTGGATTTTGGGGAAGAGAGAGATGTAGGGAGGGGAGAGAGACAGATTTGAGTGTTTTTTTTTTCTTTTTGGTTTGTGAGAGTGAAGTGGCGGCCCCACCTGCTTACGTGGCACCGCCACACTGGCAAGTGTGGCTCGGGTTTGTTGGGATGTATGGCCTTGTTCGGTTTGGGTCTCAAGACCCAAATTTTAAACTATTACTCAATCATAATCCCCATTTCCCTCCAATCATTACTCCTATTTTTAATTTTTATTCTCATTTCTCTCTCTATCTCTCTCTAATCCTTACCTCATATTTCCAATTATTTCTCTCATTTCTTTCTCCACTCAAAACCCAAGTCCCAAATCCAAAACCCAAACCGAACATACCCTATGTGTCCGTAGACAGACTCGTCTATTATACTCCCTCAGTAGGTCAGCCCCAAAATGTCAATGGTCTTTTTTTTAAGGTCTCAAATAAATAAAGGGTCAATTTAAAAAGTAAAAAGAAAAATTGGTCTTTTTCTCTTTTTTTGGTACAATTATGTATTGTTCATAAGATTTTTTTCCTGTGAAACAGTAAGAAATATATTAAAAATAACGGCAAAGAAAAGAGCAGACCTCTGACCTTATTGGGAGATAGCCATAACAACAGACCAAAACAAAAAAACAAGAACGCCTAATCCCAATAGGAATGCAAAAGAAACTATACAAACTCACATGTTGGAAGTAAAATATACTCGCACTTCTTATGTACGGTTCAGAGAAACAGAGAGAGAAGTTCGATGATCAAACTTTTACTTCTAAGGATACCCACTTAGTTTTTATTTACCAACTATACAAATCATGATAAAATTACCATTTCTTATGTACGGTTCATAAGAAGTTTGATGATCAAATTACTTCAAGGATACCCTTAGTTTTTATTTACCTCTAAGTGCACATCATGATAAAATTACCATTTTACCCTTCAAGCACAAATTTACACTTTACTCCTTTTCCACTCCCACTTTCCATCTCCACCCAATATCCACTTCCGGTCGGCGACCACCTCAAGCCAGCGATATTTTTCGGTCGGCGATATTTCAGAAGCTTCGAGCTTGTGAAATTTATGAGCTCGTAAAATTCACTGGATTTCAAAACACAAATGTATTAAACCACTTCGTGAATTTCACTAGCTTAGAAAGCTCTATATATTCAAACTACGTAGAACAACCTAAGAAACTTCACGAGCTTCGAGCTTGTGAAATTCACTAGATTTAGAGCTCGTGAATTTCACTATTTTTTGAGCATGTGAATTTCAATATTTTGAGCACGTAAATTTCACTAGCTTTGAGCTCGTAATTTTTTTTTTAGTACGTGAATTTCATTTTTTTACTAGCTTTAAGCTCGTGAATTTCACTAGTTTCATAAGCAAACTAGTCTGCATTTCTGCACAACCAAGAAACTAAACCACAGTGACGACAACTAGAGAAAACAAGAGGAAGAAGAAAAGGAATAACACCTCATATTGGTGCAGGTTGGGTTGGGTTGGGTACATATGGGTTTATTATATTAAGTTGGTACTATATTACTGATTTCTATAAAACAAAACACAGAGATAAACGCAGCCGCGCGGTGAGCCCAAAGCGAACTATTCTTTCGCCTTTTACTAAACACTATGATACGGTATGGATCCCCACAAAAGACATTTTTAGTGAATGACTGAGATTCAATTAATCCAATGGCTGTGGTGTAATCAATCTTTTTTGAGTAAATTGCCCACACTCTTTATATTAAATTACATAACTACCACAGATTTTGTATCACCTAAATCAGAGGTCTGATTCAAATTACAAGCTCTCTCTCCCTCTTATCTCATAGACGATGACAATAACTCGGATCCGGCGCCTGCTGTCCTTGGGGGTCGGCAGGCCCTGCCAACCCCATCCGCGCCGTTCATTTCGCGCATCAACGGCTCGGATTGCATCAAACAATGGACGGCTTGGATACACTTTGGAGAGGTGAGATTTGAGCCATTGATGCGCGAAATGGACGGCGCGGATGGGGTTGGCAGGCCCTGCCGACCCCAAGGGGCAGCAGAGCCCCCCAATCCCTATAACTCCCTCCTCTCTCGATCTAAACATTACCACCTCTCTTTCTCTTTAACTTATTTTTTGTCCCTGCAAAACTTGTTTTGTTTTGCATAATGCTTCTCAATTATAGTTATACAATTCCATTATAAATGATCGAAATGTCCCAGGTATGTTTTTGGTCAACTAACGCACATATTGTACTGGTTTCAACGTTTTTGGTGTGTGCGAGTTTTTTGTCCTGATTGTATGAGGCCTGGTTATAATTATTAGAACACCCTTTGATGGAGCGATTCCAACCTCTTCTTCTTCTTCTTATTAGTATTATTTTATTATTATTTTGACGTCGGCAAATGACATAAACCCACAATTAAGGGTTTGAAATTTAGGCACAAGGACCTCAAAGTATCAATTTTTTTTCATTTTTTTTTCTATAAAAAAATGATAGAAAGCTTAAAGTTTTACTGCATCGTACGTGTCCAATAAAATGCTTTCACTCAACTATAACTCCAAGGTAATTCGATTTTTGTCCAATAAAATGCTTCACTCAACTACAACTCCAAGGTAACTGATTTTGCTAGGAAGGGTTGAACTTAATTTAAGTTGTTCAGCAATGTCTCCTCCTTTCTGGTAGATATTGAGAGCTACTTGTGGTTGGCATTGATAAAGCTCGTTACTTTGATGATCTATTGTGTTAGCGGCAAAGAGTTGCATCTTTTTTGTAACCGAGTAAAATGACAAAGTATTGTATTACTTATGTGATTTCGCAACTGTGGAAATACTGTAAAAATAATGGAACCATTTAACTCAGAATCTGCAATAGAATAGAAATACCGCAAGAAATTGGCTGCTGTTTTGGGTTGAGTCACGGACTAGGTCGCTCTCTTTAAGACGTTTCGCGGCTCCGCCCTCATTGTGCAAGCAGTATCAGCCACGCCGTCGATCTCCAGGTAAAACAACCCAGAATACAGCCTCTGTCTCGATCTTTTTTGCACGGAAAAAGACCGAAAAATGCAAAACACAATCGACCTTACTTGCTCTTTGAACTCTCTGTATTGAAATGATTTTTGGTGTATCTAAAATGGTTGGAGAACATCCCCTTTTATAAGGAAGGCCGAAAATAATTTTTTCGGAAAGCAGAATCAATCACTTTGCTGTGATTGAATCAATTTACCAAAAATTTATTTGCACACGCTTTAAACAATTATGTAACGGCTCTTTTGCACTAATTGAGACATGTTTTTTTAGTTTTGTAATGGTAGGGAAAATGTTTTCCAAAAAAAACTGATTGGTCAAATGAAAAATTAGTACAAAACAAAAGTGAAAATTGGAACACCAAAAAAATAAAGGTTTGCACCCCCTGCACGTGAGGTTCGCAATGCGCACATGG
Source organism: Vaccinium myrtillus (assembly GCA_016920895.1). Taxonomy (NCBI): domain Eukaryota; kingdom Viridiplantae; phylum Streptophyta; class Magnoliopsida; order Ericales; family Ericaceae; genus Vaccinium; species Vaccinium myrtillus. The sequence continues at coordinate 30,736,623 of CM029276.1, read as the reverse complement.
GTTCGCAATGCGCACCTGTGTGCGCGCAAGGCCTCTCTTGGGCCTAGCTCATCAATAGTCCATGAAGCCTCCACACATATAAGGAAAACAAATATTTTCTAGTTAGCCAATGCGGGACAAGTATTTTTGAAGAACTCTTTTGAAAAATACACAACCTCAACAACAAATGATTTAAAGATATGCAACTGGCACATGTTGCTTTTCATCAATTAGCTTATTTGAGTACATGTTTTTTTTTTCTTTTTGCCATTCGATATACATCAGTGGGGGATTAGCAGGGAGTTAGTGAGTTAGTCCAGAAAGGGTCTAGAAGCTATCCATAGCCCTAAACCCCAAATGTCTCTACTGAGGCTTGAACCCTTGTATCCCATGTGAGAGAACCAAGAGATAAACGCTGGGCTACAAGCCCTTGGTTTTATTTGAGTACATGTTTGATGGGTAGATTTGTGAAGAGTCTTTAGGAAGTGATTCTTTGCAGGCTTATAGATGATACTCTGTAATTGTGAAGCGGGAGGACAAAGGTTAGAAGAATCTCTATTTCTTCATGTGCTTCCTTTAGGCCTGTTTGATACGAGATTTCGTTTTGGGGGATTGGTAATGAGGTGGGATTAAGATTGGGATTGGTAATGAGGTGGGATTATTAATGAGGAGACAAATCCTTCCCATGTTGTAGGTTTGGACAAAAGTGAAGAAACCTTTATTTTTTTTGGTGTTCCAATTTTCACTTTTGTTTTGTTCGAATTTATATACAATTATGTCGTCAAGAAAATTATCCTAGTTAATTTTTGGTAGTTTGAACTTTGAATAGTTGAACTTTAGATTAAATGATATACATACCATATATTTTAAAAAAATAAAATAGCACCAACTATAACCATTGACGGTTTCCAGTTGCCATCATTTTACAAATACTTAGGCCCGGTAGTTGCTAAAATCAACCCTTTGATTTTATGGGATTCCCATTTAATCAAATGGAAACTAGGCCAAAAAGGAGTATGAAATCATGCTATTTGTTCACCAATAGATTTTATCAAGATTTAATAAAATCAAGCCCTTGATTTTATTCATTGGTGAAGAGATTTGATAAAATCTTAGATTTTTGCATTAAAAAATCTAAGATTTTATCAAATCTCTTCACCAATGTATAAAATCAGGAGCTTGATTTTATCAAATCTTGATAAAATTTCAGTTCAAAAAAAAAATCTTGATAAAATTTATTGGAGAACCACTAATACAAACAAAAAGCTTTTGACGACCACATGAGATGGAAGGAATTATGATTTATAGCCCTTAGTGGTGTGGTGACATCATAGATTTTGTGTACGAACTATGAAGTAACGATAAATGTACGGTATGAATACTGGTACTAGACGAAAACCTAAAAATGTAGGGAATGATACGATTAATTTTTAAATATTTATTTCACTACATGTAAAAGCAAAAAATTTATTTTACCTATACTTAAAAAAAAAAAATATTTGATATTGTTTTCAAAAAACAAAATGATGGAACATTATATTTGATAGTATTGTTTTCAAAAAAAAAAATAAAAAATGATGGAACATTGTTTTTAAACAAGACCATGTATTGATATTATCTTTTAAAAAGCCCATCTATGTGATAATGTTTTTATCAAGATAGTCGCAGACTCGCAGGTCCAAATTGTCGAATACGCTCACGGAGAGCTAGGCGGGAGAGAGAGTGAACGAAGATCTGCGAAGAAGACAGGTGATTCCTCTCTCGGTCGAACTGTCAAGCCTCGATTCATCATCTTCAGCTATCATCGTCAATCTACTCACCATTTTAACCGTCGATTCAGGTAAACACATGAACTCAACCTTGATTTGGCCGTACCCATGGTTTCCGGACGCCAAACCCTAATATTGCGTCGTACCCGTACGTTTTTCCGTACCGGTACACATACGGGGAACTTTTCTGGCGTACCCGTGCTTCATAGTGTGAGAATTGAATTTTGCCGTTGGGAGTATAAATTTTGTAGCTACTTTTGAACTGTGTTTCCATGTAGTAAGTGATGCTCTGTTAACATTACTTCTTACAGATTGTTTACAAGAGTAGGATACTGGCATCTTCAGCATGTATATAAAGCAGGTAATTGGTAATCCATGACTGGAGTTTGGAGGTCTATAGTCTCCTACAACTCTTTCTGTATTATTAATCTGTTTTTTGGATCAGTAGCTGTATTAATAACTTTGATTTGTCATTGTGGGAATTTGAGTTCAGGTTATTATTGAAGGCTTTAAGAGCTATAAAGAGCAAGTTGCTACGGAGCCTTTTAGTTCGAAAGTAAACTGTGTTGGTAAGGATGTTCTTCCACATAATCCTTTAAACGTTTATCTTCAACTTGTGTGGGATGATCTTAAAGAATAATTGTCTATTTTTGCTTTGTTCTGAACTTATACATGACATGAGAGAAACACTCAGAAGTTTTTTCGTGCGACCTTCTTTTTTGTTGGCCTGTGTTGTTTTTGTATTGAGAGCTGCTTTTTTTTTGGTCCCTCACCAGAATCAGTAAAATGAATGAACTAAAAGTGTAGAAGAAATTAATATCTTATGCAACCATGCTCCCTACCTGCAACTTTATGATTCACACTTGATTAAAATGAGGTTGATGGGAAGGATATCGACGCATTAGGTTGTGGGGGTCCTGAAGATGTGCAGTGGTGAAGTTTTGCTTTCAGGTTAGTGTGGTGGGCGAGGGAAAATGATGCTTTCCAAGCTGTGTTTAGTGTAGCATCAAGCAGGTATGCTGTGGCTGCAGATTGTATTTTTATGCTGGGAATCAGGTTTTTGGGACTCTCTCTTTTACTTTCATGTTAGTGTGGTGGGCGAGGGAAAAAGATGCTTTCCAAGCTGTGTTTAGTGTCGCATCAAGCAGGTGTGCTGTGGCTGCAGATTGTATTTGTATGGCTGGGAATCAGGTTTTTGGGACTTTCTCTTTGCAAGGGAGGTGGTCGAAACTATGGGGCTAATGGAGTGATTATATGGGATTCGTTGGGGTAGAATATCTCTCAAACTGGTTCGCTGATTGGTTAACATATATGACTTGCCTTGGAGAGCCATTCTGATCCCCGCCACATACCCAAGCCCCAATGTGGCTTTCTTTGTTCGCTGAACACAATCAACTGCATTGCAGCTCAAGGAAAGATTACCACTACTGATAACTTTATCCGAAGAAGACAAATTCTTGTGAATTGGTGTTTATGTATATGCAGGATGTCAAGTTGGAGAACTGCCTTTGATCCAGTGTCCTGCTGTTTTAGAGTTTTGGGATTTGGAGTTTGGTTCTTTCTTGGTTTTATGCAGGGTTGGTATTCCTATGGAGTTCGCTCATATGTTTTATGTGGAGTAGAGTTTTCTTTGATTACGTTCAAAGTACATTGCGAGTTTGTTTAGCTGAAACTAAGAATCAGCAATCTGATCCTTTCACCCTTTTTTTTTTAAATTTTTTTTAGTTTTTGACACTTAAAGAAGGTCTACCTTGGATGTTGGAATTTCAGACCGTTTCTAGTTCTTCGACGGCAATCCCTATATCTATGACCTAAGAAGACGAGCAAAAGAAAGTGTTTTTCCAGTTCCCAGGCTCCAAGCCATGGAAAGGTCACATGATATAAATGGATTGTATGATACATACAGGACCACAACCCTTGTTTAAAAAATATACGTTGCAACCCACGCTAGGTATATATTTTGGTGGCTTTCGGATACGATTATGACACTAATGTTGTTTTTTGCCAAGATTTGAAATGTTCTGCAGAGTACAAAATTTATTGTTCTTAATTTGTATCAAATATGTGAAGCAATGAACTTAAATGTGGTCTGACCATGCTTGAAGTATTGGCCTGCATAATGCACGAGTTGCAATCAGGTTTCCCCTGGTTTTGTCATTTACAGAACCGAAATTGAAATGCACCCTTGTCCTTCAATGGATTACAGGCATTTGGACATTCATTTTTATTAAGAAAGTTAAAGAAACATAAACACAAGAAGGGGTGATTTGCAATAGAAATGGCTTCTAGAATAGAGGGACCACACAGGAGCAGGGGAGAAATAGGAAACTTCTTGCTCCTCTGTCTTGAATGGGGAATCGAGGTATTAGTAATGAGCAGAATGATTGTGAAAAGTAGAAGGCCAACATTGAATTTTTGTTTCCGTAATGATACTTTGCACTTTGGTATGACAATAACTTAGAAATCATGATCTGATATGTTGAAGACTGCCTTTGAATTCTACGCGCATGCACCCACATGCACCATTTGGATGGGATGTAGAAGCTTTTTTGGATGGATATGAGAACTGAGATATTGTGGTGTCAAAGGAATTCTGGGTTTGGAGGAAGTCTTAAAACCTCTTGAAAATCCCTTAGAAATAAGGAAAATAGTGGCAAAGAGAGAACTCATGGGGATAGGAACTCTGAAGGGTTTGATTAAAATTTGTTTTCGATGAATGCAATACATTTCTGTTTGGTAGCTTTTTTCAATATCAGTTTTGTAGAACATATTTTGAAAACAAAGCAGTCAATTATTTCTTTGTTTATTCTTTTTTGAGTGAAAATGGTTTTTAGAATTTGAAAACACGTTTTCAATTTTTTTGAAAAAATGTGCTGTTCTCTATAATTCTCTGGAAAGAAGTCATGAAAACCATCAACCAAAGAAGTTTTCCGTTTTTTTTTATAAGTTATAAACATGGAAAAATGGAAAACAAAAACTAAACGAGACAGGGCCCTGTTACTACTTTGCCTCTGGACTTACGTTATGGTTGTGCTCTACTCTGCAGTTGGAGCAAATGGATCTGGCAAATCAAACTTTTTTCATGGTAAGCAAGTCTCGACTTAGTTGATGTCGATTGCCATTTCTTGTTCACTCGTAGCTTCTATAGGGATTAATTGATCTTAGCCAAGTCTTTGTAGTTCTTTTCGCTAAGCTAGTTGTTTTGTATACTGATATTTTTGTAGCGATTCGATTTGTGATAAGTGACCTCTTCCAAAACTTGCGGATTGAAGATAGGCATGCCTTACTCCATGTATGTTTCCTGATCTATTGGTTTATAGATATTTTCATTCGCAATTCGTCTAGATTATTTATGGTGTTCTGTTTTATACTCTATATTGAAACATTGTGCAGGAAGGTGCTGGGCACCAGTTGTTGTCTGCTTTTGTGGAGATAGTATTTGATAATACTGACAATCGCATCCCTGTAAGTCTTTGATTTGTCTATAACTTCAAAAATTTTCTTGGAAGTACATCGGATGCTCATTTCTTTTTGAGTTCCTATGAGAAGCGTTTAGTCAACAATACTAGCAATATTGAGGATATTGTCTCCATATTCATTCTTTTCTAGATCTAGTAGTATTGCCATTTTTTGAATTAATCTAATTCTGTTGAGACCAGTTACGTGGAAGCTATGGCCGAAGTTAAGCTAGTGATGATTCAAGTTTATTTGGAAAATTGTTGCTACCATTCAGTTAGGATGATCAGTTTCTGTGATGCTACTATCACAACTACCATTCAGTTAGGATGATCAGTTTCTGTGATGCTACTATCACAACCAAGTATTATAAAAAAATCTGACGGTGTTACCACTTACCAGAAAAAGCTAGCACCCTCACGATATGAGAATATTGAATTCACACTCTCAAACATCGTACATTCCATTATTATGAATTTACCAAGTAGACGAACCCATTATGTTTTTTTATTTGTTCTCTTAAAAGTTTTCTTTGTAGGGAGAAAATACAAATATGGAAAACTCATTCAAAGGAGAGTGGCATCTTGAAAGGAGCTGTAAAGATACGGGTCATATGATTCTAATTTCATATTGCTCCGAGAAATGATATTCCCTATGTAACAGCCCTGCAGCTTGGGCTGCATTCCCAATAAAGAGACTAAAGTACGAGTCCTTTTAATTTGCCTATCAAAAATGCTCGCAGAAATCTGTTTCACATTGTTTATGTGGAAGAAGTAGGCTATTTTATTGGTTGTATGATTTGTAAAAAAATTCTTTGAAGTACCATAAATTGTAGTGATTATTGAACAATTAATCCATAAAAAGCCTTGTGTACAATGTTTTAGAACATGTGATTCATCAAGTTACCATTATCGTTCCACAAGAACAATCCACGTTCTAGGTACCCTAGACCCAATCTGTAATTTGGGTCATACATGGATGAATTATCAATTATCAAAATCTTGAGTAAAAAATTACAGATTGGGTTTGTCCAATGGTTGGAAACATCGTGGGAATAATTTGGTTATCTGTTTATTTTAGATGGTTTGGATTCATCAGGAAGGCCTTAGTCCTTTGAGTTGTGTGATGCCTGCTGTTCTTTGGTTTGATTATGAACGGCAAGAAATGGTTGAATTTTTGATGATAAGTTTGAAGAATTGAGAGTTCTTTTCTCATCTCCCTGTCTTCTATTTATCTTAGGTTGATAAGGAGGAGGTGCGCTTGCGGAGAACTATTGGCCTTAAAAAGGATGAGTATTTTTTAGATGGAAAACATATCACGTGGGTAACAATAGTTTTCCTTGTTTAGATTTTTTATTCTGTGTCAATTCTATTCTTTACTCTTAGTCTCCTGGTCAATGATCTATAGATGCATGATAGTATGTAATTTGCAGGAAAATAAAAGTTCGTTAATTATTTCTTCTTTGCTTCATTCTATTTTTCCGTGTTTTGCAGGAAAACAGAAGTTACAAACTTACTTGAAAGTGCTGGGTTCTCTCGCTCCAACCCTTACTATGTTGTGCAGCAGGGAAAAGTATGTCCATATTGTGTTTGATCATAAAGGTGTTTCGTGCTACATCCTGCCTAATAGCTGCATTTTTTGTGCTGAGTTGGACATATGGTTGTCAATATTTTACAGATAGCATCTTTGACATTGATGAAAGATTCTGAGCGACTGGATCTACTGAAAGAAATCGGAGGAACACGAGTTTATGAGGAAAGACGCAGGGAGAGTTTGAAAATTATGCAAGAAACTGGCAAGTTATTGTACATGAAGTCTGCTCTCACATTGTGTTACTTCGATAGTAATATCACTTCTTTTTATCAGGTAATAAGAGAAAGCAAATAATTCAAGTTGTTCAGTATTTGGATGAGAGATTAAAGGAGCTTGATGAAGAGAAAGAGGAATTGAGAAAGTATCAGCAGCTTGACAAGCAACGGAAATCTCTAGAATACACCATTTATGACAAAGAAATTCATGATGCACGACATAAGTTGGCAGAGGTTAGTTGTGTGTGTGTTTTGCTCTATTACATATGTAGACTCCTTAGTATTTTCCTAGTTAACATATTGTATTGATTACTCAACTATCAAGTATCCTATGTGATTTGGAAATCGCACTTGTCACCAGTGAACCCTCAATGCGCCTGTGGACGCAGATTACCCTTTATTATATGTTCTGTTCGGTACGCAATATAAGGAGTGTGCTTGCCAATAATCTGCATGTCTTCAAGGAAAGAATGAATAAAGTAAGACGACTACGGCATATAGTTATGCTAGTGTCTTTTTTGTTCTATTGCGACTTCCACGTTTCTGCTTTTTGCATGTTATTCCTAGGGTACTACAGTTGGTCTTCAGTTGGGAATCCCTGTGAAAATGCTACCATCAATAAACCCTGTTTTCTTAGATATACAAATGGAAGTCATCGGCATAATAAATAGGGCCTGACCTATTTCAATTCTCAACCACCTAAACAAATTGGGTATATATATGGTCGATTATTTCAGGTACTAAATGTCTTATGCTAATTGTACATTGCTAATCTTGGTGTTCCATGTTTCCAACTTGTGTTTTGAAGCTCTTAAAATTGAGTCATTGGTAAACTCTCTTAGGGTTTGTTGAATTGTTAACCACCAACTTATCTAAAAGCTTAAGCTGTTAGAGAGATGGGTAACTTTATTATTTATATTCTCAACATGGTTCATTTATGCTTATTGCGCTTGAATTAAATATCTTTCACTTGATGCAGGTAGAAGAGGCTCGACACAACGTTTCTGAAAAGTCAACCAAGATGTATAACACTGTGCTAGATGCCCATGAAAAGTCCAAGGAATTAGATAAGACATTCAAAGATTTGACAAAAGAAGTTCAAATTTTGGGGAAAGAGAAAGAAGCAATAGAGAACCAGCGAAAAGCAGCTATTAAGAAGCATGCACAGCTTGAGCTTGATGACAAAGATCTAAAGGAGAGGATCTCCGGAGATATGAGAGCCAAGGTATTTTTCTGACAGTGGTTCGTGTAACAAGTCTATTTTGGAAGCCATAGACGCATGAGGGTTGCAAAAAGCTAGTTATATGTTGATGTCCAACTCGCCTTCTTCAGGATGATGCAGTGAAACAGCTTGAGACACTGCAGAAAGAAATACAGGATTCCACGGGGGAGCTTAATAAAATTAAACCTCTGTACAACAATCAAGTCAGAGAGGAGGAGGACATAACAAGAGGGTATGTCCAATTGTGATTCCTATGGTGTAAAATAGTTTGCTGGTTCGTTATGGAGTATGGATACAATGTTTTCTTCCCTTTATATTCCTTTTAAATCCCATTCTACTTGTGCTTGAAATCCAAGAATGAAAGACTGTTTTGGCAATGCCGAAGAATTCCGTATCATTCCTTTGAGTGTGTTGCCCATAGCCATGGCCTGTAGGGAACATTGCTGTGACACCATTCTCAACATCATATTCTCATTGCCAATAGTGCCCCTATACGCCCGCTGCTGTTGCCATCATTGTTTATTGATCTAGTTCTTCAACAGCATTTTATGACCATCACCAATACCGTGTCACCCTTGTAGCTCTTGCTTTGCTACCGCATGAACTCCACTGTTAACGTCCTCTTATCGACATGTCAACCCTCTTTGTGCCACAATCACCATTACATAAAATCTCAGAACTAGTTCAAATATAATTTATTAATCTACTATCTAGTCGTCAGATAAGAAATGGTGGTATCTTTGGCTTATCTTCTTCCTTACTAATAAAATTATGGACCTCCACGGACACCATGGATGTCATAGTTTATGCCATTATCAGTGGGATAGCAAATCCTATTAACTTTGAAGAGTGACATAGTGATCGAAACAACGAATTCCGGAATGATGGTATTTCATCATTTTGTTATCAATTTTATCCTCTTGATCATCGTTATCATCATCTTAAACACTTTGTTAAGAACACCACACAATGTCACACATGCTATTATGGCTTTATTGGTGCTTTAGCTTTTGCCTTTTGAACCACCAATGACATAGTATTATCAGCTTGTCACCACTGGTTATGCCATAATCACTGTATAGCAGATGTCACTTCTAATTGAGTTTTAGTGCACTCTTCCAGACTCCAATCCACAAGTCTAAATTGACGATTTTACCTTTCGTCCGTTTTAAGTCCTTTTCACCTTGAAACTCCTCAGTTGGAAGATTCTTCTTCCTAACACTCTTGAGTGCTCTACCTTCCATGATCAGTTGCTAAGGCTGCAGAAGAATGTTCCTCTGCCATCAGTGCGATGTACTCATGTACATGTTTTGTAGTTCTCTACTTGCCTTTGAGAAGACTTCTTTCTGGGATGTTAAGAGGACATTTTCTGATGACTTTGCTGTGTGGTGTAGTATAATGGAACGTGAGAAGAAGCTCAGCATCCTTTACCAAAAACGGGGTCGTGCCACCCAGTTTGCAAGTAAAGCTGCTCGTGACAAATGGCTACAAAAGGAAATTGATGAATATGAACGAGTCCTGTCTTCAAATCTCAAACAGGTCGCTGTTTATATTCCTTACTTCAGAATCTGTGATCTCTTAAACTCTTTGAATGTATTCTCACTATATCTTGATGTTGATAGGCTCCTGTATGGCATACAGTACAATTATATTTGCCTTCTTTTTGGGAGGATTAGCGCAAAAAAGTCTTTAAAACATTAGCTTTTGCCTTTATGAGAGGTGTCTCTAAAAGTTTAGCTGTTTGAGAGGCATTAGGTTTAGTCGTGTTGACCATATGTAGTTCTCATGATTAAAAACATTTGAGACATCAAGAGTTTATCAGATAATGATAGAGAGTAGTAGAGTCCTTTTCCAGGGACAAATAGTGGGAAGAGTCTTCCCCGCCTTGCTGAGTGCTTTAGCTATTGGGTTGAGAGGTCTCAACATTATGTTAAGTGATCTCCCATTCCGTATTTGAGCAATGTGGGATTGTATTTGTTAACATTTCCCCTCACCAGTGAGGCTGCAACTGGGTTTGATGTCTGTCACCTGTAACCTCTTTTTGGGTCTACCATCGTGCATTGTTTTTGGGTACTGCCATCGTGGGGCATGGATTGTGTATTTTAAAATGTGGGATGCAATGGGCCCTGCTCTAATACCATGTAAAAACTTTAATCCAACCAAAAAGTTTAAGATATTAAGTGGAGAGGTCCCAATATAATATTAAGTGATCACTCATTCCACACTTACGCAATGTTGGATTATATTACTTAGCGAAACTAACGCGTTTTCAACACTCCCAAGGCCCAAACAAAATTACTTGTGGTGTACTACCCTCCCAAGAACTTAATTTCATTTTGGAGCAGTTATTGGTTTCTTGTTATTGCTTGTGTCAATATGCTAATAAGCGTGGACATTTCTGAGAACATACCATGATTGTGTTGGAAACGTGTTGTACACTAACACTTATTGGACACTCCCCAGTGTGTGTTGGGAAGTCCACATCCTCAAACATCCAATACGCTCTATTGATGACGTTATGAAATGGGTATTAGAACTCTTTTTTCACACTTTTCGTATCTGTAGAATGTGAAGAAATAATTTTACTGAAATAGTAAAGATAAATGGATTTGAAAGGTACATTAGAAGAAATAGTTGTTAGTTCCATTAAATTATGAACACGTTGGGAATATATCAATTTGTTGTGTTAGCCAATTTGATTTTGACTTTTTTATCTTTTTACAATTACTATGTCAACAAATCCATATGGTTTCGTATCTGTATGTGTGCTTCTTAGTCGTTATGCACATAGCAATCCCTGGCCAACCCCTTCATTCTACAGTATAGTTTCTCTCCTTGTGTCTCTCTTTCTTTGAGTCTAATTATCTCTGTACTTTCTTGCTATTTTCTCAAAGAACCAAGTCCAAAAGGATCTGATTTGATAATTTTGTTGTCAGACCTTTTCTTACATTGGCCTTGTTCGTTTCCCTGTTTAGTTTTAGTTTTAGTTTTGATGACATCATTATTTCCCTCATTTCTCTCTATCTCTCTCCACTCATTACACCTGCTGACATCATCAAAACTAAACTAAACTATCTAACCAAACACAACCATTATCATTGTGGGGGTTGTGTTTCTTATCTTCCTGGCCTTTTATATACTAAAATAATTGTTTTGTGTGTATGTTTTAGGAGGAGAAAATTACGGAGGAAATTCAACAGCTTAATGCTGATATTCAAGAACAGGATGCCTACGTTGCGCAGCGCCAAACTGAAGCAGCAGAGTTAGAATCTGTCATATCTCATTATCGTGAAGCTTTCAATCAGTACAAGTCCCAGAGGGACAAGCTGCAGGATGAGCGGAAGTATGATTTTTAGAGAGTTTGTGTTTTTCATTGACCTTCAACAATAATAATGTGCAAAATATATCTGGGATTTAAGCTGTGTTCAATACAATGGTGCATTTATTTTGGTAGGTCCTTGTGGGGGAAAGAAAGTGAACTTTCTGGCGAGATTGATAGACTAAAGACAGAAGTTGTGAAGGCAGAAAAAAGCCTAGATCATGCTACACCTGGTGTGAGTAATTGCCTCTTTTTTAACTATTGAAGCAATAATTGTTTCTCGTTTAGCTTTGAGTATTCAAGACCTCATCTTTTTCAAAATCTCCATAAACAATAATGATATCCTTGCTGAATTTGAGGTCTTTCAAATTTCATTACGCTCCTCAACTTTAGTGTTACATCAAGTTGCTAGGCATGTTTCCTTCGTAATTCTCAATCAGTCAGGTGTGTTTAGGACAAACAATGGGAAATGTATAACAAAACTGGAAGTGTTTCTTTGAACAACTTCTGGAACATGACATCCCTTGTAACATAGGCCTCACTAGGAAATCCATTTTGCATTGCTGAGACACTATACTAAAATCATTCAGTCTGTATCCTTGGACTTCTACCTACTTCTGCTGGGTGGAAAACAAAATACAGAAGCTGCTAGGGATTCTAACTGTTTACTTCGAGTTCCACCCATTCTTTCTTAGTCTAGTTCCAAACTTTGAATCTGTCGGTTCAGTTGGTTGTATATGCAACAGAGAATGTGGGTTGGTTATTTTTTACAGGATTGCAAGTATGTGTTAATATTGGGTGGTTACCTTCTCGTTGTTGATGTAAAATTTGCAGGATATTAGGAGAGGTCTGAATTCAGTGAGGAGGATATGCAGGGAGAGTAACATGTCTGGAGTATTCGGTCCAATTATTGAGTTGGTCGATTGCGACGAAAAGTTTTTCACTGCCGTCGAAGTTACTGCTGGAAACAGGTTAAGCCAATTTAATATGGGAATGTCTATATCCTGGATGATGTATAAGCGCCTGAGCTGCTTTCTTACTTATTAAAGTATGTTGACCTTTCTGTGGTTGAACTAGTACTAACTGTTTCTCTACTTTTACAGTTTGTTTCATGTGGTGGTTGAAACGGATGACATATCTACCAACATAATTAAGACCCTTAATCAACGGAAAGGTGGGCGAGTCACATTTATACCACTTAACAGGGTGAAAGCGCCACCGATTACCTATCCACAGAGTTCTGATGTGATACCTCTTCTAAAGAAACTGAAATTCTCACATGATTATACTCCCGCTTTTGCCCAGGTTATTTTTTGTTGTTGATAAGAAGAATTTTTCCAGGTTAATTGTGGGAAGTTCTCTTTCCTGTCTTAAAAATCATATTGTTTTTTTATCACGATTTTATTTATGATGCTGTTCACTACTTCTCTTGCAGTTTTTTAACTGCAAGTAATTTAACTTGAAAATTTAGTAACTCAATGCTGCAAAAGCACATAAATTGTGTATCGTGTGGGTTGCTGCATTTGATTTGGAAGTATATCTGTCTCTCTGCATTTGTCCAACCTATATCAAATAATGTTGGGCTATGCTGGGAACTTGATAAAGTTCTGATCACAGCTGATTTTAGGACCATTTTTATGAAAATGCTGTGGGATTAGGGTTTTGAAGTGTTGAACAATGGTATTCAAGAGTTGACCAATTAAGTTTTCGAAGTATAGAGACTGAAATATTGGACTATTGGTAGTCGGGTACTCTAGATGGCAGTTATTTTCATGGATTTTTAACTGTCGGAGATGGGTTGCAGTCTGTTAATGCTCGAGTTACTTTTTATTACTTATGTTCGTCCCCCTTATTCCTCTTCCTTCTTGTTTCTCTCTCTCTCTCCCCCTCTTTCTGTTGTTATTTATTGTCCTTTCCTTTTATCACCATTGAACTTCGGTTTGTTATTATTCCCTCCGTCGCAATTTGTTTGTCCAATTTTGTGAACCCAATTTCTTTAGGGAATGCAATGATTGCACTTACAAAAGTTAGGCCTTGCAACACTTACCCTCCATCTTTTTTGAAAAGTTAGTTTATATTAGAAAAGTAAGGGTAAAAAAGGAGTTTCATTCATCACAATAGTCTAATGGACAAACAATTTGGGACATGCAAAAATCTAAATGGGGACAAAGAAATTGGGACGGAGGGAGTATTGGCTATGCAGGACTTCTTCTTTTTATTCCCATTCCATCCATGACTTTGTTGTTGATTGTTTGCTGTGTCTGCAGGTGTTTGGTAGAACTGTGATTTGCCGTGATTTGGATGTTGCTACAAGAGTCGCCCGCACAGATGGTTTAGACTGCATAACTTTGGAAGGTAGTATGGCACTTAGTGTTCTTTGGCATTGAAGTAATTTGGAGTGCTTGTTTCTTTCTTTTGAGCTTGATCTTTTTTCTCATACAGGTGATCAAGTGAGCAAGAAAGGTGGTATGACAGGGGGATTTTATGACTATAGGCGCTCGAAACTGAAATTTATGAATGTAGTAAGAGAGAATACAAAGTCAGTTAACATGAAAGAAGATGAACTTGAGAAAATTCGCGTCAAGCTTCAAGATATCCTTCAAGTTGTTAGTTTTAAGTTACTTTGAAGGTCATAGTTTGCATATGCACTTTACATTTTGATTGTCATAATTTCCACATGCTGCAGTGATTTCATACTGGATCATGTACTAGTATTGTTGCATTAACTCTCGCTTGATTCCATTCCCCAAAGGCGAAAAAACAGGCACATATTCTTTTTGGATATAGGGTTGAATGACTTCCTCATAGGGACACCTTTCGTTTAAAAAGGAAGTCCAACCAGGGGCGAAGTCAATTGAGGCTCTGATCACCCCCTAAACGATAGGAAGTTGGGTCCACGTGTGGATGATGATGATGAACGTGGAACGTTCCCCCTCTACTCAAGGTGGTGGAGTTAGTTTGGAATTAAGGGGGAAGCTATGGGTCTATTGGATAAGTTACAAGATACTTATGTTAGTGCATAATGCCTTATCTTAGGTAAACTTTCCTGATCTTCCTCCCTGGGGACATGAGATCGAACAAGTTGGTCAAGTTAGTAGAACTGTTGAAGCAGTTAATTGTCGGTTTCAAAATGGTGACTTGACTTTGCTACTCCCTACATCCCGTAAAATAGTCCCCTGCGAAATTACGTGCAATTTTCAAGCTTGAAAATAATGTACTTACCAAATTTTTTTTTTTGTGCAATATGGATTTTGTTTGATAATTTTCGATGAGATCTTTTGAACGGCGCAAAAAAAATTTTTTTTTTTTAGTAGATACATTATTTTTCAGTTTGAAAATCACACGTTTCGTAGGGGACCAATTTTATGGGATGGAGGGAGTATTTCTTTTATCTTTTGTCTTTTTTTGCTACGAGGGTAATCGCTTCCTCTGCCTTTTGTTTTGCTTATAAAGAATTTTGAAGGATTTTTGCTTATTATTCTTGAGAAGATTATTCTGAATATTAAATGAAAACAATCAGCCAGCAATGCCTAACACGAGGCTTTTCCTTGTGGAGTTGAGCTTTTAAGTAGTGAGACATAATACTATCAAAATGTAATTGTTGCTGTTCTTACGCTTTTACCTTATGTATGAACTTAATAGTTCCCACAGATAGATCAGAAAATCACAGAACTTGTTGCTGAGCAGCAGAAAAATGATGCCAAGCTTGCTCATGACAGATCTGCATTGGAACAGCTTAAGCAGGACATAGCTAATGCTAGGAAGCAGAAAGAATCCATCTCTAAAGCCCTAGAGAAAAAGGTATCTCAAAATCCATGAATTGTTCTCTGTGCATTGCTAAAGTAAATTTGTCTCTTCTAATTCTTTGGTACTCCTTGCACATTTTAAGGAAAAGTTGCTTGCGAATGTGCGGACGCAAATTGGGCAGCTAAAATCCAACATATCTATGAAACAAGATGAAATGGGCACGGAGCTTGTTGATCACTTAACACCGGAGGAAAAGGATTTGCTATCACGACTGAATCCTGAAATAACTGAGCTGAAAGAGACACTTATTGCATGCAGGGCAAATCGCATAGAGGTGTGCTAATGAATTTTAGTTGCATTTGTGTAAAGCTCAAATGCAGGCTGTGTGCTTGTATTCATTCTCATTTCTATATACGCTGTGCTAGCAGACTGAAACAAGAAAAGCGGAGCTTGAGACTAATCTGTCTACGAACCTTGTAAGGAGAAAACAAGAGCTGGAGGCAGTTAAATTGTCCGGAGACACTGACATTTTACTTGCTGAAGCAGAAGCAAAGAGGCAGGAACTAAGAGATGCTAAGTTACTTGTTGAAGATGTGACCCAGCAGCTGAAAAGTGAGAACTTTGGACTTCTTGCATACAATTTCTAATATGGATGTTCTAATCTGTCATATTTTCATTTGGCTAAACTTTTTGTTTGCAGGAGTCTCTGGAAGTATTGATGAGCGCACAAGGCAACTTGGGAAGATCAAAGAAGAGAAGAATAAATTAAAGGTTTTTTTAAATTTTTTATTATTATTATTGTCCCACATTGGTTAATTACCTCAAAAGATAGTATATGAGCCTGCGTGCCCTCGCCACTCGTTGCCAATTGGTTTTGAATTGGATGCTTTAACATGGTATCAAACCTAGACTTTTTAGGAGGCTTTGGACAAGACTCTCTTGATTGATTACCCCATTGTTTTTGCCATAAGTGCATCTTGTTTAGTTGTTTTGTTATGATCACAATTCTATAGATCCTTTGTTTATCTCTCCACGTGTAGACCAGGGGTTGAACATGCGAGAACTGGGGGAGTGTTAGGGCTTGTCTCACATAGGTTAATTAATTATAACCTCAAAAGAGTATATGAGCCTGGGCAGCCTCTCTGCTCATTGCCATTTGGTTTTGAGTTGGATGCTTTAACAACTTAAACAATAATTATTAGTTATGCTTGCTGTTGCTAATATGATGTGTTGTGAATACAGTCATTGGAGGAAAGCTACCAGAGTACACTTCAGGATGAAGCGAAAGAGTTGGAGCAACTGTTGAGTAACAGAAATATTCTTGTTGCGAAGCAAGAAGAGTACTCAAAGAAAATCAGGGAATTGGGTCCATTATCATCAGATGCTTTTGACGCGTATTACTCTTCTTTAAATTATGGTTTCCTTTGTCATACATTAAATTAGATTTTGTATGGTTTTCTTCTATTTTGTTGGGTGATAAGCATAAAAATTACAACGCAGGCTTGGAAGTCTATTGCATATTTGGATACATTTTGTATATGACCCGGCATGCAGTGTCCTGTAGATATCTGGAATCCTAATCTTCAGTGGGAACTATATCTTATTTGGGTGTTATTACTAGTTGCATCGGCAATACTATCCGGGGAAATGCTAGAGAGAATACTTTGAGAAATGGCTAAAAAATGAGTCCTTTCTTTGGCAGGTCTAAGCAACCAAAATATGTATGTCTGCCTTGCAGCCTTGGAAGTTAGTGCTATTACACACATGCATACATGGTCTGCCATGCAGTGACCTGTAGATTGAACTGTGGCCATTTGTGGAATCATATGTTCAAGTGGCACTCTATATCTTGTTACATGGATATTATTATTAGTTGCATAGGAAATACCATCCGGGGAAATGTGAGAGAAGATATGTTGAGAAATGGCCGAAAAAAGAGATCTTTCTTTGGAACGCAGCGTTTTGAAGAAGGGATTACATTGAATGGATGTTACAGTAATTTGTCTTTTAAGCTGGAGATGGAAATATAAACTTGCATGACTAGTTATAATTTG